>VXCM01000819.1:58712-116984 GCA_014773175.1 Lucifuga dentata
AAAAAAAAAAAAACATGAAGAGCAAACATACCAAACAAAGGCAAGAATGATAACCTGTCTTTCAACTAACGTCTGTGTTTCCCAAACTAGTTTCATCATCATCATCATCATCATCATCATCTCATTTCTACAAGCCAACCAATGAGGTCACGTCCCATTAAAAATGCCTTTGCAGTGAGTCTGCCGCCTGTTCTTCTATTACAACTCTTCCTACTGGAATGAGAGCAGCAGACAGGAAGCTGAGTAGGTCTCCATCAATAATGCAGAGCCGTATCTCATCGTAAATGAAACACACATAAGCCGTTTCACTGAGTATCTCTGTGCGTCCAACAGAAAGGGGGATGTAATCCAAAGTCCCAACTCTGACACGTGTCAGAAAGCAGCGGCACAAACAGCATGGCTGCAACTTCTAATTCAGAATTCAAGTCTGGTTTTTAACAGCATTGAAAAGAGCTTTGCCTTTGTTATTTAAAGAAAGAACTGCATTATTATCATCTGACAATTCAGCCACGCTTTTTGTCTTGATTTTATTCAGCCGTAAAGGCTCTTGTGATAAGTTTCACAAAATTCACTCCAAAATAATTAAATAGGAAAGTTGTTTTTCCCTATTCCTGGTGTGAACTAATGGCACATGACAGAATGTGTTAGTGGTGGTGTCTGCCCTTCAACGTCTCCATCTGCTCATTTTTCTCAGCCTGGCTTAATGCACCGCTGCAACTCACAAACAGCATCTTAAAGGAGCATACTGGTGATTTTGCAGGTTTGAGTCCAAAAAATGCAACCTGTATACGGTTATATTACTGCCAACCATTTTCTAAACATACAGTACTACTGGAGTGGTACATTTTAGATTTGTTTTTCCTACCTTCCTGGCAGCCATTGGTTTTAGCTCATTCCAGTATGCTATTAAAATAATCTTATAAAGAAACATGCTTGAGATAATTAATCCATCACAGCAAACCAAATGTCGTTCTTATTTTATGTTTAAGTTAATTTAGCTGATCCAACACGGAACTGCAGAAGGAAGTGTATGTCTCCACCGAGGAATATAGTCCCAGGAGAAGAGATGGCTTTTACCCAGAAATTAAAAATGACTGCAATGTCTATATTCAGATGCACATGTTAGCAAGTGAAATATTGAATATTAAAGTGGGTGTATCAGCTGAACATTTGATTTTGAAAGATTAATTGAAAGAAACCAAAATACAGTTTTATGTTTTGGAAAATTGTTGTCGGTAGCTTAATATGTATGATGGTAGTATTATTTAGGTTTAAACAAGCAAAATCACTGGTATGGTCCTTTAAGTCACTGCCTATTTCCTCAGTCTCCCTTTAACAACTGCGCACGCGCACACACACACACACACACACACACACACACACACACACACACACACACACACACACANCACACACACACAGTGCATGACACAGTATCCCTCATCCCCCCTGTCTAATGATGATCCATCTAGAATGATGGGGTGCAGCCTCTCCTTCACTGCCTGCTTTGATCTGGTCTCTGATAGGTTGAGGGTCAAGCCACATATGATGCATGATTGGTTGTTTACTCCTGCCAAGGGAGAGGGTTGTGGTCCGCTGAGAGCAGGACCTCATTACAGGAACAGATGAGAGGGCCATGGAGAAGCACAAGATGAAGGGACGGGGAAGGAAGGCAGCAAAGTGATGCCAGCTGAGTGCCTGCAGCCCAGCGCGAAGAGCCAAAAGAAAAGAGGCAGGATGACACCCATGATGAAGAGTGAGGGAGCCATCATCCCAAAAAGTGAAGATGGGGTTTCATCTGGTCTCAAAACAAAAAAAAAAAAAGAAAAAGAAAGACAAAGACGGATGAAGAAAAACAAAACTAAGGTGTCATTAACAGAAAAAGCGCTAATAATGCCATATTTAGTGTCACAACTCCAGATATAAACAAGCATTCAAAGACAGAGCAGAACCCCTGAACTTCAAATCACTTTAATTGGAAGTGCTGGGTGCTATGAGTGTGTGGGCGGTTGGATTTACTTGCTCTGATCTATCTTTGACTCAATACGGCTCCCGAAAGTTTCTCTTTTTGCATTCATTACCCTGCACTCTCACTTTATACAGCAAACATGTAGATATAAACTTTGTATTGATTGCAATCAGACATCTTCTGGATTACAACCAGGTTGAATTGTATAGCCTGCCAAATAAAGTCGACTTTTAAATCATATGGCTGTTCCAAAGCCTGTCTCTCTCTCTTTTGGGCGAGTGGGAGGGAGGAGAATGAGTAATGAAGCTGAGGCGAGGGGGAGAGGTTTCTGGTGGGAATCCTTCACAGGCCAGTGGGGGCACAGAAGCTTTCAGATGTTTTGGGTCTCAAACGGGTTTCTGCACTCTAAACTACAAGTAGTAAAATGAGCATTACAGTATGTATTCCAGGCAGTCTGGCTGCAGTAATGATCACCGCCTACATGAATATTCCTATTGCTAATGAAGCCCTAACATGGTTTTACCAAGCCAGCCTTTCCAGATCAGATCTCTCAGTTTAGATCTGTAATTAGCAAGACCAGAGGGAAGGATTATTTCTGAAAAGATCATTGAAAAGATTGTTTTTTAGGATGAAGTAGCAAACATTTATTAACTCTGTGTTGAAGTTGAGTATTTCTCTGCATTGATATGTCACCTCTGTTTGAAAAATGAAAACACTGATCTTTTTTTTTTTTTTTTTNTTTTTTTTTTTTTTTTAGTTATCAACCGGTGCAGTTTGCCAAGATCCAGATATTGATCTACAATCAGACATGCATGCTGTCGCTGTATATTAACAAAGTTCCAAAGTTCTAGAACATACAATGACCATTAATGTATCACTAAGGGTGTTTTAACACTTGTGTTTCAGCCTTTTAAGTGAACTCAGATCGATTAGTCAGCATTTTTTGTGCATATGTAAATGCTCCAAAAGACCTCAAACACCTCTAAAATGATCCGTACTCAGACCACCTCGGGATGTGATCCGAGTACAGATCGTTTTGAGTTCTCTTTGTGGGCCTTTTGATTTTTGCAGTCTGAAAACAAACCGGTCCTGGGACGCCTTGCGTTCTTCTTCCACCTTTTTGGTCCTCAATATTTTCCATATATACATGATGCAGCTCGCTACTATAGTGAGAAGAGCGGCTAAAAACAAACTGCAAGATGGCTAGCCGAGGGGTTGTTTGCTTGATCAGAAGAAAAGACGACAGCTCTCCTTGATATATGGAGAGACGACTACAGAAAGCAAGAACTCTCTTCAATACACAAAAACACAAAAATATTTCTCTAGTTTTTGCTGAAAATGAAAGAATGAGGTTACAACAGGACCGTGCTGCAGTGCTATGTTAAAGAATTGAAAAAGTTACAAAAAAGTTATGTCTAAAATACATGAGCACACGCGACAAAATGAGCGGCGAGTCTGCTGATATCAAGGATACGTGCTGACTCTACGATGAACTGGATGGCATTTTGGGTGGAAGCATCCAAAAGAGGTTGTCGAGGGGGTAATGAAGTGATGAAGAAGGTATGCTTGTATGCTAATGTAAAGTAGTTCTCTCTCTCTCTCTCTCTCTCTCTCTCTCTNAAGAAGGTATGCTTGTATGCTAATGTAAAGTAGTTCTCTCTCTCTCTCTCTCTCTCTCTCTCTCTATTCCCTCCTCTCTGTGTCTGAAATGTGTAAAGGACTTGTGTTGTGAACAGTGAGGGGACTGAGATGCCAAGAGAATGCAAGTGCACCCGAAAGAGTACTGAGTTCTCTTTTGGGTGCATGTGCAATGTGAACATGAAGAGAACTCAGTTCTTTTTCAGTAGGTCCACTTTTTGGTCTACCTAAAGAGGACTGAGTTTGGTTTGTTTAAAAGGGTCCATATGTGAAAACACCAAGATGATGCTGATTCTGCAGTATGAAACAGTTCTGACATTTTTTTCAATAGTTATGGAAATGGTTCAAGAAAAAGATTATGTCCACAGCACTGCTGGACAATTAATTTGCATGATAAATCATTTGATTTGAAAGTAATGCGTTAAAGTTTGCTTTTATCGTTGGCAAAAAGCAAAATCAGAGGACTGAGGTATAAGTGCTCTTGAGATATTGTACTGATAGCAGATTATATATAAACTGAAACCTATAACATACATGAAATAAATGTAATTGGTAAATGTTTATTAATAAATGTTTTAATACTGTAGTAAATTTATACATTAGATTAAATAGATTTTTCCCCATTTACAAACAGATAGATGATTATAGAATTGTCTGTGTCTGTGCAGATATCATCCTATAAATAACAGCTCAATCCAAATAACAAATGCAGATACGCGACACAAAGTCAAAAACTCTTTCTGGGCTCAGATTATAAAACATAATTGGATTGCCTAATAATCTGCTCAAGTGATTATTCTGGATTATGCTGCAGTAAAGCGGTGAGAGTGGAAAGCTTTGGTGGTATTTTGTCTGATAAATATGGCTGTTATGATGGTCTGCGGTGATATGATTGTAATAAACGGATGTGGAACTGCTTGAATACTCAGCATGAGATTAGCCTTTCCTTCAGTTTCAAACAGCATCAAAACAGGAAACGGTTCAACTCGTGATGAGGTTTTAACTCAGATGATCATATGATTCTTCAAACTTCAGCAAAAAAGAGATGGCACATGGAGTCAGGTTGTTCATGTGTTTGTGTTGCAGGTTAATTATTTTTTCCTTGAGCTGAATCTTCTTAAAGATGAAGATATGATGATTAGCTGCTCAACATTTACAGTTAAATGCAGGGAAGTTAATAAATTTATAGGGAATTAATAAGGGATCATTATATATTATTATATATTTCAGTTGTTAAGGAATTCCTGTAGATAGCAGCATTTACTTGGAAATGTATAGTTTTTATTAAGAAAAGCAACTGTTAGTGTTTGGAATAAACACTTTTAATAGTTTTAAATATGCCATTGCAGAAATGAATTATTAATAAACAGCTGCACATTTGAAAGGATTATTCATAGCTGGCTAATTTAATCTTTAATAGAAATAAATACTAACTTGCTAAGAAAATACGAAGAGAATTCGATGGAAATCTTTTCATTATTCCATCACATTTATTGAAGAACAGTATCATACCACATTTTATTTGTCAGATGATATCAATCTGTTCCCCGCTTAAAATGTTGTTGAGGTGTATCATCTCATTGATTGCTTATTAATATGCAAATCAAATTGATCTAATAAACATGGTGCATAAACATAGCATCAAAGAGCAAACACAGACAGGAGCATAGAAATCAATTTGTAGTGTGATGGTCTCATTTAACTTCAACCATTAAGCCTAAACTTTGCTAATTAAATCAATTTAGGAACAATATAATAGGGTTAATATCCGTATGTAGGGGCTTAATGTTGAGTTTTACATACAACTCTGCATGTTTTTATTTATTTATTTATTCCCATAAAGTTGTTCTTTGGCTGCATAAAGAGCTAGTTCCAGCTTGTTTGGAAGACATTACATGGAAATGATCATTGACTATACAAACCACATGGCTCTTTGCTGAGATGGTCAACAAGCAAAAGGAAAGAGAAGGCATGTAACAAGATACAATAGTGTGGGTGTAATGGAGGAATGAGGAAAACATTATGCATGAAAGTGGGCTGTGGGGTGAGACAGGGCAATGACGGGGGAGTCAGGCAGCATCACGGAGCAGACATGGTTCAACTACAGAACAATTGCACATAATTCAGAGATTAAAGCTAAATACAACAACAAACACACACACACACACACATAATGAAACACACTTAAAAATCTCCTTGATATCCTCAGAAGTGAATCAAGAGCAAAATAAGAGATTCAAAAAAATATTGAAAGAGAGAGAGAGGGAAGTGAGAAAAAAGAGTTGAGAAGCATGAGACAGCATGAAAGAGAAGAGAGCAGGAGAGGCGGGGGCCTGCAGTCACTAATCCCAACAGAAAAACATTCTGATTAGACTTATCCTCTCCTCTGAGGATTAGAAGCTTTGATAAAACCTTCAACCCAAACCAAAATCAATTTTGTCAGGGTGTAACATTAATAAGCACTATCTCCCTCCTTTTCCCTACAGTCAAACCTCTAATAGCAAGGGCATGTTTAAAGAGCCAAGCTTTTATTTAGCCTTTTCTTATTTTAGTCACTTTTTATTTTTTAAACATCCTCCTCTCACAGGCTTCTCTGAATGTGTGTAATTAGTGCATGTCCAATACGCAAACATAAGTGGATCTGTGGGTTTGAAATATTCTCTTTCAACTGATGCTGACAAAATATTTTTGCTGCAATCTAACAGAGCTGTGTTCAGATTTGCTGTCAGCTTTCAAAATTCCCCGTGAGCAGAAGAAGATTCGCTTGAAAAGATGCCGGATCCTCAAGAGCAGCAAAAGAGATCGTAATCAAAACAAGTAAGGCAACCTCGGCGACCCGCTGGAAATGATTCACGCAAGGACATAGTGTTTGTCCAAGTTTCACTCCTTTAAGTCAGACTTAATTAGGCTTAGGCTAAAAAACCAGTTTGTACTGCGAAGCTTTGTTTGTTTGTGACCGGTGTTGGTTATATATATACCCTAAAAACAGGAGAATTAAAGGATCATATCAGTGATTTTTCATATTTGAGCTCAATAAATACAACCTGCATGCATATTACGTTACTGCCAACCATTTTCAAAAATATACTGGTCTGGTAAATTTTTAGAATAGTTTTTCTGACCTTCCAGCTCGCCAGTTTCAGTTCATTCCTGTTAAAATGAACAAAAGAGTTGAAACGTGGTTTTGATATGTAATCCCTCACAATGAACCATGCGCCGTTATTATTTCATGTCAAAGTTACTTCATTTAACAAAAAATAAAATACAGTTTTATGTTTTGAAAAGGGTCGTCAGTAACGTGTATACAGCTACTATTTATTGGGTTCAAACATGCAAAACCACTTATGACCACGTATGGTCCTTTATATTGACTTTTGTGGATGTATCTTATGTAGTTTGTGGATGTATCTTATCTCTTATAGTTCTAACATTTGTGTAAGTTGTGTTCAAGGGAACTGGAAAACACCAGGAATTCCTGAATGATGTTGCAGCTATTATTTTGCCATCAAGCTGACATTTCTCCATTCACACTTGAAGCTTGTTATGAATAGTATTACTAAGCTGGCATAATATTAATTAGCTGGCATAATTATGGAGAACCAAGAAGCAAATAGGTTTCTTGGGTGCTTTGATGAAATCTCATTGTGGAATATACATGTAGTTGGTTGAGCACAAGTTGTTTCAGGAAGATGTTTGATTAACTCAATTGAAATGATCTCTTCTTCTTCTTCCATCTCTCCTTGTCCTCTGTCACGCCAACCACCTGCATGTCCTCTCTCACTGCAAATATAAACCTCCTCTTTAGCCTTCCTCTTTTCTTCTTGCCTGGCAGCTCCATCTTCAGCATCTTTCTCCCAATAAACCCAGCGTCCCTCCTTTGCACCTGTCCAAAACATCTCAATCTTGCCTCTCTCGCTTTGTCTCCAAACCATCTAATCTGAGCTGTCCCTCTAATATACTCATTCTTGATCTTGTCCATCCTCATCATTCCCAACAAAGATCTTAGTGTTTTCAATTCTGCCACCTCCAGCTCCGCCTCCTGTCTTTTTGTCAGTGCCATCGCCTCCAACCCATATAACATAGCTGGTCTCACTACCATCCTGTGGAATATAACTTCATGCTGTGACTGATCAACTTTATACCTCTGGAGTTACTGCAGTCCTGCACATCATCACCCTTTTTCTTGAAAATCAGTACAAGTACGCTCCTTCTCCACTCTTCAGGCATCCAAGATTAAATGATCTAGTTAAAAACTCCACTGCCGTCTCTCCTACACATCTTCATGCCTCCACAGGTATGTCATCTGGACCAGTTGCCTTCCCACTCTTCATCCTCTTCATAGCTGCCCTTACTTCATCCTTGCTAATCCACCTCACTTCCTGATTCTCTATCTCCGCCTCATCCAACCTTCTCTCTCTCTCATTTTCTTCATTCATCAGCCCCTCAAAGTACTCCTTCCACCTTCTCACTCTCCTCACTTGTCAGCACATTTCCATCTCTATCTCCATCTAACTCAGCTGAAATGATGATAATTATAATTGTTTTAAGCCTATTGTGTAGGTTTGACTGACTAAAGGATGAAGCATTTGGTTAAAACGATAAAACACAGAAGTGGGTTTCTTCTGATATATAGAAAAAGAAAAAGATTCTAGCTGCCTCCTCTCAGTGCCAAAGGTCCCATGAAGGTAAGAAATAGAATTTCCCTTTTTCGAAATGGAAAGCATTTTATCAAGTCACTGTAGTGAGCAGCTTTTATTTGAAGTTGCAAGGATTTTTGGTTCTGTGTTTCAGGTCTCTCAGCTGGGACTCGTACATTCCATTACTTTCCTGAACTAAAAAATATATTTTGTGTGTGAAAAAGTTGCGGCCCCCTGATTTAGTTTTTCAGTATTCTCATATTCTGCATTACTATTCATGGGCTTTCCCGACCTATGCTAATAAAGTTTGCATGCATCAAGTTTAGAGTTTGCACAAAGCTCAGCATATTTCATATATACTACAGGATTTATAAATAATAATTGTGATGCAGAATTTTTAATGGATCTCATCCGCTGTTCTGAAGATGATCCAACGTTGACCTTGGGTGAGCGTGGTTTTAGCCCGCAGTCTTAAACCCCCTCAGGCAGTCCACCTTTGCTTTTGCTGTGGAACTTTACCAGTGTGTTTCCTCCCTTTCACCACAAATCAGCAGAGAAAAACTCGTTTTGGCTGCGTGCTGGGAGTTGGAATGTAGCAGTAACCGTGCTTGGCAAGCAGAACACACTGTGTAGCACAAGTCCTGGGAGACCTAGCAGCTAAAGCTAATCACTGAAAAGACATGACACACACCCACACATCTGCCCTCGCCTGCACAAATTTGCACATGCAAATGCTGAGTTAGACAGACGGACAGACACAGGCACACACACCGTGTATGCATGCATACACACACACACACACACACACACACACACACACACACACACACACGCAACCTATTAACAGAAGAGGACGCAGAAGAGCCAAGGAGAATATAAGAGAACTTTCAACCAAATTGGATTAAGAGTGTCATCTAATATAGAACAAGTGTTGCGAGGGTTCCCTTGAAACTGGGAGCCAGGAGAGGCACAAAGGCACTTCGTGGTAAAGGGATATCGGCGTTGAAAAATGAGCTGCATGCTTTTCGGTTAGGAGACAATTCAGATTCATCACGGATGGGAGAGCAAGAGGAGGAGAATGGAGTAAGGCTACTATATCCTATGAAATCATCCGTTTGTTTGAGCACCCGTCCGATGATTATCAGCGCCCACGCCTCCATACATGTGGACAGAATTAAAATATGAAAATGGATGATGCATAGAACCACTCTGTCTCTATTCTGCTTCTTTCTTTGCAATTTCCACTCTTAGGAACAACTACGTGTTCGTGAATTTGCAGCACAAGCAAATTCAGCTCTGCCATTCCATTCTCTTATATTCTCCATCTGTTCATATAGGCCCATTTGATGCAGCTTGTCCCCAGGGTGGGCACAACCTCAGGGCAGCTGGGGGCAGCGTTGTCCACTGGTATACCCATGATACTTCCCCAGGCAAGCCCATGGTAGAGAATGGCCAAGTGTCCTTCACCGTGGAAATTAGCCTGTATTAAATAAACGGACGTCATGGGCAGCTAAGATGGTGAAGAGAGATTTTGTAGTTTCCAGGGAAACCTCTACTTTCTAGTTTAGATAATATACAGTATGTTTTTGTAACTTAATGTTCTATGTATGTGTTATTTTTGAACAGTGGCTACAGTGGCTGAAAGTGATTTAAAAATGCCAGAATGAATTTTCCTACAATGTCTGACATTTTCATTTGTGGGGAAAAAAATGACTCTATTTACTGGCGGTATGGTGTGATGTTAACTTCTTGTTTTTACTGTTGTGACTTGCCAAATGTAATCTTTGTTGTTTTGCTGAACATCGGTGCAGTATGTGAGGGATGGTTCTCTACCTCTGATGGAGTTTGTTCTCCTGGTCTAGTTGGATTTAATCTTTGTACTATGTGCTTTTAAATAAAACATTGTTTTTCCAGTGGTACCTGTTTTTTTGATCCATAACAACCTTTTAACTTTGGGTATGCACATTAGCAAGTTAAGCTAGCTGTACTGTAAAGCAAGACACTGCAGGTTTCCTCTAAACATCAGAGAGTTAAAGTACATGTGCAGTACCACTCATCTGCATTGGCAACGCTTTGGTACCAGCCAGTTAGTTTATTTATTTATTCATTTTGTCAGACCCAATTATTAAACTACGATGGCATATTAGGGATATATAAAATGGGGGGAAAAAAAATAAAAATAAAAACAGGGGGGCATTATTTCGAGTTTTCAAACTTGCAAATTTGCAAGTTTTAGAAGTCTGTATGCTTATAACTCTATGATTTTGTGCTAAAAGAAAAAGTATTTCTTTATTGTCGTTCTCATTATTTTCCCTTTTTCATTATTAAAAAAATAAATTATTATTTTTAAAAATTAAAAAATGATTATTCATCATTAACAATATTTTTCATATATATTTTTTTTAGTTCTTTAACTCACAAATTTGTGAGTTTTTAACCTGGTAAATTTGTGAGTTTTTTTTTTTTTCCCCAANTTAACTCACAAATTTGTGAGTTTTTAACCTGGTAAATTTGTGAGTTTTTTTTTTTTTCCCCAAGTCCACGACCTTATTAAATTATATTTTTAGCAATAAAGAAATACTTGTGCTTTTAGTGCAAAATCTTTGAATTATCAGAAGCATATGGACTTTTAAAACTGGCAAATTTTTGAGTTTTAAAACTCGCAAATAATGGCCCCCCCTTATATGGCTAGTAAAAATATAGCAGATAAATAAGGTGGGAAGGGGGTTTTGAGTGTTTGGATACAACCAGGATGTTTCTGTGGGACAAATAAAATGATTTCCCTGACGTGGACTGGAGCTCGTCATGAGTTTGGACCACTCAGGAGATAAATATCTTCACCTGTGGACTGGACAGTGGGAAGCAGAAACAAAGATCTGATTCAGTAAGCAGGATGACCTTTTATCACATATATCTAACCTCAGCAACGCATAAAATATACTTGCCTACTTAAAGTGAATCTACAACCTCTGCTATTGTGATATAATTTGCAATGCTAATCATATTCATGCTCTGTTATACTGATGCCCGCATGTGTGTAAGTCGTCAAGTCTTGATCCATTTGAGGTTTGATGACAGAATCCCCCTCAGAGTGTACGTAACATACGCTTACTGTGAAACTAAATCTGTGTGAAGGGTGAAAGAAAACATCTTTGAAAGTATGTAAGAGCTTTACATCATTTCCCATGTTTTGATTTCACTTCCCATACTGGTATGACTGTAAACAAGGCATTTCTGTCTAATGTAAAAAAAAAAAAAAAAAAAAAATGGTTCTTCAGGTCTACAATCACTTTATGTTGCTGCCAAAAAGTAAAAGACAAGCAGAGGAGAGGGAGACTTTCCTGCATTTGGTATGCAGCACTCGAGGCTGTAAAGAGCAAGGTTAACCGTGCTACAAAGGATTGGACCTGTGGGGTTATGAGAAATGTAGGTGGTGGACTGAAAGCCCATAAGCGTGCCAGCACAGACTTGTCAACCTGTTAAGCGGTGTGTCTGTGTGTGTGTGTGTGTGTGTGTGTGTGTGTGTGTGTGTGTGTGTGAACAAGTGCACGTGCATGCTGTAAAGAGATGTTAAGGAGTTTGGTACATCATGCTGATGAGCTCTGTAATGTAATGTAGCTGCGATTTCCTGACAGAGAAGTCAGGACGCTTTTCAGAACATCATCTCCATTATCTGTGTATACATTAACCTTGAAACATGGTGGCGGGAGAGTGGGATGCTTCAAACACACACACACACACACACACACACACACACACACACACAGACACCACATGACATTACTTGTGGGGACTTTGTATTGACATGGCTTATGTTAACCAGAACCACAATCATCACACATGGGCTGTGGAAAAAAACAAACAAAAAAAAGTATTTGTTTATCCTCTTGATCTTTTGATATTTCATTAAAAATATTAACAAATATATAACCTATAATTAAAGCAAAATAATTGAAAGGAAAAATAAATTATCATGAAACTTTTTTTTTTTTTTTACCGAATGGCTCTGGAAGAGGACATGTGTGTAAACTGAGTCCACAGGAGTGAGGAAGATGATTCAAACGACCAAAAAATCTTCAAGGATCACAGATGAAGAACTTCAGACATTCGTTGGGTTTTGGGGTCAAAAAGTCCCCAAACTACGATCAGATGCCACCAGATCGATTTAGAAAAACATTTGTTTCATGAAAAGAATTTATTTTTCCTTTCAGTTATTTAATGGCAATTAAAGGTTCTATTTTTCTTAATATTTTGAATGAAAGATAAAGAGGATAAACCAAGACATTTTTTTTTCACAGCCCATTTTGCTTTTATTTACCAAGGTTGCCAATATTTGTGGAGGGCTATGTATCTCTCCCTCAGTCAAGCTGTTCCATCCTCAAGGACAAACCTATGAGCCTGCTAATGTTTCTGCTTCAATGTAAATCCATCTATGAACAGTGTACTTTCATCAAATGTTGTTGTCTGGTGCGTCTGTGTCCGTGTGTGTGTGTGTGTGCGTGCTCTAAAGTGTGCAGAATAGTGTTATTCAGGGTCCATAGCTATAATGTCATATTGATCCCAAAGGACTGGCAGCAGGATGAAGCATCTGAACGTCTCCTCGTACGGGTAAAAATCCCTCTTTGAAAACAAACATGACAAATGAGCCACAGTCAAAGTTAAGTGGCTGTGAAAAGCCGTTGAATCACATAATGTGCGCTTCCACATGCCAGCAAGCGTTTGGGGTTTGATGCCGGCATGAACTGATGCAAACGAGGGCTGTGACAGATTGTTACCGATAGTAACCGCAGAGAGTAACGTGCTATCACATTGAAGGCCTGTAGATCCCCTGAGAAAGTGCTGCACAGACACACACATTCACACACATTTCTGTGACTGGATACACACACACACACATACACAAAACATACATAATGACAGAAAATATACCATATATACTTGAGTATAAGCCAAGTTTTTTTTTTTTTTGTTTTTGTTTTTTTTAACCAAATTTCACAATGCAAATCAGGGGGTCGGCTTATACATGAGAAATTCAAATTGGATCCCAGAGAAGGAAATTTCCAGGGGGGGTGGGGGAAATACTACCCATTACCACTACCCATGGAAAATAGTTTAAATCATACCTTAGAACAATGTATTTCCTGACTAAACATCTTATCCAGCACATTTTGCGGCAGCCTGTAAGCCGTGATCCGTCAATTACAGTAATCAGCTGCTGAAATAAATATCACGTTTACCGTTACGTGGATTATTTTCAGAAAATCAGAGGAATACTATGACAATACCCAGAAAAACAGGTAATTTGCTAAACAAATAAACTGATGGAACAACATCAGGAGGTCGGCTGAGGGAATTCCAAAACTCTGTATCGAGTAAAGTCCAGCACAAAGACAGGCCTGCATCAACTCAGGTACAATTACTGAAAACATGTAATGGGTAAGATTCTTAACAAAAAAAAAAAAAAAAAAAAAAAAAAAAAAAAAAAAAAAAAANAGGAAGAGGAATCCAGAAAACTTAACGTTAGCTAATGTCACTTACGGTAATCAGCTATTTACCGGTAGGTGGATTATTGTCAGAAAATCACAGGATACTATGACAATTCTCAGAAAAAAACAGGTCATTTGCTAAACAAATAAATTGATGGAACAACATCAGGGGGTCGGCTTATATGCGGGTTTCTTTAAAANTGCTAAACAAATAAATTGATGGAACAACATCAGGGGGTCGGCTTATATGCGGGTTTCTTTAAAAATATAAATTTGCAGGTCAAAATCGGGGCGGTGGGGGTCGGCTTATACAGAGATCGTCTTATACTCGAGTATATACGGTAATTACATATTTATTGTTTGGAAAAATGATGACTGCCAAGCGCGCGCACACACACACAGGAGAATCCATGCACACATGCACCAATAATAAGGTGTTGCTGGTAACATGACATGGCTTGTAATTGGTTTTCAGCGATGAAGAGTTGAAGGAGCGGTAAAGAAGGGTTTATATCTGAACTGTAAATAACCTTTTGTTATTTTCTGTGTGTGAGTGGGACAGGAAATCTCTGTGTGTTGGGGGGGAGGGGCATCTTCACCACTCTCTGCAGTTAAAAATGTGAAGAAGAGAAAGTGTGCATGCATATAATATGAGCTCTGGCAGATATAGCTGGTGGCCTTTTACCAACCTCCACTTTTTTCTATGTGGTAAGTGAGTGGGTGTGAGCATTCTTTCCTGAAAGCTGCCCTTTTCAAGCCTGTGAAATGGGATATTTGAATCACATGTGTGTGTGTTTGTGTGTAAAAAGGAAAACTAACTTAAACTGTCTTTTCCGTGCGCTACTTAATTTATAGCCCATAAGCTGCTGCGTTTGACATTTTGATAAATACCACAGTGATTATCACGGTAAATGTTAGGTATGTGACATCTCAGAGTGTCTTACATCATCGTTAATGCACATATCTGAAGTGCATTAGTCACTGAGCGAGGTGAAATGTTCACATTAGAGGTCCACAAACTTAACAATACCCAAAGCTAAGCTGAGGCTGAATTCAAAAACTTTTGAATTGTTTGGTTTTTGCCAAAAAGTTGAAAGTTTACACACAAAAGCAGCTCAGCCCAACAAACCACCAATTCTAAACGATTATCATAGATAATATTTGCTGGACCATGGAGGCCATGTGACCTGCAGCACTTCCTGTCAATTATTGTGTGACTGACTCATTCTCTAGATCAGTGATAATCACTATTTTTTGATCATCAGGAGAGCCACAATAAACTTTCATGTGTATACTTATATATTAATATTTTAATTAGAAATAGTGGTCAATAACATAGTTACAACAAAACAAAAACTCTGCTACAGATTACTGTACCAGCATCTTATTTTAAGCATCTGATTCCTGCTTATATTTACTTTTTTTTCAATTTGAACAATGATCTCAAACTAGAGCCAAAATTCTAGTAAACCTACCACATTTGGAGAAAATTTCCAGCCATCCAATTTCAACTGACATTATATTTTGACAAACTATGTCCTCAATTCAGTAAACTATTTTCTCTGTGTATTCCATTAACAGTAAAATGATCCCGAACAGAGAGCATCTGAGCTTTTCACAAAGAAAAATGCATGTCCATCTTTCTTGAAAGTTTCTGTTTTCCATTTCTATGGCATGAACCTTTCTCTTTTTGCAAACTGGTTTTCCCTCATTTGTTGCCCATCCTCCTCCTCCTCCTGTCCTTCACTGCTCTGTGTTTGAGATGATCCTAGCCTGCTCTTTTTCAGGCTGCTTTTGTTTTATTCTCACATAGCGTGGCAGTAAGCTAGCACCTGCTGACACGGACAGGTTGTTGACACTACAGCAATTAACAACACACATTACACAACATTACACTGCCCCTATTGGTGGGAGGTGTTTCTACACTTCTGCACTGAAGTATTATATTCCCAACCGAGTAATTGGCAAGCCGCCAAGTGATGCTCTGTGAGCCGCATGCAGCTTGTGAGCTGCGCAATGACTATTCCTGCGTTTCCATCCAACTTATTCGCATTTTTTTACTGTGCATTTCTGGTTATTTGATTAAAGGAAATGCGAATTGATGCGCATTTCCATCATCTACGTTATGTGAATTATCAGAGGTGATTTCATCGACATAAACTAATGTCCACAGCAAAACACACAACATACAGAGTTTAAATGAAACCCTTGGTGTGGAAGAATACTTATTACAGCCCATAGACAGTTATACACGTCTTATGAATGCAGCCAACAAGCTAGCAATACTAATGATAGCGCGTTGGTGCTCTATGAAATCGTTAAGTGTACTGAGTACCGGGTGGTGGATAAAACTTTCAGTGTGGGTAAAACAATCATTTATGCAGCATGTCAAGTTATTTGTGAAAAATGTATATGCTTTTCGGATATAACGAATAACGGATTCATTGTTCTGCAGGCGCCTTGCTAATGACTACCTGCTCTTCTGAGGTGTGTGTGTGTGTGTGTGTGTGTGTGTGTGTGTGTGTGTGCTCACCCGGCAGCGCATGTTGCATCCTCATCTTAATGTGAATAAACTGTTTCCATCCACTTTAATAATCAGTTGATCCACCTCTGCTAAGCACATAAATTTTTAATGCACAATTTGGAGTTAATGCAAATTAACGGTGTTTCCATCCAGGCTTTCTAATGCGCATATTCACTATTCGCATAAAAATAGTTGGATGAAAACGCTGCTCATGACTGCTCTAGATCCTCTTGTACAGCCCATTTCTCTTTGCTATTTGTTTGTATTATTCTATCCAATTACATAAAAAAAAAAAACTGTATAATATTTTCTCCTTCTGAAAAAGAAAATTAGTGGCATGTTGTTTGTACGTCGCCATTACCAGAGCAAGCTTCAGTGCCAAAGTAAAAAAAGAAAGCAATGATACGGAATTGACTCAAAAAAGAAAAAAACTAGGGTTTAATCTCCGTGGATAACGTGATGTGGCGCGGCCAGATACGAGAGCTGTGCTTTGTAGGAAATGCTTCACTGGAAGATGAGTAGCAAGAACGAAGGAAAAAGCTGTTTCTGTGTTACTTTTCAGGTTCCAAGAAGACTTCCTGAAGGCAGCGGTAACCTACAGCATAAATAAATCTGTACAATGTGCTAGAGATTATAAAGCAGCATACGGTTATTGGTGTGCAGACATCAGCAATGTTCAATCATTCTGTCATCGTGTTTTGGATGCACGACACATCAATGAATAGGACACAGAGGATAATGGCATTACAACATGATTTGGGTGTCATTATGAGGATCTGTCTTTGTCTGGCTCTCTCCACTTTGGCTAAAGAGAAATGATGCGCAGATGGTCTGTATATCTAAGTGCGGTGGAGGAACGAACAGGTGTTGATAGCTCATCCCTGCCAAAATCATGCTGG
Source organism: Lucifuga dentata (assembly GCA_014773175.1). NCBI lineage: Eukaryota > Metazoa > Chordata > Actinopteri > Ophidiiformes > Bythitidae > Lucifuga > Lucifuga dentata. The sequence continues at coordinate 75,866 of VXCM01000819.1, forward strand.
ACCACAACAGGAAACATTGGGAATAATGAATGAAAAAGACAAAAAAAAAACAAAAAAAAAAAAAAANAAAAAAAAAAAAAAACAGAGAAATACAAGCAGAGTAGAAGTAGCAGCCAAAAAGAAAGGAAAGGAAAAGAATTTCATTTATGCAGAATGAACGACTTAGTATGCCTGCTAAGTTCCGTATACCACTAACATTTTGTTTTGTTTACTTACATTCATAATTCATACTTGGAGCTGCACCAGAAATTATACACGACAAGTCAATCTTTCACAAAATGCTGAAAAAAAAAGGGGGTGAACTGTTGGCCTCTGGAGCTATTATTTGTGGAAAATTCAAATTTAAAAATTCATGAAGTTTGAAGTTAATATCTCAGAGGTAAATCACTCTACATTCTACACATTCACACAGTGTATAAATGCGTGCCTGCCTGTCTAAAGGTAACAGGAAGGCATGTGTGTGTTCTGCCTCAACAATGAGAGTTCCTCTTAAAATTCTTCCTGTGTTCATGCTGTCAATCCTCGATGGCTTTTTGGCAGAAACACACATAGATGTGCATGTATTAACATACATAAATGGATACACGCACACACACAGAAATAGTTTTGCATGTTCGAGCAATGCTAAACATTTCCTCCAGGTACCCTTAAAACATCCATGAAATGAAATGAACACAATACAAGGCTTTCGTGTCTATCACATAAATGTAAGCCATTTGTTACTACAAACTGACTTTTTTTTTTTTAAATCCAAGAACCATTACAGAATTTATCAATGCACTTGCCTCTGCCTGGGATAAAATGTGCAAATTGGCAAGCAAATCAAAAAGCCTGACACATGAATCTGGTTTTATGCATACAGGATTTTAAAAATAGCTCTACGCTGGCCTTTACAGCAGAGATAATGAGGACCATGCTGGGTTTATCTAGTCTTCATTTGTTTGACTTTATCAATCGTCGTTTCATGGTGGTCAGACTATAATACTGCAAAAGGCCTCAAAAAACCCAGGACCCGAACCCAGGGCTTTCTTGCTGTGAGGCAACAGTGCTAAACACTTATCCACCATGCTGCTTTAAAGGACCATACCATCCATTTTGCATGTTTGAGTCTAACATATTCAATTTTCATATACCTAACATTACTGACAGTCATTTTCCAAAGCATACTACTAGAAAGGTGAATTAAAAAAAAAAATTCCTATCTTCCAGTTCATTCTGGTACGCTATTAAAATCAACTTGTTGATACCTGAAACATTCTTGGGATAGGGTAATCCATCATTGCAAACAAGATGTGTACTCAGTTTTTTTTAAGAAGTTTAATAATTTTAGCGTTTAAGTGCAATAAAAAGCGCAGAGTGAATGTATGTCTCCACCGGAGAATATAGTCCCAAAAGAAGANTTAAGTGCAATAAAAAGCGCAGAGTGAATGTATGTCTCCACCGGAGAATATAGTCCCAAAAGAAGAAGTGCATTTATTGAAACATTTAAATGACCGGTGACTTCATAAGGCTGCATAACTATTAGCCGTGGTGAAACATTGATTTTTGAGGTGGGTGTATCGCTTGAATATTTGCTTTTGAAAGATTTAAGAGATTTTGCAAAATATCAGGAAAGCTAAAATATGTTTTTATCCTTTGGGAAATGATTGTCAGTAACATAACATGTATGAAAATTGAATATATTAGGCTCAAACATGCAAAATGGCTAGTATGGTCCTTTAAAGAGACCAAGCCCTACAATAATAAGATTTAACTGGTTATTTGTCATAGGAAGCAGTAGATTTTAAAATTTATCTGGACCAAAATGCACCAATTGATAGTCTATCACAGGATGAAGTGGACAGCTTCTTGTAATTGAGACAGTTATATCGTGTTTAAAGAAACTGACAAAAACATTTATATCTCACAATTTTAAGGGGAAAAAAATTCCTGGATCTGCCCCTGGACCTGGCCCAACATTTAATGCTGATGCTTCAAATTCAGAATCAGTTCAAAAATCATTTCTGTAATTCTAAGTAACAGGCACAAACATTGCGTTGTTGGCAGAGGTTAAAAAAAAAAAAAAAANTAAAAAAAAAAAAAAAGAAATAGTATTGATGACAACTGCCACAGAAACATTATTCTGATCTGACTAGATGAGAACCATGTTGGTGTTATCTATAATTAAGTAACCTCAGTTCTCAAAGTTTTACATTTCCTTTTAAAACAGTTGGCCCCAGAGCAGCTTAGAGGAAAGTGTTACAAACCCAAACAAAGCCTTTTAAAGTGATTAATTTGGCTCCACACACAAAGCTTTATGCATGTTTGCCTTTCCGCTGCTCTGATGTTCTACAATCCCTGTCAGGGTAATGGCCCACATAGGTAATAATGCAAACAACAATGAAAAGCTATTATGAAGTTCAGTGAATAATAGTTGCCTGGTGTAATGAGAACAGCAAACTGTTTAAAAACTAGCACTAGATAGCTATAAAAGCCTTTCACTCAGAGTTATTACCTATAAGGTAATTCAATTCTTTACCAAAAACCTGACACAGAACTGCAGATTGCTTTTCTAGACGCGAGTATAAAGCAGAATTTTAGCGTCCGGCCAGGACGGACCCAAGACTTGTTTCCTGTGAAGATACACCAGGCTATCACTGCATCCTGCAGCCCTTTTATGTCCACACTCAGCAATTCTTTGCTATGTTATTAAAATGAGAGTAAATTCATTTCTCTCTTAATGTTACAAGTTGTGATTGAATGAAAAAGGCTGAATAAATTCTGACGTTACCTCTCCTCAAAAGCCATCAGCAGAGACGCTGTGAAATATGAGCTGCTGCTGCTGCACCCGCAGTAATGGACTCACCGGATGGCTCAATATGTGGTGTACAAACTGGTGAAGTGCATGGAAGGAGGATGTTACTTTGCTCCAGGCATATTGTGTTGTGTAGCTATAAGTTGTGTATTTATGAGGTGGCACACCGCAGAGTTCACAAGGAGGTCAGCGCTAGCTTTTGAGCCTCATGTCACAAAAACAAAAACCTCTGTATATTGGTTGTAGCATAAAACCCACAAACAGCATGTAGGTGCAAGAGTTGGAGACAGAGGAGTTCAAAACTCACATGTAAATATATAAACAGAGTTCAGAATAAGATAATTCAGATGTAGAGGGCAGAATTCATTAAAAAAAAAAAAAAAAAANTAAAAAAAAAAAAAAAAAATCACTGTAACTACACAACGCCACACTAAATGAGCACTGCAATAAGCTTTATGAAGCTTCTTTTACATTCAAATTGTATGTCCTGTGACTGACACGTTGTTGGAAGGTGTGTCTGAGGTAAAAACCTATGAAGATCACTGTGTAAAATTCCGTGTGCTAAAGTTCTGGCAGTGTCACATATCGCGAGCTGCTTCACATTTAAGAGCCATGCTTTATTTTCATCTGATGTCAAAGAAAAATTTATGTTAAATCTGCCATGGAAACAAATTTTCTGCTTTAGAGGGCCGCATTTTAAAGGATCGACGTTAATATAACACATATCCACACACCACACACAGTACCCACACACTGGCACAAGTGAGGGGTGTGTGTGTGTGTGTGTGTGTGTGTGTGTGTCATGTATGAGAGAGAGAGAGAGTGCAGCAGATGAGGCTTGAGGAAGAGGCACGGTGTCATGAGAATTTGTGCTTGACTTTAACACACTAACTGATCAACTGAGTGGGCTTAAATATCAAATTTATTGATCACTAACATGTGTAAGGGAAATACAATAACTATAAAGACAGAATCTCTGTCTTTCTGTCTGTCTTTGGCACCAATATCTCTAGAACCCGGCACTGTATGAAAGTTTAAATTCGGCAGGTATATAGCTCAGGACCCAAGTGTTGTGTGAAGTTGCTTGGATGAGCGGTTCTTGAATTGAGCTGTGCCAGTAAAAAGCAGCCTGCACGGCGGCAGGATACGCTCCAGGTGTGCAGCAGAATATGCTCTGGCCCAGTGCCATAGTCTCAACCTGACCTCATACAGCAAACAAAGCTAGCTCATGAGGACGTGCAGGAGCTGTTTGAGAAGTTGAAGTTGTTTTGACTGCGCTGTGCAGGTAAAAAGTAGTTATGTTTCACTATATTGGAAGCTCAACACGTTGTACTGGAGCTAACAACAGCTAGCAATACTACCAGGAGATAATGCTGTTGTTAGCAAACCACAATAGCCATGCTGCTACATTGTTAGCCACCAAACACAACTATACTAACGTCATATTATCTAAGCGTTAGTTGTTGAACACTGAAGGGAAACAGAGTTGGAAGAGTTTATGAAGTTCTAGTTTTGTATGAAGNGTTGTTGAACACTGAAGGGAAACAGAGTTGGAAGAGTTTATGAAGTTCTAGTTTTGTATGAAGAGAAAAGCGGCACACGCCATAAAGTCTGGCCCATTCTGAACAGGCACGGTTTGAATGAGCACTGCACTAGTTATTACAATATTTCATACCGATGAAATTTCTGAACAGACTGAAACAGCTCTTAATTTTGGCATGCCGGTGTGTTTTATCAAACGCTTCCCTCAACATGTAAATAAGGAAATACCATAGTAACACCTCTTTCAAGGAAAACACTAAAAGATGCCAGTATATGAATACATGAAACTAATTTTGATCAATTGACAAGGAGCATACAATACGTTATGATTTATAGATTCATAGTTACTCCAAAGCAAGGATCTATGTTTTATAATTACAATAAAGGATGGCTGTTTAATCATGGCCCTTGAAGCTAAAAAACCTATAGACAGAAATCCTTCCTCTGTGATGAAAACCACAAAATTATAAGTCTTACTCATACCCCATGCATGGATCAAAAGATAAAACTAGAACATTTAATCGCTCTGTAATTAATGGGTGGATTTCATACGAGGCATAAATTATGTGAACGAGGATACAGCGTTGCAATCTAATTGTGAATACTTTACATCCATTTGATTTTCAGTTCAGGAAATTTGACTGCATTAATTTCTTGCTTAAATTAAGGAAATGTTTAAAGCCTTATACTTGCCTTATGAGTTATGGTTCAATTTTCCATCCACCTCATCCCAGTACAGTGGAATGAGGCAAAATTTCTTCAGTTTCCAATCTCTTACTATAATAGAATGTTAGCTATTAGCAACTTTCACTGGTGTTGAACAGGCAATAGTTCTTCAATGATAGTGCAATAAAACAAGTGTTTTAGGTAAGAGCTGCTGTTTCAACTGTCATATCTAGGATCTGGTTCAGTAAAATTTATGTGTTTTTCTTTTTCTTAAATGCCTGCTCATTTGTCTAATCTGGCCTGATCCTCTCTTCTTTCATGCTTTTGTGTTTTGTTTGCAGTCCCTGCACACAGGAAATCAAGGCTCCATTATCCACCGGTCTCTGTCTTGTTCTGTGCACATAGTCGGCAGAAAAACATGGACAGGGAACACAGCATTTGGGAAATAAAACATGTCAATGGCAGCACTGCATTAGCTGTCTAAGAACCTAACAAAGAAAGTAGCAAATGACCTTTACAACATGACTCCTTTTAAAATCCTGGATTTACCCATCACTAGTAGGGGTGTCGCGATATACCGATAACCATGATATTTAAAAAATGAAATACTGATATAAGGTTAATAATACACATAGGATAATACTGTGTAAATAATCCAGCGCCTCTTAAATCATTTCCATTTCTTTCCATTCTTGTTTTGTTTCCTCCCCCAACGTGCCACACACACACACACACACAGGTGACATGACGCCGTGACGCAGTAACTAGCTAGCTAGCTATTACCACAGTGTGTGGCTACACTGCTGTGCAAAATCATGTCAAGGAGATGACAGGTGAGAGAGAGACATTCTACCCTAACCTGAAAAAAGCTCACCAGGTGGGAGTTTTTGGATTCCGTAAAAAAGACAGGGTGTTGGTAGACGCCCCAGTCTGCAGGAAATGCCGATCAACAGTAACCACAAAAGGGGGCGATACCACCAACCTGTTCACCCACCTTCACCTCCATCATCCTGCAGATTTCACCACGGTAGAGAGAGTAAGTTGCAGTTAGTTTGCTAGCCCTGAAATGGGAAATGTTACATGAAGGTCTTTGTTGTGTTGTTAAAGCTAAGTTATCATGGCGTTGGACTTGACAGGATTTTCTCTCTCCTGGTTATTTGTTAGGCAGCGTCAAAGAAGTGAGAGAGAGCCAGGGATTCAGATCAATTAACGCTGTTTGAGTCCGTGGAAAAGCAAAGAAAAGCAAACATGGCTAGTGCATGTCAGGATGAAGCCATCACTAAAATCATTGGCCGACTTCATAGCAAAGGACATGATGTCCTTTAGAATTTAGAGGCAAAATGCACAATAAACAAAGTTAAAGATGAATTTGAGTGATGGCATTATCATTATTACTTTTTTAATTTTCTAAAGATATTGTGATAATATTGTTATCGTGAATTCTTCTGGCCACGATAATCATGTAGTGAAAATCTGATATTGTGACAATCACTAACTAATCACTAATCACTTTAGTTATGACAGTGATATGCAAATCAGACAATCTGATGATATGTGTTGTGCCACTGACATAATGCAGCCTGAAAGCATTTTGCATATGGATGGCAGATATAACAGAAGTCTTTTGTTGCTAAAATACTGGCAAGAAAAAGTTGTACTGGAAGAGTATCAACAGATTTGACTCAAAGAATTCTAGAAATCAGCATCAGGCCTCCAAATCCAGACTGGTGCAAAAAGGACCAAATGTATTGTTTGCAATGTTTCTGTGTAATTTGGTTATTGTGCTGAAAGTGTAATCATGTATGTTTTCACCCGTGGCTGAAGTTTCCACCTGTGAAACTTTATTACTGTCCAAAATCCATAATTGGCAAATGGCCAACCAAGTTACAAAATCATTTTGCCAACTCTGAAAGGGCGCACAGCCTCAGTCTAGAGGGGGTACGAACCGGCCAACTCACTTTCAGGTGGTTCGTATCTATGAACTCTCCCACTTTGGGATAAAGTGAAAGTTAAAGCCAGTGGGAGACACTTACTGTCCTAAATCTTTCTGACATGAAGTCATAGGTTTTTCGAAGACTGTTATATATAATTCTTCAGCATGGGTATCTCAAAGTTGACCTTTATCTTAGTCCAAAAGAAGCAATATTTCCCCTGCTGGAATTTTATTCCTAGCTCCATCATGTGCATACCACACCGCTGCTGTTTCAGAGTCATGAAACCCATTTTAACTGACACTGGCGAGCCAAGTTTGTGCTATTATAACTCTGTGAAGGACTTACCATGAGTTCAGCCTGACTTATTCATGGAAAAAAAAAAAATGTATGTGTCAGGNTGTGAAGGACTTACCATGAGTTCAGCCTGACTTATTCATGGAAAAAAAAAAAATGTATGTGTCAGGACTTAATGTGAAATGACTTCAGGGATAATACCCTTTTAGTGATATGGGTTACTAAACACTCTTTGCTTATGCTCCTCATTCACATAACAGTATTGATCCGCAAGTTATATGTAGTCCCTAGCTTCTTGCCCTGTATTGTCCATCTGGCTTTACCCTAGTGTTTTTTAATATGTGTTTTAGTCCAGTGACAAGCATTGCAAACACACTTAGCACTCAGTGTGAGTACGAGTAAAGAGTTAGGCTTGACAGACCACTAATGGAATTCTCCCATGGGTCTTTAGAAGCCTTTCATATGTCTTAATGAGAAAACGCAGAGCTACTGCATAACGCGTACATGCATGCACGCGCGTGTGTGTGCTGTATGCCTTGTCTTTTGCATTTGTATGTATATGTGAAAGCACAGATTCATGTTTCATGTCCACAAGCCTAATGTTGCATTAGCTGCTAAGCCTCTTAGCTACTTCCAAGCTAGGCCCTTACTCATTCTGAGGTAAACACTGTTGAAACCCATCACAGCAACTGTCTCTAATCCCATCAAACCTTGCCCCCACCCCNCACACACACACACACACACACACACCCCACCATCCCACTGCCCTAACCACTTTCTTTGACAAAAATACCTGCACTAATTACCTAGCCATCTACCCCACAGCACATATTCCAGGGCTCGCTCTTCTCAGAGACCAGCTTACTGTTATTGATCTTTGCCATGTTAATTGAGGTAAGGGGTCTTTTTCTACCAATTCGTCTATTGATCTGAAATGCCATCAGTCAGAGGCTTAATTAAGCAGCTAATAGAGGGAAATGCTATTGATTCCATGGTGTCATGGCTTTTGTGCATGCATGTGTGTGTGTGTGTGTATGAGAGCGTGTTTATGGGTCTGAATATTCCTGAATGTCACGAGCTAAATCTTACATGATTGTTTAAGTAGTCAGTGAAACTCGACAAAGATAGAAAAGCTTCATCAACCCAAACCCGGTCATCTGTCATATGTAAGTGATAGTGGCTCTGTAGGTTAATTACTATGAATGTCATCACATTACACCGAATGAATGGCCTTAATGGAAGAAGCAAGAGAGCATTATGCAAATGTTCATCCAGCATAGAGCTGTCACAGTCACATCATCAGATCTCCACGGGATCAGTTTAGGATATAAACACTCTTTTTACACTGAATACAGCTCACAGAAGAATGACCTCCGTTCCATTTCTAAAACATAATGTTCTTAGTAGACATCCTTGTATCCTCCATGAAGCAGTTACCGTATATATTCGAGTAAGCCAAATTTTTGTTTTTTTTTTAACCAAATTTCACAATGCAAAGGGGGGGCGGGGTTGGCTTATACACGAGCAATTCAAATTGGATCCCAGAGAACGAAATTTCCATTACCACTACCCATGGAAAATAGTTTAAATCATACCTTAGAATGATGTATTTCTTGACTAAACATCTTATTCAGCAGATTTTGCGGTGGCCAGTAAGCCGTGATCTGTCACAGTAATCAGCTGCTGAAATAAATATCATGTTTACGTGGAATATTTTCAGAAAATCAGAGGAATTCTATGGCAATACCCAGAAAAACAGGTAATTTGCGAAATAAATAATTTGATGGAACAACATCAGGAGGTCGGCTGAGGAAATTCCAAAATTCTGTATTGACGAATGTCCAGCACAGACAGGCCCACATCTACTCAGGTACAGGATAATTACTGAAAACATTTAATGGGTGAGATTCTTACGAAAAAAAAAAAAATCTCACCATAATTACACAGCTAAATAAGCGCCGTGATAATTATAGCTCATTTGTAAAGCTTTCCTTACCTTCATCAATGTGATTCAGACAAGGAAGAGGAGTCCCGAAAACTTAATGTTAGCTAATGTCACTTACGGTAATCAGCTGTTTACCGGTACCAGTNAAAAAAAAAAAAAAACAGGTAATTTGCTGAACAAATGGAATAACATCAGGGGGTCGGTTTATGTACGGGTTTCTTTAAAAATCTAAATTTGCAGGTCAAAATCAGGTGGTCGGCTTATAGTCGAGATCGGCTTACAGTTGAGTATATACGGTAACTCCTCACACATCGCTTCAGTGGGGACGTTTGCCAGAAAGAAAGAAATGATGCGTGCTGCTGTTGCACCTTTGTCACTTTTAGATGAAAATAATAAGAGACTTCTTTTGGGAGGGGTGTTCAATCCAAAGGAATTTTAATGATGTCGAGAGAAGATGGAATCTCAATACCCAAAGCATAGCTGAAGAACTCAGATAAACTGAGACAAAGCTTGGATAAATACATGCAAGCCTGAATGCCTCAACAGATGAACGAGGCCTTAGATATAGTTAAAGAACGCACCTTGGTTGTGTCCTCTGAAGCAGGATCCAGGTCGTATTTGGCAGAGCCTTTGAAAAGGGGACAGGCCTTGTTGTCCTCTTCGTACCGATTGAGTCTACGAATTGCTGACGTTGGAGGATCAGGCTCCTGAAATGGGACACAGCAAAAATACTATAGAAATGCAGGAAATCTATGGAGAAAACAGCTGGGAAAATGAGCAGAAGTGTGTCAAGCTTAATTGATGATTTTGGCTACAAGCACACAGCCCATCCCAAACTCTAGAGATGTTTCTATTGTCTGTGTCCATTCTCTCCAAAATAACCTGGGGTAAATACAAGAACACATGTATCAATGTCTTGGATTTGACCATGAATATTTGGTCTCAACAGAAGGAATTAAAAAAAAAGTTTGCTATATTAGCGACAGTTTGAAAAGCACCCCAAATATGTTTTCAGAAATTTAGAAACTCATCAACGCAAAACACACAGAGGTTTTATTCTGAAGCACTGACATGAAGTCCAAAAGTCTAGTTCCCAGGGATTTGTCTTCTGTAGCTCTGTATTCTCCATTAACTGCACTTGCCTTGAGAGTGAGGAAGCTAAAATGTCAGGCTTTGTAGTGTGTGCATATGTGTAAAGAGAGCCCCTGGTAAAAGCTTTTCATACCAGGGGACTGTCGCTATATCTCACTTTAGTGCTTTCTGTCATTTGTCTTTGACTTCACTTTGCACTATAGTAGAAGAGATCAACCTGTCCTTTATACGTTTTAGCCATCACCTGGACAAGGTTGGGTCTCTGGGTGATTATTTTGTGCCCTGACTTTTTACCTCTTCCTCTCACTAAACACCCCTCTCATCTTCAACCCTTCTACGTTAAAACAGTTTTTGCAGTAACATAACGTAACATGTATGCGGATTGTATATATTGGGCTCAAATACGCAAAACCATGAGTATGGTCCTTTAAAGAATCATGCTATGCCCTTCAAATTAATGCAACCAATCTAACATTACTAACCACTTTCTGTACATGCCCACATAGTCCTCACACAAGTTGTAATAATCACATGTGCGGGTGTCCCATGAGTGTGAGGGGCCTTTAAAAACCTGAACAACTATCCAAACATGGCGGCCTATTCATTCCAATAACTGCTCTCCACCCAGCACATGCTATCATGTCCTACTTAAGAAAACATAAGCCCACAGAGCATACATATGAGTCTCCATCTGGCTCCATCTGGCTAATTGTTCGCCTACAGGAATGACACAAAAATAATACCTTAACATGGCTCTCGGCTTTTAGATAATATTGGTTCATATAACTCATATAGCAGCTGATGCTGATGATACCTTAGCCCTGATATCCACAGGATACAATTTACCTGAACTTTAAAAGCCAAATCTCTGGCTTGAAAACAGTGAGAGGAAAGCATTAGTTCACAGGTTGCAGCGAGGCGTTCACTTTTGTTGGTGAATCCTAATAAGATGCTGCTGCCAACTAATTGATCCTGTTCAATTAACTCCAATAAAAATAACAATACACCTGGAAAAATAAAGAGATGAGTGAATTTGCAATCAGCACCTCATGAATTGCAAATATTGTACTTACAGAAAAGTATGGAAATTATTCTCAAGTTCAACATGTTTATGCTTCGTCTACGTTCTCCTTCTCCTGTTCGTATCTGCTCAATGCTCTCTGAGATTCCTCTTCTCTCCATCTGATTGAAATGCAGAATTAATAAAGGGCTGGAATTTATTAAATGGCTATTTCTTCTATGGCACAGAAGAGGGAGATCTCATGCGGCATATTTCATTCATTCAGTCTATTAAAAAAAGATACTTCTCAATTTTTTTTCAGCCAAAAGTGCTTAAGTGGTTTGAACTCTGTGGACTCATTCCACGTCTTGATCGAAGATACACTCTTCTGTTCTGTGCATTTCAGAAAGCATTTCAAGTGGTCATTCTTTTGTTCAATAAGTTGTTGGTGCTGCTGGCTCATCAGCAAATGTTTGAACCTGCAGTTCTTCTCCCACTGAGCATGATTATTACTGCAACAACACATCATCAGAGGGGTAAAACTGACCTGTCACTTTCCCTGTGAGTGAATTCTGCTTCACAATGACAGGAAGAGCTGGAATTGAAGGATCAAAAAATAATGTCACCATGAACGCTTGGCCAGTTAACCCTGCAGGGACTTTTCTTACACCTCTGCCCCGCCTAGACGTAACAATATCATCATATCATGAAGCATCAAATACCTGTTAACGCTCAATTTAATGTGGCTGAACAGCGCTTGTCCATCTAAAAAGTGACGCCGACCACTCAGGCCACGTAACAAATTAACACGCCAGAGTCTCCTTCACTTTCAAGCTTATGTGAGTAATCTTCCTATTCTGCACCCTGTTTTCTCACTTCTTTTTTTTTCCCCCTTCTCCAAAAAGCCACTCAAATACTCCAAGGCAGTGGAACTAGCAATTATTTTAGTGCTTGATTAAAATTTATTGGTGTTGCAGAGGTATAATTTTGCAAGAAAATTACTCTTCTTTTTTCTTCACGGGCATGTGGCACTGACATTAGGACTTACAAATGTTTCTATTTAAAATTAATCTGTTTCTCTTACTGAATACCACACATCTAATTACATTAATCGTGTTTTTATTCTATGTCAGTGTTTGGTTTTTCACTTTGTTAAAAAAAAAAAAAAAAAAAAAAAGCAAGACATCACATTCTTAGAACAGTTCTCTGTTTATGGGTAGACAGTAGAAAACTTACTTATCATTCTAACAGTTATCATCAAGGGCAGATCAGATAAATAATTTGATGGGGTTTTTTTATGTTAACTTCTCAGGGCTCTATGAGATGCGTATAATGGCAACATACAAAGTGACTTTACATTTCTATTTAAACTTTACACATCCATGAAGCTGCACGGCTCCACTTGAGTATGTGTGGCATGAATTTTAGCCGCTGCTCGTTTAAGCATGGATGTCCGTGTGAGCTGCAAGTATCTCGGATTTTGATGAACTAGCCCACTGTTTAAATTGGACTTGTGCATGTGTGGAATACATCAGCATATGCAGACACCCAAATCTAGCATGTGCACATCTGATATTTGCATGCACGTGTGCTGCTGTCCTCCTCCATTTTGGGAGTATAATCCAGCTTTTACTGTCAATGACTCCTACTCGCTCTCTATGTTCCCCACCCCTTCCCCTCCTCTTCCCACTCCTCCGTCGCCCCACTCCCTCTTTCAGACACGCTGTGAACATATGGATGAGCTCGTTTGATTGCTGTGAAAAACGAGCCTTTTCAACTCGCAAGCTGGATATTGTGTCGCGGTACGAAAGCCCTAAATCCGATTGCTATGCCAGCAAAATTACCATCGATTTGATTTGCTGAGATTAATTAAGTAACATTACAGGAACGCTCGCTGCCTGACAGCATTACCACCGCCAGCTCACACACTTAATTGTTCGCTCTTAGGAGGGGACTTGAGTGACGCCGTTTCTCTTTGCTGCTTGTGTGCTTCTGACAAGCTGACGAGCTCTTCAGTCTGCCTGCCCCGCTGATTTAAATCCATCTTTTCAATACACTCATTAATATCACTGATGTGCCTGTACACACAAACAGACACACAAGACGCACACACAGAGCTTTCTCCACTTGCTTACAATTCAAGTCTATCATTGCCAAATACGTGTCAACCTAATCTTTGAATTTATTCAACAATATGCATGAGCTCAACACGGATCACTGTCCACTTCCATGTAACAGCTTCTGGAATTGCTAATGCTTGACTGCTAACTTTAATGGTTTATGGAGCCAATCTGCAAACCAGAATAATTCACATGAATAATTGCTGTCACATGCCGTGGATATCATATGTAACAAGAAAGAAGAAGCGTAAGGAGAAATGCACATTTAATCTGACAAATAAGACTCCTGTGCATATTTTTCTCTCAAATATTCCTCACATGAAGTTTTGAAATGTCCAGCAGTGAAATACTAAATGCAGCTGCTACATTTACAAAAAGTATAAAATGCCATAGAGAGATGGAATGAGATGGGAAATCTGTTTTTTTCTTTGTGTATCTTATCAGTCTCCCATCATGACCTGCCCTCCTGCTCTCCTGCCTTTATCTCAGTAATATTGCTCTCAGCCAGGCCTTTTTACCTGATAATGTCAAGGCCTCTTCTTCCACCCATCTGATAAGAGATGGCAGCGAGTGTAAAGGAAAGCTTTCTCTCTACCTTCAACTTCAGCTGATGTAATCTGCTCTGTTACCACCTGTTCAGAACATCTATGGTGTAAATAATCAATATAAATACATATACATAAGTATGCAGACGTATCAGTTTTATGTACATCGGAACTGTCTGGAGCCTAATTTCACTGACTCTTTAAATTAAAAAAAAAAAAAAAAAAAAGAAGAAGGAAAAAAAATCCAAAAATCATGATCCTTCGATTAACATGATACTGAAGAATTTCAGTGTTGAAAACTTAAAGGACCATACCACCAGTTTGTATGTTTGAGCTGAATATATTCAATTTTCATACACATAACATTACCGACAATCATTTCCCAAAGCATACTACTGGAACGGTGAATTAAAAATGTTTTTCCTACCTTCCAGACCGCCATTGGTTTCAGTTCATTCTGGTATGCTATTAAAATCAACTTGTTGATATTTGAAATGTTCTTGGGATAGGTAATCCATCACTGCGAACAAGAGGTATATTCAGGTTTTTTTTGAAGTTACGTAATTTTAGCATTTAAGCACAATAAAAAGCACAGAGTTAATGTATGTCTCCACCGGGGAATATGTCCCAAAAGAAGACCTGCATTTATCAAAAAATTTTAACAACCATGACTTCATAAGGCTGTGTAACTATTAGCAGGCGAAACATGGATTTTTAAGGTGGGTGTATCGCTTGAATATTTAATTTTGAAAGATATCAGGAAAGCTGAAATACGGTTTTATCCTTTGGGAAATGATTGAGCCTTACGTGTACGAAAATTGAATATATTAGGCTCAAACATGCAAAATGGATGGTACGGTTCTTTAATATACATAGTGTGGAGACACAAGTAAAAAAACAACAAACAATACACACACGCACACACACATACATTTCCATTTTTCCCCCCTTCCCTCTCTTCTTCTTTATTGCATAACCTAATGAGGCATCGTGAATAGGCGCTCCGCATATATAAGGCCTATTTGTACTTGCAGAGAAGGAATTTGGATAGATGGGAAAGGTAATTTCACATGAAAGTAATTTTAACCAGGTACAAACCTCTGAGCGAGAGAATATCTGCTGTTCCATCAGCTATTTGTCATGCTATTGTTGGAGGACTCTGGCAAAACACAAAAGGTCACAATATGAGGAAACGTAGGAGAAAAATATATCATGAAAAAGGCATGACAAAAGAGAGGGAGGAAAAAAGGAGGGAGGAAAAAGGACTAAAAAAAACAGCCTGGCGTGGGGGGGAGAGATGTGGGCTTTGTCTGCAGCAACAGATGCAGAGAGAGAGAGAGAGAGAGAGAGAGAGAGAGGAAACAGAAGAATACTCAGAGGAAGCAACATAATGTCAGGCTCTTATCCTGCTTAATCTCTAGCTGTGTCGGTAGACATGTAGCGGTTGGTGGGTTAACCCTGGCGTCTCTGTGGACTCTGGTTCGATTCCCCCCCTCAGAGCTTTAAGGCTCGGCTAATTTCAGCTGGGCCTCAGACTGATGGTGTGTGGTGATTGATCTGAATCATTACGAGAATGTTTCCACTCACGGAGCCCGTTATCTGTTAGATAGCACCCACTAGAGGAATAACCCACTATAGAGCAACACGATCTCTGCACAAAGTACACCTCACACCCCACTGCACACATCATCTAACAATGGCGTCCAGTCAACAGGTCCTAACACTGCTCTGCTGCTTCAATGATGGACGAGTGGACAACGTATTTAACTATCAGCACAGGTTTTCACACAGGAAGTGAAGGTTTTGTTTTGAAACTTGTCTCCAGACGGATCATTTGACTTCATCCACTGGGATGAAATGGCTGAATTTATCTTTCATTTATCTCAATAAAATGGCTGCTGTTGTGCTTTATAGACACACCTGTGGCAGGAGCAGCGACACACCTGGGCCACACACACACACCACTAAAATACACTACTGTCATCTCTTCAGCTTTCAATCTTGCTGATGAACAATGTGTTGTAGATGGTTGCTAAGTAGTTGCTAAGCTGTTTGGGTAGTTACTACATTACTAGATGGTTGCTAAGTGGTTGCTAAGGTGTTCTGGATAGTTGCTACTGTGTTATAGGTGGCTGCTAAGTGGCTGCTAGAGTGTTTGAGGTGGTTGCTACAGTGTCAGTAGTTGGTGCCCAAGTGGTTGTTAGAGTGTTTGGGGTAGCTGCTAGGATGTTGCTAGGTGGTTGCCATGACAATTTTGAAGCTTCGTCCAAGTGATAGCCATTATTAATTATTATTTATTATTTCATTTGAATTTCCAGTGAAATTACTTTGCATTTTGAGGTAAATTTGTCCTGCTTGCACCTGTTCAGGTTTTCCCAAACACACACAAGTATCAACTTTGAGACAGATTAGCAACTGAGCGTTAAAATGCTGCAAACTCCTTGCTGATGAAAATGCAGACATCTTCAGCACTTTTATGTTGCTGGATCCATTTTAAATACGACAAGGAGGAACGGTTAAATAAGATGCAGCCAAAGGGAAGTGATTATTCAGAGAAGTGCAGATGATGGGAGTTCGCTGCAGTTTGGGCAAACCTCCAACGCATCATCATGTTAAATAATATCTTGTGTTGTTAAATATAATTAGGTTTTCCTCAATTTTCCATCAAACTTGGAAATCCAAATTCCCTGTCTGCTGGCAGTGTGATGACTCTGTCTAATCATTTCCTGTTTTATTTTGTTAACTGGTTCTCCTTGTTGTTCTGTTAGTTTTACTTCCTGTCCTTGTTCTAGTTTCCCGCCAGTTTTCAGCATCACCTGAGTCCAATCTGCTAATCACTCACCTCTCTACTTATACTACCTACAGTTCCTTTGTTCTCTGCCAGATTGTCTTGTTCTCTGTGTAGTCAAGCTTTCCAGTGTTTTGTTTCAGTGTTATCTCTTGTGATTTCTCGTGTATGACCTTTGCCTGTTTTTGACTTGGATTTAAGCCTGTTTCTCAGTTGGATTTATCTGCTTTTGGTTTACCTGGACTGTTTGGACTGTTTTTGGATTTTGCCTATTGTCTGCCCCTTATCTGCTCTGTCTGCCTTACTGACTGCCCGCCTGTGTATGATCAGTGAAGCCGTCATTAAACTGTGGATTTTTGAACCACACTGTGACTGTTTTTCGTATCCTGCATTTGAGTCTTTTTCTGGTCTAGGCCGTCACAGGCAGTCCTTCTCACTGCTGACTCGACGATCTGCACAGATTTCTATTTAATTTGCAGTTACCAAATGGCCACTTTCTCACAGAGTAGCCCGGATTCTTGATGTCTTCCTGTCTTGCTCCTGGCACAGTTTTCACTGTTAGCTTTCTCTCAGACGGGCATAAAATATCCTCTGTAAACTGTACTTCCGGACTTCAAAAAAGCAAAATTCCACCTGCAGCGAGTTCTTCTTGGATGTCAGCATCTCAGGGAAATTTATTTCAGTGACAAATGTTCCCAATTTTGTCACAGCATTCAAGGTTGATGTTGCCCATAACCATACTATTTCAACTCTGACAGTCAGAAAATCATCCATCTTTTTGGATCGAGAGAGAGAGAGCTGTTGACGTACTCTTTCATTAAAATTATCAGCAGTAAATTCTACCTATGCATTAAAACTGTAACCTCCTCTTGCACAAGAAATCTGATTGCCGAATTTTTATCTACACAGGGAAAAACTCAGACAGAAGAGAAATGTAGAGATCTGAAGTGCAGAAAAAAGAGAAATGAGAGGATGAAGAGCTACTTCATCTCCACATCTATGCCATTTCCCCTGCAGTTACACAAAAACGCATTTGCACTTCTTCAGCGTGTGTGTGTGTGTGTGTAGGGTGTTCGGTTCTAGATAACTCAAAGCCTCCAAGCAAATTCAGAAAAATATTGTGAGACAATTTAGCTTTTTATCCATGCTGCTGCTCTGTGGATATTAAAGGACCAGACCATCAATTTTGCATGTTAAAGTCCAAGAATACTTCATGCATATGCTGTTATTTTGCCAAATCCCCTAATGTCTCAAAATCAATTTAAATAAATTAAGAAAATATTCTAACATTTACCACTCCAGTAGTATACATTCAGAAATGGTTGTCAGTGATGTAACATGTATGCAGCTTGTATACTGGGTTCAAACGTGCAAAAATCATTGACATTGTCCTTTAATTCAACCAGTTTTCTCTAGGGTGGCATGCTCCACGAATCTCTCCCCTCTGCTTTATCACAGAAGACATGACACCTGGCATGGATCACATCTCCTCACCCATACATAACCTGTCACGCCATGCTGGCATCCATACACATACAACACGCATGTGCATTGTGGTGCATTCATGTGTGTTCTCTTTATAAAACTAAATAAAGGTGAATTTGGGAAAAAAATTAATTTCATATATATATATATATATAAACTTTTACAAAATGAATTAATAGAGGATATACTAGAATCTAAAGAAAATGGGAAGATGAAGTGTGTGCTTCAGTTATTATTTAAGAATGGATTAAAACCTGCAAAGAAGGAAAAACACCAAAATAGTCCTTTATAGCATGAATTTGATTGGAAAGTAAGAGTGGGGTTTTTTCAAATACCTTTAATTATGTTTCTAATCTCTGTTGGAGAGATTAGATCATACTCATATATTTTTTGAGTGTCCAAAGTTAAAAAGCTATTGGGAAAATATACACAGGGAAATAAATACAATTCTTAAAGTTGATTTAGCTTTAGATCCTCTCTGTTACTTGTTGGGAATCTTTCCTAATACCATAACTGGAAATAGTAAATTCCTATTGAAAATAATCCTCGTAATAGCAAGGGAGATGATAAAAATGTCTTGGCAGAACCGACAACCTCCAACAATGAATCAATGACATTATATGTAAAAAAAAAAAAAAAATTGCTATATGGAGTATATAAAAGTCAAATAACGACTGGACATGGACATATTTCTGATTAGCTGGAAACCAATAATGGACTATATGCAGGAATAAACAGGAATTTATTGCTATAAACTCAAAACTATCTATTTGAAGATATGTTGATGACTGATGACAACAATTTTCCTTTTTTTTTATTATTCTTGATTCTATGTATTGATCAGTTCTCTTTCCTCTTTTTTCCCTCCTGATGAATGGAATGGATAAATAAGAGAAATATGAAGTCACATGGGAAATGTGCACAACTTTATGGGTGTGCGAGGTGAGCTGCAATTGTAAGATAAAAGGGAATCATAAAGGAATGCACGTACACGCGAGAGACGAGAACAAAGTTCTCTACAAATGGGAACGAGGGAAATAAAACCACGTATTTTTATTCTCTCTCTCTCTCTCTCTCATATTAGCCACAAGAAACTCTGAGTAATGCTGAGAATAGTTTACAGAATATCCATCTATTTTAAGCCTAGTCCACACTAATATGGATATTTTTTCAAACAGATATTTTCCCCCACCTTTTAAAAAAAAAATTATGTTCACACAAGCATCGTTTTACAAAATATCTCTGTCTACTACACGAGAATGCTCAAACAGCTATAAACGCATGCCGGGCCGGCTGCCCGTGCTAAACTCGCATGCACGAGTTTAGTTCTGATGTTGTCGTTTCCCAAAAGCTCCGTTCTTCACGTCCACACAGATACACAGAAAGCGGAGTTTTTAGAAATCTGCACTTTAGAAGCCGTTTTTAAAAATCTCAGTTTTAGTGGCCCTAAAACGCCATTTGCGTGTGAGTGAGAGGCCAAAACACAGAGGAAAATATACGTTTTGTAAAATATCCATAATAGTGTGGACAGGGCATTAGTCTTTCCTCTTCCCTAACTGTGGATGTCTTTCTTTCTTTCTTTTGCGTTCTCCTTGTGAATTGTACCTGCAACCACAAACACACACTTACTAGAAAAAGTTCAAGTTGAGGTGATGTAAATCTACTTGATTCGTTCGTTACTCGCTGCCCCAGCACTGTAAGACAACTGAAAGCTCCTCGGAGACCTACTTTCTTCCTCTCTCACACAGCCGCATGACAGCCGCTCGTTAATCCTCGCTGTCCTGATCTCCTCCTCACATATCTCCAGCTGAAATCTGCCTCTCACCTCTCCTTTCTGTCACCGCTGATCTATCACACTCCTGCTTCTTCCATCATCGCTGCTCTGCCTCTCAGAATCAGACCTGCTTCATACAGATACATTACAGAGACAGAAAGCACATGAACTCCAGTACTGTACTTGCAGGAAGTGCAGCTACTTACAGTACTTACTACATGCAGTATGAGTATTAACTTTCTTCTGGCTGTCCTCCTTTCCTTTGCTGTTTCCTCGTGCCAAAACTTCTAACCTTCTTTATGTCATTATTTCATTCCTACTGTTATTCTCCTTCCCTTCCTTGTTCCCTTTCTTTCTTTATCTTCTTTCCTCTCTATTCTTTTATCCTTATGTCTGTTATTCTTTCCTTCTCTTGGTTCTTCAGTTGATCTCAAATGTCAATACTTGACTGCAATGACTGCAAGGTTTCAAACACAGAGCAAAACTAAACACCTCTGTTCTTCATTATCAGTGCTTTTAATTTGAACACTTGACTACAGTTTACTGTAAATATTTACCGTATATACTCAAGTATAAGCCAAGTTTTTATTACCAGATTTCACAACACAAATCGGGGGGTTGGCTTATACACAACAAATTCAAATTTGATCCCAGAGAATGAAATTTCCAAGGGTGGAAATACTACCCATTACCACTACCCATGGAAAATAGTTTAATCATACCTTAGAATGATGTATTTCCTGACAAAACATCTTATCCAGCACATTTTGCAGTGACCAGTAAGTGCTGTTGTGATTGGTCAGTTACGGTAATCAGCTGCTGAAATAAACATCATGTTTACTGGTATGTGGATTATTTTCAGAAAGCCACAGAAAAACAGGCAATTTGCTAAACAAATAAATTGCTGGAACAACATCAGGCTTATATAAGAGTTTGTATATACAGTAAATTACTTTCACTTTAGTCAAAACAGAAAGAAATACTTCTAATGGTAATGTCTTAAACAGTACTTTTTTCATTTTATTTTATTTTATTGTTTTCATTCAGGTATTGATTTCATAAACTATTCAAGTACTGTCTCCAATATCATACATTGCATCCACACTCTTACCATTCTGATGCTAAGCTAGGCTACATCACCTGTGATGTATCCTGGGGTGCTTACATAATAAAGTGCTCAAGAAATACCAAAATGAGGAAAAAAAATATTTTCCATTGAGTGGACAGTATGTGTTATACTCACTGATTAAATGTAATCTACTTCAAGCTACAACAACAAGTGGTACAAACTGTAAGGAGGCTTTGCAGAATATAACCCTTTAAAGCTGAGTTTGATCTAAGTGGGGATCCCTGAGGACATTTTGCTGTTGAGACCTAGAGACTAGCGGATTGAGCAAAGATCTTCCAGTACATCCATGTCTCTTCCCAGACATATCGTCAATATCTTCTTTCGTCCTTGCATCTTTGTTTTCTAATCGCTCAACCCTCCGTGAGGCCACGGTGACTTGAAAAACATCAACGGCCCTGCACAGAACAGTCGTTCTGTTATTCAGCGGTCTGCTTGCACCTCGTGTGCAAAGTCCTTCGATTTTGTTGGAGAAAAATCAGCGGAGCAGAGTCCATCTTAAAGGACCATGCCACCCATTTGGCATGTTTGACCCTACTATATTCAATTTTCATATATGTAAGGTTACTGACAATCATAATGCCTTACATTCCTTTCAATCTTTTCATTTCCCAAAGGATAAAACCGTGTTTCAGCTTTGCAAAATCTCTTAATCTTTCAAAATCAAATATTCAAGCAATACACCCAACTTAAAAATCAATATTTTGCCTGCTAGTAGTTATGCAGCCTTATGAAGTCACGGTTGTTTAAATTTTTCCATAAATGCAAGTCTTCTTTTGGGACAATATTCCCTGGTGGAGACATACATTAACTCCGCGCTTTTATTGCATTTAAATGCTAAAATTACAAAACTTCTTAAAAACCTGAATATATGTGTTGTTTGCGATGATGGATTACCTATCCCAAGAACGTTTCAAGCATCAACAAATTGATTTTAATAGCGCAGCAGAATGAACTGAAACCAATGGCAGTCTGGAAGGTAGGATTTTTTTTTTTTTAATTCACCGTTCCAGTAGTATGCTTTGGGAAATGATTGTCAGTAACATTACATGCATGAAAATTGAATATATTAGGCTGAAATATTCAAAACAGATGGTATGGTCCTTTAAGTTATTGGTTCCTGTTCTACTTTATGTTTTAATTGTTCGCAGACTTCTACTGGCATATTTCTCAAGACATTTTTGAGTGGGATGTTGTCAAGAAATCGCTGCTAGCTTGTGGATACAGTGCACCTAATGAGCAGCTCAATACTTCTGACTACTTGTGTCAATATGTGCGTTGGTGCTTAATTTATACATTATTTTATCCCTTTTTACTCATCATCCTTCTTTCCACATTTCCTTGACACTTTTTTTTCCTCCCAAAACAAACACAAGATGGTGCTTATTCATTTTAATTCCTATTTCTCTGTCATCTTGACTGTTCAGGATACTGGAATGAAAGAGCACGTCCTGTCAGCATGCTTATTCATTAAATCTGTCTATTTTTAATCAAATACAGCCAAAGTCATTACAGCCCAGCGTTACTGATGAGCTGCTGACAGCTAAAAGATTTTCTAATAACTATTTATCTGCTGATTCATTGCTGTCTTTCACCATAAATCCTACCTTATCTGTCATCTATCCTCTTCCATCCCTCCACAACTTTCGCCATCACCCAAGGGCTTTAAATCTAATTCCAAATGGCAGCTCGCATTCTCTTACAATGCCAAAAGAAAGGGCATCCTAATAAAGCTCAGAATATCAAAGTGTCCTTTTCAGAAGACAATTTATAGCAGTGGGGGGGTAAAACTTCTCTGTACCGTGGGCACGTCCTGTTTACTTCAGGAAGGACTTGTTTTATGCCTCTAAATCATTAATGATAATGATGATGGAGCCTTCATCCTGGCACTTCATCTTTATTTGAACCCTTACCATTGCCAGCAACCTAAAATCAACCAGACTTTGGATGGAGAGAGACGAGCAGAAACTACATTGATTAGTACTGCAGTTTAGTCGTAATGGGTTTCTTCTCGTTAGAGGAATCAAGCCTTTTACATCATAATTCTTCAGTCCTTTGGCACCTGGCTAATAACTCACTTATTCTTAATCGCTTTCAAGCATGTAAGGCTTGTTGAATGAAGTTTGTGGAAAAGAGAAAGAAGACAGGTGTGGAGAGAGGAAGAGGAGGAGGAAGGAACAAGGAATGGAAGGGGAAGCAGCAGGGGAGATGTTTGTGTGGAAGGAAAGATACTGGCAAAGGGAAGACACTGGGAGGAGGAAGAGAATGATGAAGAACGAAGCATGAAAGAAAGGGTGAGAAGCAAATAGAAGGTAACCAAGCATGTTCTCTCAAATACTGCAGTTTGGTACAATTTTGAGGTACTTGTTCTTTCTTGAGTGCTTCCATTTTGTGTTTTTTTCTACTTCTACTCCACTATGTTTCACAGAGAAATATTCTTCCATCCATCCATCCAACTTTCCAATATTTCTTTCTAAAACCAGAGATGAAAGGTCGTTCACAGGGTCTGATTAAATCAAACTTTGGGGATTTCATTATTAAAGCATCTGCATACCAGGTACATGTTTAATGCCAAAATGAGTACCATTCTACCCAATGAGTACTTTCACTTTGGACACCTGATTATATGTATTTTATTTGCAATTTTTATTTACTGTTACTTTTACTTGTAACTATTTTTAAAATTTTTTTTATCGTATTAGGAGTAGCTTTACTGTAGCAGAATTTTAGTGTTCACAGTTGAGGATATGCTGTGATACAGAGAGAGAGAGAGAGAGAGAGAGAGAGAGAGCGGGAGGGAGCCATCACTATGCTGTTAAAGATTTATCTCCTCCGCTCGTGACCTTTAAAAATGGACGACGGGACTGATAACTCCAGTCATCTTTCTCTTGCCTTCCTTATATTTTTTTAGAGGAACAAAAATAGATCTAGCAAATCTGTCAGTTGCCACGTCCTCCCCGAGTTACAACACAAGCCCTCTTCTCTCTGAGGCCTCCGAGCAAAAAAAAAAAAAAAAAAAAAAAAAAAAAAAAAANAAAAAAAAAAAGAAACACACACATCCCACTGCATTTCAAAAAATTATATCTAAACCCCCCACAAAGACTTATAGCTGTAAAAAAATAAAACATAAGCTCCCACTGTGTGCTAATGCACCTGTCTGTGTTTCTGCTAGCTGTTTCTTGTAATCACGAGCGCACACGCATACACGCATACACAAATATGTACTGATAATCGCTTTTTCCACTGAGCCATTGTTGAAGATTCATTTTGACCACAGCGATACGCACACACTTTTACACACATCTTGCTGGCCTGTTCCTTTTCTAGTCCTAATTCTGTTCTGTATTGAGTCTGTATTGTCATTCGCTGCCTTTCGAGTCAGATCGGAAAGACTCTGAATGGAGGTATTTCCTTTTTTTCGGTTTCACAGCCGGGCCGAGCTAGTGGGAGCTTAGCTGAGAAACTGTAGCAATCAGTGGCTCCACAACCAAGCGAGCATGTCTGTAGGTGCTGAATTATCATAGCTGGCTGGCTTGAGACGTCTGGGACTGAACAGAGAGAGAGGGAGGGCGGGAGAGGGAGGAGAGGCTGAGAGAAGGAAAGAGAGAGAGAGAGAGAAATCTGAAAGAAGGAGAGCAGAGGTTGACACACTCGTTTCATTTCCCAAAGCATGATCCAAGCAACAGGTATTGTGCAGAAAATGGCAGCCCCCACAGGGCTCCACCTGAGGGGCTGCTGCAGATACACCTGACGCAGGTGTATCTGTGTGTGTGTGTGTTTATGTGCGCGCAAATGCTGCCACAATATATCATACATAAGTATTTCCGCTTGCATGTGTTTGTACACATTCACATATTCTGGTGTGTGTGTGTGTGTGTGTGTGTGTTGTGCGTTATGACAGTAATACACTATGATTGAATGATCACACTCGTCTCCCCACAGCTTGGAGAGTCTCTCTGCTCCGCCCCTCTCGTTCTCCCCCAGAGGAGCTCTGTGCTTCCACATATGTCAAAGCCTGTTTCCCTGTAGGCAGCCACACTCCTCTCTCTCTCTCTCTCTCTCTCTCTCTCTCTCTCTCTTCCTGCCCACAGAATCTCTGGGGCCTTTTCCGTTCGAGTTGAAGACTAAACTAGCAGAGATGAGATATGGAAGACCATATGGGTGCACAAAGTGACAGCCACATATTACGCCGCACACTGTCCATCTGGTCCGCTGTGCGTTTGCGTACAGAGCGTCATTGGAGCCGATGGGACTCCGGTGTGACGCATAATGAGAGTTTGGATTATATAACCGATAATTACATCCTTATTTGTTACTTTTCAATGAGCTGGAATTAGTTATGGACCAGATGCGAAAGCAAAGAATTGTAGTAATATTGCATGATTGCATTGTTGTTGTTGCCATTCATTTTTGCGATGCTGGATGAATTAGCCTGCTGATTCGTGTGTCACACTCTCTAGTGGTACTGCCATTACTGTTTTAGGATGTTTTCACATCTGTAGTCTCTTTGTTCTGGTCCAAATCAGGGATTAAATTGTCACAGTGTTGCATTTACTGTTTGGTTTGGTGTCAAAGAGGAAAATATCAATATCAAACAGCCGTGACAAAACGTGCTCACTAATGTCTGAGAAAGAAAATCAA
Organism: Lucifuga dentata; assembly: GCA_014773175.1. NCBI lineage: Eukaryota > Metazoa > Chordata > Actinopteri > Ophidiiformes > Bythitidae > Lucifuga > Lucifuga dentata. The sequence continues at coordinate 101,612 of VXCM01000819.1, forward strand.
AGCAGGAAAAAGTCTATAATGCAAAGATTACAACTAACATGAAACAAAGACGGAATTGGGATACTATCCTCGTCAACTGGTCCTATGGCAGTAGAAACTGAATATGACTTCAAGAGAACTAGTGGAAAACCGACTGTTGCATGTTGCTTCACATTATGTGAAGAAGACATGCTGCCTTCAGCTGCTGAACAGGACAACAGAGAACAATGGAGATGCATAAAGTAAGCTTGATGTGTTACAAGTGTTTTAAAGCATCCATTAGATTTGCTAATCAAAGTGTAGCTAGCTTACTTAACGTTACCACACGTACCCAACCTTCTCCACTTCTCAATCAACCAGTAGATAATTACTTTTATAGATAAAATGGAAAATTAAACTTATGAAGTCAGCTAGCATGTTACGCTCATTCCTACATATCTACAAAGCAGTAACGCTGTGGAGGAAAAGGAAATGTATCAATGCGCTTAATGCCTAACATTTCTTTTTTTATGATTTGTAAATTTATATTAATAATTGAATTAAAATTACTAGCGGCAATCCAGTGATGTTAATCATACAATTTTTTAAATATTATTTTGAAAGATTAATTTCAGCCACGGGAGAATGAGAAATAAATTCAGACTGTACTTTTGCGTTTTAATTAGTTGGTTCAGAAGTAGTGCAAATCGTGTTCAGACCACTGCTCCAGAGTTTGTCTGAAACCAAACCAAGGCCACCTCCTAAAAATGGTCTCAGTGTGGTTATTTTTTGCAGCTGAGTGCAATTTCTTTTTTCAGACCTGCCCAAATGAACCGTACCAAGTGGGGAAACAAACCTGACTGAACCAGATCAAACCGCATAGATATAAAAACACACTTAGCACATTCTGACTTTGTGCAGTTTACATCATGTAAAATCCAGATGGGTGGATAGATTGCGTTGGTGATCACCCCACATAACGGATGATGGTAGGAGGTGTGAATGTAGACCGTTCGCACTTAAAACACTAGGAAAAAAAAAATACTACTTCTGACCCACATTTCAATTCCCTTGTAGTACCAAGTACCACCAGTTTCAGACTTTATTTACTGGAATAAGAAAATAAATCAAGAAACAGTTACAGTCTAATATTTCTTGCATTGTAATGATATGAAATACATCATTTAATAAAAATCTGAATATTTTAACAATGCAAATTTTTTTAGTAAGAAAAATTCTGCAGAAAACCAGGTTTCAGATTGATCTTATTAGCACTTTGATGGCTGTATTTCAAGTATACCATCTTCTACAGGATCTCCAAAGTAGAAATTGCATAAAGCAGTTTAAAAAATGACATACAAGTGTTCTGCATATTATAATAGATGCTGAAAAACAGGACATCAGGAAAAACTGTCACGTAAGAGAAATTCCTGCAGGGCATTACATTCTTGAGTGATCATATTGCCCACATCAATCTGAAAAAGTAATTAAATGTTGTATTCAAGCTTGAAATGTGTTTTCTCTCTTACTCTCAGTTATAAAAGTGTGCGATGTGCCAGTGGGGTGAGATAATTTCACTCTTTTCAACACAATTTATTTTATTTGTAGAAGAAGAAAAAAAATCACTTGCTAAGACTTAGTTTTTTTTCCTCTTTGAAGTTGAACTCTTCCTCTTTCCCCTCCGCTCGCCTCCCATTTCCCCTCTTCTCCTCCAAGTCAGAATCCCATGCAGTGAGTCGACACTCGAGCCATAAAGCATCTGACCTGCACTCATCCATTTCCAGTCAATTACTCCTCCTAAATCATAGCCTCCAATAAAGAGCGAGCTGATAGTCTGAGCAGAGGCACGTTGTCTGAAGATGCTGGGGGCTGCCTGGTGTCGTGTCATAAATCTTCCTGTCTCTTTTGGTATCTATGAAAGGTACTATAAAGGTGGATGGCGCAAAAGTCCTTGTCCTTGACTGGCGGTCTGATAAGGTCTGAGAGGTGCCTCCAAGCATTTCACAAGGAGACACGCATCGCACATCAGGCATTGTAAGTGAGACAGAGAGGGAGTGAGGGAGAGAAGGGCTCTCCTTGTGTCTCTAATGTAATTGCCTGGACCACTTCATCATAAACGAAGCTCGTGTGCAGTGTCGGCTTATCTCCCTCACCCACCACTCCAGCCTCAACCCCTCCATCCCAGGCGACAGTATCTCACAGAGCAGCTTAAGGATGGGCTTTAGGCCATGTCAATAAAGAGCAGCACAGATCAACCTGTCAGCGGGATGAGGCCCTCTCATGCATGGCACAAACCAGACTGGAAATAAAGAATTCAGATGGCAGTTTGTCTCAGAGGTTTGAGTTTATCACCATGTGTACTTGAAATGCTCAAAACTGATGGAAATAAAAAGAAAAATGGGAAATCTACAAAAATAACAGCAGTCCAATTTGCTCTGAACTGCAAACCCAAAGTTTCAGTGTATAGTGGTGGAAGAAGTACTAAGGAAGTACTTTTCTTGTTTTTATATCAGTTAAATGATTGCTTGTCCACCTGCAAGCCCTTCAGAGAATATTGAGCTACACGAAAACTGAGATACAAGGTTTTTAGCTGCCAATGTGAATGTCTTTCCAGTCCATTTCATGTTGATTTAAAGTCTGAAACTGAAACGTTACTTGTTAAAAGCCCATGTCAGATAAATATGATGAAGTAAAAAGTACAGTATTTCCCTCTGAAATGTAAAGGAGTACAAATACAAAGTACCACAAAATAGAAATTGTCAAGTACCTTCCATGTAAAGATGATACCAAAATGTAGTCCATCTTGGTGTGTATGTGCAACAGATCGAAACGCTTTCTGCTTTTTATGTATTTGTTAAACCAGCTGTAGAGAAATTAAAAAAACTTTGAATGTGTGTGTGTTTGCTGCTTTTGTGTACCTGTGGCATGATAAGTAGGGTTTTTTTTTTTTTTTTGTTGATTGGTCGAGTAACCATGCATCAGACCAGAGCTCCTATCTCTAATGCTTTCTCCTCCTCTGGACTCATGTTGACTTTGTGCTGCATGTAGACACACACAGGCAATACAGACACATCATGGAGATTTGTTCCAGCTCTATTCAAACAGGTATTTGTTTGGTGTGTGAATATTTGTTCATTTGAGAGAAAAACAGAAAAAAAAAATTTCTCTCAGATCGTGTAAGTTGATCGATTTCTTTTTCACCTCCTTGTCCCCCACCTCGCATACNTTTCTCTCAGATCGTGTAAGTTGATCGATTTCTTTTTCACCTCCTTGTCCCCCACCTCGCATACCTGTTCCTGATTGCAGCATGCATGCTGGTTAAGATTGATTTATTGCAGGGTTTCTCCATCCCAGTACTCCCCTCCCCTCCCCCCCATGGCATTTACTTGGTACATGCCAAGTTAAAGTTGATCCATATCTGAGTCAACTATCCTCCCCAACCTTTCTGCTCTTGTGATCTTGGTGTCCTTATTGATCCATGTCTCTTTGCAAAAAGGAAGGCAGTGAGGGCTGCATAATTGAGCACGGTCATATTTCTGCACACTGATAGAGGGAATCAAGGTTGGAGAAAGATGAGGCAAAGTCTGTTTCTCTTGAAAATGATAAAGCAGACAATGATCTACAGCAATGATATAGACCTCAATGTGGCCACAAAGCAAACAAGAACATTTGTCTTGGTGAGCATTTTCCTGTCACCTGCTCTACATCCTTTTAAACACTATCTCTACCTTTGATATCTCTCTGAACATCTTCTCTAACGCTTCCCCACAGATGGAGTGATTTTAGCTCTGAAAGAAGAACTGAAACCAAAAGAAAAAAATCTTTTTTTTTTTTTTTTTTAGAAAGATCAGAGACATGGGAACATTTTCATCTAATTTTTCCAGCCTTTCACTGGTGGACTTTTGAACTCTTTCAGTCGAGTATTTATGCCAGTGGACCACACAGCATTACGGCTCATGTTGGCATCGACATCAAGTCATAACTTAATGTCTGATGGAAATGAAATGTGATGGTGTAAAAGTTTATCACTGCAACAGCAAAAACAAAAGCAAATCAGTGTCAAAACCAAATTTGTGAAATATAACACGATATATATACGGGGCAAATGGAGCCATAGCCATTATACATTAATTTATTACATACAAGCAGTTCACCAAAAGTGTTTAAGTAAGCAGAACTCCAAAGAGACAAGGAGTAAAATGTTAGCAGTGAGATATAAGCCTAAAGAAACATGAAATAAGTGTTCAGTCATTATTAATCTGCTGCACAAAATTTTTGGAATGTGTTTTTATGCACGCAGGTCAGACTTTCTATTACATCTTGCAGTGTAATGCTAGTATAAAATAATGAGAAATACTGAGTAAGTCGAGCTGAGTACAAAATGTATCTCTCAGTCTTTTTAATCCGCTTTTTTTAGAAAAGACTCAAATTTCTCCTTCAGGGATAAATGACTTATCACAAAAACAAAACAAGTGTTTAAAAAAAAGAAGCAGGAAATGTTGAGTCGATGCTGATGGTTGGCAGAATGACTCATTCTGCCAATGGAAAGTTTAAGTTTCAAACAGAGGAGCTTCAAACTAAATATGCAGCTAAGAGCAAAGCAACACAACATGTTTTCCTCTTTTGTATTAAAATAGCTTCTTCATAAACTGATGATGATGATAAGCCCTGAGTCTTTCAAATGGGCTGACAGGAAACCACAGGTACTAAAAAAGCACAGACAAAAGCTCTCTTTACTATTCTTTGAGTCCTCTTCACCTTTACTAAATGCCAAAATCCCAAGTGTCCTCATAGCAACTTCATATCCTGGTTGAGAGGAACTTTTTAATTTTTTTATTATTTTAGATGTCTAACAGAAAAGAATGGCAAGGTAAGGACACGTGAGGAAGGACGAAAGGGAAAGTAAATAAGGAAAGATAAAGGGAAGAAGAGGAAGGAATATTAAAATTCAAAAGAAAGTGGAAGCAGGAAAGAAGGAAAACACAAAGAAAGACAGAAAGAAAGAAAGACGGCCTTTTTTTCTAAAATCTGACATGTTGGAGATGCAAGATTTTTAATCTTTACAAAAGCAAAACTGTATGAAGTTACATCATAATCAATTTAAAGGACCATACCAGCCATTTTGCATGTTTGAGCCTAATATATTCAATTTTCATACACGTANAAAGGACCATACCAGCCATTTTGCATGTTTGAGCCTAATATATTCAATTTTCATACACGTAAGGTTCATGACAATCTTTTCCCAAAGGATATTTCAGCTTTCCTGATGTTTTGCAAAATGTCTTAATCTTTCAAAATCAAATATTGAAGTGATATACCCACCTTAAAAATTGATGTTTCGCCTTGTAATAGTTATACATATTATGAAGTCACGTTCAGTTAAATTTTTCGATAAATGCAGGTCTTCTTTTGGGACTGTATTCCCCAGTAGAGACATACATTCACCGTGCTTTTTTTTTTTTATTGTGCTTTAAATGCTAAAATTACAAAACTCTGAAAAAACCTGAATTCACGTTTTGTTCGCAATGATGGATTACCTATCCCAAGAACGTTTCAAGTATTAACAAGTTGATTTTAATAGCAGAACAGAATGAACTGAAACCAAAGGAGGTTTGGAAGGTAGGAAAAACATTTGTAATTCACCATTCCAGTAGTATGCTTTGGGAAATGATTGCTAGTAACCTTATGTGCATGAAAATTGAATATATTAGGCTCAAACATGCAAAATGAATGGTATGGTCCTTTAAAATCTGAATCAACATGGTAACTAGCTACTGTTGTAACTTCTTTAATGAAATACATTTTATTATTTAATCATGTTTGAGTTTAGAAATGTTTGATTAAAAGATATATGAAACATAATATGCACAACGTTTACAGTTAATGTGTAAGAAGTTATTAACTGAAATGAGTCATTATTACTGTGGATAGTTGATAGAAGGATCAATCTGGCCAAAGGATGACATTCAGTTCACAAAGAATTAGTTGATTCAGTTCATACACTTATTAACGAGCTCGGGTGCAATCATAGATTGAACAGATCAACCAAGGCTGGACAAAGAATACAGAGTGAGCCACATTTTTATACATGCTTCAAGAGAGCTACATATGGTTACCATCAAGACACATACATGCTCAAGCTTCATCATATATCTGTCAAAGATCATGTAGGTTCCATCTAACCAAAGACAATGCATATTCCTTAACAGGCAAACTCTAAGAGATCTCAACAAGTGTGCATGTGCTCAACTTACGCAGATGCTATTCTCAGTTGACATAAGTTCAGTTCTTGACATACGATTCCTTATAAGGTGGTTTCTCAAACTCAGAGAAGCTCTACAATAAAACTAATGATGACTTCATGCAACACATAAGATACATGAACCTTGTACGGTCATAATGAGGAACAAACTTCCATCTGTCAATAGCTTAACAGGAAACACACTACTGCCTTTGTATGATGTTTGCATTTACAGACACTTTTATTTTGAGATTGGAAAGGAAGTAACCTGCTCATAATCCTTAGTTTTGACTCAAAATTCAAGATTCATGATTTTTATTGTCACATCACAACAATACAGCAGATGGAAACATTGTAGGCTGTGAAATTTGTGTGCTTCGAGCTCTCTGTGCTTCCAGTAGAATTAATTAAAGGGAATAGGGATATGAGATGAAGTGTCATTTGAGTCAAGTACATACATATATACATAGGCATATACACCTACACTGTATACATTGTTTATGGAGGATGTGATGTGGTATTGGAGAAGTGATAAATGCTGTTGTTGTATTGAAGTACTGTGCATATTTACAGGTAGCACTGATATCGAATGAGTGACTGTGGAAGTGCCTGTGTGGGAGTGCAAGAGTGTGTCTGTGTGTGTGAGTGTGTATGCATGTGTTCATAACCCACAGTTCAACAATCTGATGGCTTGTGGGTAGAAACTGTCTCTGAGCCTGCTGGATCTGGCTCTGATGCTTCTGTGGCGTTTGCCAGACGGTAACAGAGAGAAGAGTTTGTTGCTGGGGTGGTTTGGGTCTTTGAGTATTTTCTCAGCTTTCCTCCTGCTCCTCTGGGTGAAGATGTCCTGCATGGATGGCAGCTCTGACCTGGTGATGCGTTGAGCAGCTTTGATGGCCCTTTGCAGTTACTTGCGTTCTTGCTTAGAGCTGCTCCTGTACCAGGCTGTGATGCAGCCGAAGAGGATGTTCTCTATGGTGCACCTGTAAAAGTGGCAGAGTGTCCTCCTGTCCATGCTGAACCTCCTCAGTCTCCGTAGGAAAAAGAGGCGCTGGTGAGCAGTCCTGATCACTGAGACTACTTCAGGTCCTCACTGATGTGAACCCCAAGGAACCTGAAACTTCTGACCCTCTCCACTGGTTTCCCGTTGATGAAGAAGAAGAAGAAGAAGAAGAAGAAGTGTGCTCCTTTTGCCCTCCTGTAGTCCAACGCCAGCTCCTTGGTTTTCCTGAAGTTGAGGTGGAGGTTGTTGTCCTGACACCATGATGTCAGGGTTCTCACCTCATTGTTTCCTGTGAAACGATGTCCAGCTTAATGATGAAGACCATCCATCCATCCATTTTCTATACTCATTTGTCCTGTCCTGTTGGAGCCTATCCCTGCAGTCATTGGGCACTGGGCGGTCATTAGAGTTTCCAGTTCACCTGACCTCCATGTCTTTGGAGGTGGGAGGAAGCCGGAGCACCCGTAGGGAACCCGTGCAAACACGGGGAGAACATGCAAACTCCACACAGAAAGGACCCGGTTGGATTTGAACCCGGGACCTTCTTGCTGTGAGGTGACAGTGCTAACCACTAAGCCACAAAGACGTCGATGTGAAATGTGAGCTTGTTTTTAACCTGGTTTCTCTTTTTTTAACTATGCAGCAGTCGATCAAAGTTTAAACTGTGAGCCCCTCGGTTATTAATTTGAAGCTTCCACGATATAACAGCTACGATAGCAACCACATAAATGTACTGTAGTTTCCTTGATGACACAGTGATGTCGTCTTCCAAAATATACTGTCAATTTCAGCTGAAACTGTAGAGAATTACTTTCCATGTGCAAAGTAAAAGTTAGACAGTTAATTGTGTGTGAGATTTCCACTCTGAAACTCTGGTTTCCACTCTGAAACTCTGAAACACTGTTCAGTGTTTCAGAGTTAAGGCGCTTGATTGTCCACATGTACTGCTTGTATTCATCGGCGCTTTGTTGAGAAAGAAGATGCAATTAGATGCTAGATGCCTGACTGACAGCTTGGCTGATAATGTATTGTTGCAGTGATAAAAAAAAGAAAAAAAAAAAGCCTTCTGTGCCTCATTACAAGCTGACCTCAGATAAACCAAATTTGATTTTGGCACATTTTCTGTAACTTATCAGAAGGAAAATAAAGCGAAGTGAAAATATCCTCCATTAAGAATGGTTTGATGCCCTCCACACTCCTCTCTCTTCCTCTCTCTCTTTTTCCTGGAGGCTAATCGTGATTAGCTGATTAAAACAATTTCCAAGATAACACAATCCAATCAACAATGGACATTAGCATCATGCAGAGACGTGAACCACCTGGAATACGTGCTGGATTTAACTTTTGGTGAAAGGCGCAGAGAAGATAAGAGTGAAACGCAGGAAACAAAGCTCTGATCAATGCAGCGCCTCTTTGCGTTGTGAGTGGAGGTCTAAATGAAGAGATGACGATTTTTTAAAAAATCACATAGTAACATTAATGTGCTTCCTGCCTTTCAGACTGTTCAGGGAAATCAGCATGTGCTGCATTAATTACTTCAGCTGAAGAGTCACGACGGAAATCTATCTTTAGCTCGTCCAATAAATACTCACACCTCCCATAAGTCAGGAAAACATGAACGTAAGAATGACTTTCCAATGTTTCTATCTACTATACTTCCATCATTCACCTGCACACCAGTATTAAAGGACCATACCGGCAACCTTGCATGTTTGAGCCTAAACATATACATACACGTTATGTTTACTGACAACCATTTCCCAAAAAATACTATTGGAGCAGTAAATATTAGAAGTATTATTTTTTTCTTACCTTCCTGGCAGTCATTGGTTTCAGTTCATTCCAGCACGCCATAAAAATCAACTTGTAGAGACTTGAAATGTGCTTGAGATAAGTAATCCGTCACAGCGAACAACATGTCTATTATTATTATCATCATCATCATCATCATCATCATCATTATTTCAATCAAAGTAACTTTATTTATTCAACCAATCCAATACAGAGCTGCACGGAAGACAATGTATGGCTCCGCCAGGGAATATAGTCCCAGGAGAAGATGACTTCTACTGAGAAATTAAAAATGACTGTGTCTTCTACATTTGGACATGAATATTAGCAGGTGAAATATTGAATTATAAAGTGGATGAAACACCTGAATAATTGATTTTGAAAGATTAAAGGATATGTCAAATTAACAGGAAAACTAAAATCCATTAATTTTTTTTTTTTTTTTTTTTTTGGAAATTGGTTGTCAGTAAAGCAACGTGCTTGTGGCTTGTATATGTTGGGGTTAAACATGCAAAATCATCAGTATGGCCCTTTAAAATGCATCTTGTCCCTCTCTTTCGCACTTTGCACACGTTTAGCAGGTAAGGGAGATGGGGGAGTTGGGGGGGTGGGGGTGGCCAGGTGTTTGCTGAACTGGAAGCCTATTTTGGCAGCAGCTGCAGGCCCATCAGACAAATACAGATGGGAAGTAAAAATATCAGCATGCAGTTTAACTTTCAGATCCTCTCCCTCCTTTTCTTCATCCAATTTCTTCCTCAGAATGAGAGGATGAAGTGATTCCTGCTAACAAACATGCACATATGTGGACTGCCTTCATTTGAAGTTGCATGTGGAGCGATAAAGTGTCGATATGCATTAAGATTGGCAGGATAATCTGCTTATCGCAGTCTAGCAAACACATTCCTTTCCTGCCAAATCCTGTGGAGTCACGGTGTCGAGTTCTACTCATCTCCTCTGTTCTCTGCAGTGCTGGAAAATCTATTTAGATCCTTAAATTAAGTCAAAACAGCACTACCAGAAAATAAAAGTATTTCATTACAGGTAAAAATCCCAAATTTTACATAGTACAGAAGTATTAGCAGTAAGAGTGATTTAACTGTACAGGAAAAAGGAAAAAATTCTACTACATTTTTTTTTTTTTTNCACAAATTTTCATCTCTAAATGCGGCAAAAAAGCATTAATTTTTACTTCAACTACTTTTTGGATTAGGGTTTGAGGGTTGCGCCTAAACCTTGAGGCTTTTAGCGGTAATAGTATGTAGCATGTTATAAGGAAAAATGTTGGTGAAAACTAAAAATGTTATCTTCTTTCCTGTCGAGTAAATCATCATACGACCGCTTAGCTTTTTCTTTCTCTGGACTCCCTATACATGTTATGTTTTCAGATAATTATTATTATTTTTTTTTTTTTAGAAAATGTAAAAATCATTCTCTTCTGAATAACGAGGAACTACTGCCATGAGATAAATTTAAAGAATTAAAAAGTACGACAACACCTAAAATATAGCAAAGGATGAAGCTGAAGTGTGAAAATTGCGAGTCGCTCTAAAGCCGAGTATTTGAGTAATGTGCTTTCCACCTCTGATTTACTTCCTCTAATGCTACCAGCTAGTTAACGCTGAGATTATATTTCATTTTTAAGCTGTCTTCTATGAGGCTGGGGGGGGNAAGAGAGAGAGAGAGAGACAGAGAGGAGAGAGAAATCAACAAACAGAGAGAGTGAGAGAGCAACAGAGAGCAACAAAGAGAGAGACAGCCACAGAGAGTGACAGAGAGGACAGAGCCACAGAAAGACAGCGACAGAGAGAGCGAGAGAGACAGAGTGACAAAGAGAGATAGAGCGACGAGATAACAGAGAACAGAAAGAGTGAAAGAGCGACAGAGATCGACAAAAACAGAGAGAGTGGCAGAGAGAAAACGACAGACAACCAGCCACACAGAGAGAAAGCATGACAGAGAGAGAGCGACAGAGAGCAAAGAGACAGATCAACAAAGAGAAAGGCAAAGAGAGACAGAGAGAGCGACATAGAGCAACAGAGAGAGAGCGACAGAGATAACACAGAGAGAACAACAGAGAGAAAGAGCGACAGAGATCGACAGAAAGAGAGAGAGCGACAGAGAGAAAACAACAGACAACCACAGAGAGAGAGAGAGAGAGAGAGAGAGAGAGTGAGTGACAGACAGAGTGAGTGATGGAGAAAGAGAGAGAGAGGGAGAACTGGCAGGAGGTGGAAACCATTTGGAGCACTTACCGAGTCCCCAACAACAAAAGCGAGAGGGGAAATGACCAGCAGGCAGCAGTCGCGATGCCGTTCCAAGCTTCTAGTGCAACGAGCATAAACTGAAGTAAAATGTAACCTAGAAATAACACAATCCGGTGCAGGTGTGCGTGTCTGCTGGGTTATCCGTCAACCAGCTACCATTTAGTTTTTACCACAGCTGTGACAAATTTCCATATTTTCACTGCGATAATTATTTCTAATGGTTTGTCTTTGTGTTTGAACTCTGTTAACTGATAAAAACACTGTACAAACGTGAAGTATTTGACGTAGTTTGAACGTCAACTTGAATTGATTCCGTGCAGCTGAAAAAGTGGAATATTCTCTCTATGTTATCAGAGAACGTGGCTGAAATTCAGAATTTCTGCCACGAGAATTACTTGTGAAGTTCTATGTCACATTTAACAGAAAAGCCATCTTATACCAGCATTTTTAAGATATATCCTCTGTTTCCTTCAATTCAATTACTTCAAAAATCTTCTTGAGAGATGTCCAAAGTCGAATAAAAAAAAAAAAAGTATGGCTAGCTGACATAAATTAAGTCCTTAGAGAGTGTGTCGGTGTTTTAGATGAAGGGTCTGGCAGCTTCGATGACTCACCATCATTTCCTGGGTGTAGCTGAGGAAAATGATAAACTGTTGGGTTGGGATGATGAAGTTGATGCTAGCCAGTGAAGGATGACAAAAATCTCCCCAAAGCCCACGCTAGCTTTTAAGATGGATAATGACTAGCATCGCTCACACTCTATTCCCTCTCTGCCATTTGTTGGACAGAATAAAACCATTTTGTTTACAGTCAGTGGAGACTAATCCTGTTCACTCTGAGTGTGAAATGGGAGGCTGGCAAGCAGCCGTCTGCTGCAGCCCTGCTTATCAGCCTGGAGAAAGTCCAGCAATACACACACACACAATGTCTCAAATGTCTCGACACCAAGCTGAGAGGCTGGACAGGCTGTCCTTACTGCCGGCTGCCAGAGACGACGACACATAGGGACCTTCAACCAGAACTAGGCCGGGGCATCGACCCCCTGTGTGGCAATGAACTGGAATGTCTGAATGTGCTCTTTAATGCACCACTATCCAGCTATAATATATACTGTATATACTGTACATCATTCATATAATCCCCCAAAAGCATACATGATAAAACAACTTCAATTAAATTACCATACTAGCCATTTTGCACGTTTGAGCCTAATATATTCAATTTTCATACTCGTAACGTTACTGACAAGCATGACAATCATTTCCCAAAGAATAAAACCATATTTCAGCTTTCCTGATGTTTTGCAAAATCCCTCAATCTTTCAAAAAGGGAATATAGTCCCAGGAGAAAAGAGCTTTTACAGAGAAATGAAAAATGACCGTGCCTTCTACAATCGTGCAGAAGTATTGGAAGGTGAAACATTGAATATTAAGGTGGGTGTGTCACATAAACATTTGATTTTGAAAGATTAGGGAATTTGAAAAAACATAACGGAAAAACTAAACTACGGTTTTAAGTTCTGTAAATTGCTTGTCAGTAATGTGATGTGTATGTGGGTAGTATTTATTGGGTTAAAAAAACAGGCAGAATCGCCAATATGGTCCTTTAATGTTAAAAAAAAAAAAACACAAGTTGATCCACTTCTGTTCTCATTTGCTGCAACACCACCGTGCAGACTGAATGAAAACATGGAAGGCAATGAATCAAATCTTTGTTAAGCTTCAGTTTTTGTGGACAAGATGTTAATTCAATTGGTCATTTTTAGAAACAAATATCAAACACTCTTCTGTATAATGCATTCCGATACAACACCTCCGCTTTAAAAAAAAAACAAAACAAAAAACATCTCTCTTAACACTGTGTCAGCAAAAGAAACAATCATTATCTTTAGATTGAAAAGCATTCTATAGGTGTATCTGCTATGTGTGTTTACAGGACTATGTGGATTCACCAATCAAGCAGCATTAATTGTTACCAGAAGATAAATGCAACCCACTGGGTTCTCCTACCATGGAAACAAACTCAACACACTGATTTATTAACAATCATTAAAGGAAGAGTGGAAACAAACAAACACATTTGTGCCTGAAACAATCCCGAACATATTCCATCACTTTGTCCTCTTCTCTGTTGAAATACCAGCCACAGATTGGATTGCCAGGTTTTATTCAATTTCATTCGCCATTTGTTGCTAATTAATCTAAATTTCCCTGCTTCCTGATGATCCAAATAAAACAGATTGCCAAGATCAGGTGGCTTGTGTTTATCAACACTATTAAAGTGTGATCTGAATGATGACTGTAGATAACATAACACCTAAACGCCATCCGAAGAAAACGGCTTTCATAAAAGCACAGCCTGCCCGTTGATCAAACTAACCAATCAAACTCCTCGCTCATTTTCAAAAACCGGTTATCTATTCTATCTAATTCATTCTGAGATCAAACTCCAACACATCTGCTCAACCTAAATATGAAATCGTTTTTGGAGTGTATCCCAATTATCCACTCCTCTTTCCAAACTGAGACTGAGAGTCTTAAAATTGGACCCGTGCGTATTGATATTTTCAAAGACGTGATCGCTGACATTTTATCAGATAGAAGGAAGAGCTTTAACCCTGCTGCCTAATTGCTATTCCTCCTGACAAAGGCTTTTCTGATCAGCGTGTCATTTTGCACTAGGGAGCTCCTACATGAACATATGAACACATGAACATTACAGGCATGCTCTTGAAAGCTCACATACATCATGGAGAAAAGAAGGGGGAAAAAAAAGAGAAACACTTGAAACAGCTGAGTGGATCTGGCCAGAGCGAAATGCTGAAATCCTCCACACAGCGCTGTGACGCAGGAAGTCTCTGGCAGGGTTTTCAGGCATCTTTGTCAGCTGTAATGTTAATGCTCAGTGCTAAAAGGGCATAAATAACTAAGGGCATGAATAACTTATGTGATGAACAGTGAAATATTGCGTGTTGGAGGGCATGGCCTCAAACCAATTGTCACACAGGAAGTACTGGCAGAAATTGAACTTGAAAGGTCTGGATGCTGAAGTGGGCTGTTCTAACGGGGCAGCAAAGCTCAAACTGTGCAGAAACGGCTTCAGAAACCAGAGTTGCATTGACCTCACTTTTCAGGTAAAACAGGGCAGCTGCTTGGCTCTGACTGGCAGACCCATTCATCTTTTATACACAAGCTTTTGTGAATTACATTGGACAGCTGCCCTTTTTCTTGCTCACTTAGCATTACACAAAGGATATAACAGACATTCTGCCAAATGGCTTCGATTTGTTCAGCATGACTATCCTGCAAAGCAAAACTCAGTAGTGAGTAAGATGATTCTCCCTGTGTGTTCTCCTTATGTCAGGGAGAAAATGTGAACTCCACACAGAAAGGCCCAAAATGGATTCAAACCCATTCCATCCATTTTGCTTTTGTACTTTGTCTGTACTCCGATTAAGGTAAAAATACGGCTAACTAATAGGATTCCGTGATCTACGTAGTGTAATCAAACTACGAGGAGAGTCGCCAGGTGAGGAAACACATGTTGAGATGATTACTCTGATTATAATGTTAGCATGCCCAAATAAATTCATTTAAAATCGCATAATCTGTTACTTGGAGTAAACGTACTCCGATTAATGCCGATTTCAAACTAATCATGGTGTTTGCATGACTAGTGCAGTGGCCATTGAAAATATGCCTGTTCGAAATGGGCCGGACTTTAAGGTGAGCGCTGCAGCCTGCCTTAAGTGCCCGTGGAGCGGAGCATATGCCGCCACGCCCGGAGTGTATCCTGCCATGCAGACTACTTTTTGCCAACTCAATTCAAGAACCGCTCATCCAATCAACTCTGCACGCAGCACTGCATGTACATGGGTCCTGAGCAACGAACCTGCCGAATTTCAACTTCATACAGTGCCGGGCTCTAGAGATGTTGGTGCCACAGACAGACAGAAATTTCTGGCTTTATAGTTAGATGTTTGAAAAAAAAAAAAAATGGATTTATTGCCTTAATCAGAGTATAATTAACGTTTTGACATGCATATAAATGTGCTGACTGAGACAAATTTTGCTCTTGCAGACTCATGCTATCCTAACCTGCCCCCCCCCCCTT
>VXCM01000820.1:5078-40828 GCA_014773175.1 Lucifuga dentata
TGTGTGTGTGTGTGTGTGTGTGTGTGTGTATGTGTCACAGCATGAAGGAAGTGACTCTGGCAGCTGCTGTTTCTATGGCGTCAGTCCAGCGACACCTGACAACCTGCATCTATCACTCCCTTATTGAGAGAGAGGGATAAAGGGGAGTGAGGAGGTGGGCAAAGTGTGGAAGAGGGAGGGATGGGCCAATGAAATGGGCCGAGACAGACGAGGAAAAAGAGAGGAGGATGACTGCAGGAGGGAGGAAGATGAGAATGCAGGAAGTAATATAGAGCACAGGAGTTAATAAAATGTAAGGTATGAGTGATAGGTGAGATGATCAAAACAATGTTTGCTTGATAAAAATATAACTAAAAATGAAAGGAGTATTGAACTATAATCTGACCACGGACCCTTTTTGCTTTGTAAAACCCCCTGTTTTGTGTTGCTCTCTAGTTAAAAGCTACTAAAACGGCAAACAGGTAAAACAGAGAAATAGTATGTGATTAGAGATTCAGCGTAGCTCAGGACAAAAAGAGGCAAAAGGAGAAAAAGCAGAAAACAAAACCATAGTGAAGACTACCATCATACAAACATTCACATTACACAGTCTGCACAATGGTGGCCAATTGTTATGCAGTAGGTGGACATCCACACACATCCCTCAAAGGAGATTGTAGGGGATTTGAGGCCCTCATCATACTCTCCTCACACACTTATACACACACACACACACACACACACACACACACACACACACCACACACATTATACTGTACATAGGAGCCTCCAAGAACCCCCTTGCTCTAAGACGACCACAGTGCACAGTTCAATACTTAAAGGCAGAAACGACACACAAACAGTAAAATATAGAACACAAAATACACAAAATATAGAACATTGCACACACACACACACAGCTCTGACGTTTTCATATAAGCCCCTCTAATTCCTATCCTATCCATACTATGAACTAGAACGTGTTTATCTGCATCTAACACAATCATACACAGACCATACAGTCAGGTTACACACAGGGTAACCTGTGTGTAACCTGACCTTTATATAGTCCTCTATACACCTTTACACCTTTATATAGTCCTCTATACACCTTTACACCTTTATATAGTCCTCTAATGAAAGACTTGGCCAAACACGTTCTTCTAACAGCCATATCCAAAGTAGTACTCAGCATGTGTAGTTGCTATGCTTTTATTCCTCTCTCTCTCTCTCTCTCTCTCTCTCTCTCTCTCTCTCTCTTTGGGTTAACACATATCCTTAGTGCTACAAGCAATATAAGCATCTTTGTAGATATCCATTAAGCCTGTTTAGTCAAAGAAGGCCTATTACTGGCTAACCCATTAAGTCATACAGATTCTGTTTCATTAGCACATTTAGCCTTAATGCTAGGTGTCTCTTTTAATTGCTATATTAATCTGTTCCTCCTGTATTCTCTCCATGTAAACCATGGGTGTAAGTTAACTAGTCCAATTAGTGCCGTCCATTAGGCTGTATGGGTTCCCCCAGCATTTAGCATGTTTAGCCTTTACTCTAGCTAACAAGGCCCATTAATGGCCATCTTGTTACCCATTAAGAAGTATTTGTGCATTTAGCCTTTTCCCCAGCTAACTAGCCCTCTTAATCAGACCAGTAATGAGAAAACATCCTCTCCACAGCAGCAGTCAATAGCAATCACTGTTTACTCTGTTGCTGTGGGAGATGCACTGGCTCACTGGGGCACTTCTTACTGTAGTTGTCAAGTGGGCATGGGAGGAAGAACTAAAAGAGGGTTTCTGTTTCACACATCAACGCAGCTTGTATTGTACATGAAGAAACTGCCCTCATCAACCTGTTTGCGCAGTTTGACTCTAACAATCCAAAAGAAAAAAAAAAAATCCATGTGTGCTTTGCTTGTGAATTGGGTGGAACAAGTGAGGACTAAAAAGGGGGGGTGCTGTGAGTGAGAACATAAAAAAATCTGAAAATATACAGATGGATATACAGATATAGTATATGTTACTCTTACACATACACACAAAGACCCACATGCACATGATTTAGCAATGTTTTCTATGCCAGTTCTTTTAAATAATTCTTTCACATTAAAAACAGTTATAGCCTGACATAGATAAAACTGTGTCTAGACATAAAAATCTACGGGACAGGAGATAGTCTTCTGGTTAGCAGTCAACAAAAAAGGCCATCTGTAGGTCATAGGTCAAATATGGACTGAAACCTTAGACTGTTTGAGCTGCAAACACAAATATATACACACACACACAAACATGTACACACACTAGCCTGAGGTCTACCAGTCGTGGATATACTGTATCTGTTTATGGTGCATTTAAGGTGTAAAGTGTGTTTTTTATCTTTGATAAAGAGCTCAGTCAGAGTTAGCTGGTTAATCAGATCAGTCACGCTGCTGTCCACTGAAAGAGCTGACACACATCCCTACAGCAGTGAGATGAAGGTAACTCAGGCAGTTTTCACCCTCTCACTCTCTCCTCCTTAACCTTTTTAAATGTATGTCTGCATCTATGTCTATTGCTCTAAACGTTCATCATTTATCTTGCTACACTTGTCTGTCCATTTGTGTCTATCTTGTTGTCTGCCCACCTGTCTGTTGATGTGTGCATCTGAAATTAAACCTTTCTGTTTATCTCCAACATGTCTACGTGCCCCAGGCAACATTGAGTACAGCTGTCCAGCCACCAACGAGTGTGAGATCACCAAGAGGAGACGCAAGTCCTGCCAGGCCTGCCGCTTCATGAAGTGTCTGACTGTGGGCATGCTGAGGGAGGGTAAGGGAAAAGGTCTCTTCCTTATATACTGTATCTTTGCTAAAGGTGCCACATGTAGCATTGTAAACTGTATTCCATGTATTTAAACTCTGAGTCAGTGCTATAGCAACTGCAAACAAAGCAATCTGTCACCGAGAAGACTGGCAACTTCTATCTGCTGTATTGATTTATGCAAATAGAGAGATTGTTTTACAGCACCAAACATTCAGAGAGATGCTGCTTTGGATAATTGCTGATAGTAAGGTATATGTAAGATCTGTGGATAAATTATGATGGAAGGAACACGTGGCACCATCCTCTTTGGGACAGAAAGCAATGAGATAAATGGAAAATGTTGTTTTAAGGTTGAGGAACACGAGAACACATAATATCATAAATGCAGGCTACCAGTCTCCTCAAATATGGTGTCATTTGTTTACAGCAAATATAGCAAAATTTGACATTGGTACATTGATTTTCACAAACTATCATAAATGTAATTATCTCTTTTATGGATATCTTTCCCTGTGTCATGTCTCATCATATTGGTGCTGTACATTCCTCTCTTCTTTCCCTGTGTATGTTCATCTGTCACTTCCATATACACAGAAATAGATTTTGAAGTCATGTACAGACACACACACACACACACACTTCCAGACACTAAAGATAGAAATTACAAGATAATAGCCACACTCTTTTATTTGCCCATTCTCTTGCTCCTGCATGAATCGGTGGTCATTCAGTAGTGAAGAAAGATTAAAAAACAAGAGATATTACCTGCCCCCTCACCACTTTCATTAAATACACTCACTCTCTCATTTTCACACTCCCTCGTTCACTCCACCTCTTTCTCTCCCTCTTGTCTGCCCACCTCTGACCTTTCTACTCCCAGTGCACTTCCAACGATGAAAGAAGGGAGAGGAGTGGCAGGGGATGAGGAGGAGTTCCAAGAGAGAGAGAGAGAGAGAGAGAGAGAGAAATAGAGATAGAGAGAGGGGGAACGTGGGAGAAAACGAGGAGGGGGGAGGCAAAGGAAAAGAGATTGATTTATAGGAACAGAGGAGAGGGACCAAGGGAGGATGAGAGGCAAGTGGAGGGAGGTTGAATGAAGCAGAAAGTGTGTGAGAGAGAGAGAGAGAGAGAGAGAGAGAGAGAGAGAGAGAGCAGGGAGGAGGGTCAAGGTTATAATTGATGGGGGACCTGGACTACGCCCCCTTCCTTCCAGTGGTCAGGGAGCATGCCTCTGCCGGCGCCTGCCAGCCCTCCCTCCATCCATTTCTGTCTTCATCTCTCCCTTTATTTCTCCCAATCCATGTTAGTTTACTGTTGGTTTTTCTTATGGCTTCCAACTCTCCTGATCCTCATTCTCATGTCTGCTCGTTATTCTGACACTCCTCCATATCTGCAGCCATTTACACATTGCAAGGATCTGTCCTTCCATCCAGTTTGCAAGAGGCGTAAGTTGGAGCTAAATTGGGGTTCTCCTTTGCCTCTTGCCTTTGTGTGGCTATACTTGTAGCTGTATAGCCATCAAGTGGATCTCACTGTGACATTCTCTTTCAACTCCAGCTCTCCCACCTCACACCCCACCCCACACACACGCTAACACACACACTCACACAAAGATAGCTGGTGGCCCAAATCACTGCCTCCCACAATGTTTCACCTGATTGCAAAAGCATGTCTCTCTCTCTCTCTCTCTTTCTCTCTCTCTCTCCTCACAAACACACAAGCTGCTGTCGTTGCATTTGTTCTCCCAGTTGATCTGACACACGCAGATCCTATGTCTCATCTGCTGTGTGTGTGTGTGTGTGTGTGTGTGTAGCCACAAACACACGCACACACGTGTAAGTGCCTGTATTATTGGTAGCTCCAGTCATGTCCCAAACTCAGACTGTCTCCTCCTACTGGACCCAGATACCACACATTGCAGATGTGGATTAATTCCAACCAAAGCAGCAATCATTTAGCAGATATTTCATTTGAAAGGGCTCATTTTTTATCAATCATTTGCTTTGCTGTAATTATTTTAATTGAATATTCACTTAGTTTGGAAATGAGAGACAGGGAGGATAGGAAAGTGAATGACAAAGAGTGTGCGTGCGTGTATGCCTGTGTGTGTGTGTGAAATGTTCTCCTCTGTCCTGAACAGGCAAACAAATAGCTGCCTTTTGTTGCTGCTTCTACCCCACTCCACACACATATATCATTCACATACACACACACACACACACACACACACCAGCCCACACATATATACATCAATATGACAGACCACAACCACCCCATTTGTTGTGTTGGGTACAAATTTAATACAGGGGGTCCTGCTCTACATATGAATAAGGGTCATTTGGAAAATTGATACATCAATTTTCTTACAATTCTTCATTCCCACTTTTTTTCAGCTCATGGGAAACTGAGTTTGTAAAAGATCAACAGCCATAAAAGGTGCCAAACACATTCCTTTTGTTCACAATATGTTATATTGTCATCTTTTAAAACTACAGTGTACTTCAGACATATACATATATACCGTATACATCTACACACACACTCACCATTGAATAATTGTTATAGACTTACCAAATCCAAGAAAATGATTTGCATCAAAATTATGGCTCAGGAGGAATTCACTGAAATATGATATTATTCACTTTGAAAATATAATAAAATCAGATATCTCAGGCTCCTGGATGAACAAACACAACAAACAGACACACACTGAGGGACACTGGCTACTGTACACACACACAGCCCTCCTGGCTGTAAACATGGTACAGCAGAATTGCATAGATGATAATGGTAAGTGGCCAGATCAGTTAGTGTCAGAGCTAACTGTTGTTGTCAGGGGCTCGCTCACGGGAGAAAGGTGAAGATAAAGAGGTAAGGCTGGGATAGGATGGAGGACATAGAGTAGAGAGAGAGAGAGAGAGAATGCTGCAGTTTACCCCTTAGGGCGAGATCTGCCTCAAATTAGCTTTGTCGCCCTGGGAGACTGAGAGGGAGAACATGTGAGGCAGCAAGTGTGTGTGTGTGGGTGTGTGGGTGTGTGGCTGAAGTGGTGTCAAATACAGTGCCAGGGCTACAGGTCAGCAAGCCTACTCAGAGTTCGGCTCCCTTACATCTCTTAAACACGCATCAGATCGTGTGAACACACACAGACACACACAGTTCTGTCTCTCTGAAATATGGGATGTCATGAGCTGTCTCTCCCAGCTAGCTTAAGTATATACTGGTCAAGATAGAGCACCCATGTTTTGTACACATGAGGAGTTTACCGTCTACAAGGAGAGGAGAGGAGAGGAGGGGAGAGGAGAGGAGTAAATGAGTGGGGGTAAACGAGAGGAAAGAACCAACACAAGCACCAGCCTACCAGTATGTAGCAGCTAATTTCTGGAGCAAGGCAATTAAAAAGCCTGACTATATTATGAGAACTTCCCCTCTGGCAATGGGTGTCTGTCCATTTTTAATGAGGTCATAATGATGCGTCAGCTGAAGACTGAAAGGTCACAAGGCGGAGCTTAAATCTGCCTACATTGGGGGTGGGGGGGATATTATTTCAGGTAAAAGAAGGGATGAAAAACATTTGACAAAGAATGAAACAATAGAAGATTCAAAGCCATTTCCAAATAGATGCAATCCTCAAAAACACACTTCCATCAAAGCGTTTATTTGAAAAATCTATAAAACAAAAAAACACATCAAGGTAAGATCACTTTAGCCCGTCACTGTTATTTCCATTTATACACAAATGGCGAGGCAAGGAACACATAATGCATTTGACATCAGCAGTAATGCAGAAAATGACTTGAAAGAATCACGAACAGAATACAAAACAGAGATAAGAAATTTCAAGATGAAAGTCTCTGGCAGAGCCATGGAATATAGCAGCCAGTGTGATTCTGTGTGCATATGTACATATGGTGATATTGACAGATTTGCTCCCTTGCAGCATTGCAACTTTGATGATTGCACATCTGATGAATCGTGGTTAAACAGACAGAATGTGTTGATTCCAAAAGCAAAGCCACCATCTCTATAAAGCAGTAAATGGCCAGCTGGATTCAGATGGTAGACTACTAGAGAGACAAGTCCACAGACTGCAAATATAAAGCTTGGCACACTGCCCCTCACAAGCATGCACACATACACACACACACAACGCACACAACCAGCCTGTGCCAACTTTGGCCATGCTCCCTATGGCCTCTAAGACCTAATGAGTGAGATCGGGTGGAAGGCCCCAGTCTGTGTGAGTCTCGTGCTCGTATGTGTGTGAGATTTGTGTGTGTACAGCTGGCGGTGTGCGTCATAACTTTCCTCATAGCTCGATGATCCTGACTGCTGCTGTCCAATCTCATTGCTGCACACACACGTAGAAGCACCGCAAAAAGTGGCGGACACACATTTACACGCAATACACACAAAGATGATATCTGTCTCACAAATGGGGACTTTTTTTGGGGGGGGGGGNGGGGGGGGGGATGACAGAAACACTGAGGAGAGGAGAGGAGAGGTTAGTAGTGGTAAAGGGGTGAGAGTAGAGGAGGAAAAGAAGGATGAGTTGAGAGGGGGAGAGGAGCAGAGCGATGAGAGGAGGGGAGGAGACAAGAAGAACGGATGGGGAAATAGAGGAGGAAAGCACCAGACAACTGGTGGCGTCTGGTGTTTCCTCATGGGAAACTTGTAGCTAAATCTGGCCCTCTAGCGTCTGCTCTTACTGTGTGTGTTTGTGTGTGTGTGTTTGTGTGTGTGTGTGTGTGGGTGGGTGGGTTGGTGGCATCTGGTTGCATCCATGCTAGAAAGAAGCAATAATGGAAATACTGTGATGAGAGATCTGCCTAAGTGGTTCACTCTCTTTCCCACATTTACTTTCTTTATTGAGGAGAGGAAAGAAAACACACATCTCACAACATGAAGGTACACCGATGAGTGGAGGATAAGAGAGGAGAGGGGAGAGATGGATTGTGGTCAGCCTTTTTTAGCAGCTAAGTGCTGGAAGCTGCCTGTGTGGGAATAGCCATTAATTTAACAGAAGCTGTGTAAACCGTTTAACTTTGTTTCAGATATATTTGACAGCTGACAGTAACTGCCAAGCAAATTACCTTCACAAATACCTGAAAAGGCAACATTTTTAGGGAACACACACACATACACACACACCCACATGCATTCTTTCACACACCCACACAGACACACTTGTGACAGCCACCTGCCCACTGCCTCAGGCAGTGTTGGTCTGATCTGATCTGGTCTAAACAAACGTCACTGCACGACATCACACCACACACACACACACACACACACACACACACACACACACACACACACACACACNACACACACACACACACCTCCCTCCTAAACTTCCCTCTGTCTGCCTCTCACATGCTCCCTGTCTATATATTTTTGTGCAGTCTTTGTCATACCTTAAAGGACCATACTGGCGATTGTGCATGTTTGAGCCTAATATATTCCATTTTCATACACGTAAGGGTTACCCACAATCATTTCTCAAAGCATACTACTGGGACGATGAATTATTATTATTTTTTTCCCTACCTTCCAGACTGCCATTGGTTTCAGTTCATTCTGCTATGCTTTTAAAATCAACTTGTTGATATTTGAAATGTTCTTGGGATAGATAATCCATCATCGCGAACAAGTTGTGTATTCTGGGTTTTTTCTAGGTTATGTAATTTTAGTGTTTAAGTGCAATAAAATGTGTGGAGTGAATGTAAATGTATGTCTCCACCAGGGAATGTAGTCCCAAAAGAAGACCTGCATTTAACTAAAAATTTAAAGGACTGTGACTTCATAATTTTCAAAACTATTAGCAGGCGAAACATGGATTTTTAAGGTGGGTGTATCGCTTGAATATTTGGTTTTGAAAGATTAAGAGATTTTGCAAAATATCAGGAAAGCTGAAATACGGTTTTATCCTTTGAGAAATGACTGTCAGTAACGTAACATGTATGAAAATTGGATATATTAGGCTCAAACATGCAAAGTAGCCGGTATGGTCCTTTAAAATCATACTTTGTACTTATCTGCTATAGCAATACCAAGCACACACTGTATGATTTTAAGGCATTTTGTATGTTTGCATCAACTATCTCTTGATGTTTGAATCGTATTCTGAACTGTCAAAGCCTTGATTTCCACAATCACACTTTACGGCTCCAACATTCCACAATGCGGCGACACCTCCTGACACTTCTAAGCTTTATTCCACTCAAAACAATGCATGTCCACAAAATGTTGACAGGCGTGCACACACACATTCAGGCAGCTTTGCAATGAATTTCTGGAAATCCATTCGTGAATTGAAGGAATCGGATTGTGAGAATTCTCACGCTGAAAGACAGCCAAGCAAAATTTCTGACTTGTCAGCAATGCATCCGATTGCCTGATTTTTCAGTCGTCCATTGAGTAATTACACACACACAAAATGAAATTTGACCACAATCTGATTAGTCAGCGACCTTATCAGAGTTCAAATTAGGCTTAATTTATCTTCCTTCTTTGGTTAGTGGTGATTTTAAGTCTTTACATCCTGAACACGACAAACATTGTCAGTGGACTGTAAAGACTAGAAAAGAAAGCACGTGCAAGTTTCTTTTTGTCACTTATTTTCGCTCTTCCATGCAGTAGATACACACACACACACACACACATAGTATACACACATTAGATTTGAATGGGTATGTTGTCTTATCCTATCTACTCACCCATCAGTTCTGAAACCCACATAGGAAAATCCTTTATGTTATTACATCAACAGTGGAGCTGAACACACACACACACGTGCACACACACACACACACACACACACACACACACAAGATGATAATTTTATGGGAGGTGGGAGAGAGAAAGGGTCCATCCACACTTCGACCCTGTTACAACCTCAATTATCATAAAACTCTCTCTCTCTCTCTCTCTCTCTCTCTCTCTCTCTCTCTCTCTCTGTCTGCCTGCTTTCTTTCTGTCTTTCTCTCTCTTTGTCTCTGTCTCCCTCTTTATCTCTCTTTCTCTTTCTTTCTCCTCTCACACAGAAGATGCTCCTCTTTGCCCCTTTCAAGTCAAGTGTCTCCGCTGTTTGTTGTCATTCAAAAATATCAATTCACTTTTCTTCCTATCTTCTCTGTACTCTATCCTCCTCTCTAGTCATCTTCTGTCACTCTTTTTTCTCTATTATTGGCAATCTGAAATCAATCAGTTGTGCCTCTTTCTCTTTCTCTTTTCCTCTGTCTTGTCTTTCTCTGTCTGTCTTAATCTTTCTATTTGTTGTTTCTCGATTCAGAAGCACCTAGGTGTCAAAGGCATTTCACTCGCAATCCCTCAACTGTTCAAGCACAGATACACACACTCACACACAGACACTCACACATGCTAACAGAATGATGCCACTGCAGTGTAAAATCTATGCTGATGTGATCAGAGCAGATCATGCTATTGACAGACAGCAATATTCCCACGACAGAAATAATTCACCTTCATCACTGTCGCTGTGTGTGTATGTGTGTGTGTGTGTGTGTGTGTGTGTGTGTGTGTGTGTGTGTGTGTGTTGCATTTGTGTCTGCGTTCATTCATTGAAACTTTCAAGGTAAATGAGTATCAACATCGCAGTGATCTTGTGTTTTTATTTTATTTGTTTTATCTTATTTGGCTTTACGTATTGATTTTTTTTTTTTTTTTTTTTACTATATGTTCCCTGTTTGTTTTTGTGTTTCTTCAGCTTTATTTCTTTTTATGGCTTCCCATAAGCACATAGTAAACTTTTGTCTTCTTTAAGTGCAGTGGAAAAGTGGAAAAAATGTTACTGAACAAATCAAAAGGCTTATATAAAGTATTATTTATTATAATTATCAAAAACCATATATTCTTACTATGCTCTGCGTAACACATACAATTTTGTGTGTGTGAGTGTGTGTGTGTGTGTGTGTGTGTGTGTGTGTGGTAATAGAGGTGTACTAAAGTTGACATAGTAATTAAAGCTGGACAAGACATATAACCTCTGCAGATTTCAGCTTTTTTCTCCATTGTTTCTTTCTTTTCTCTCATTATTCGTCTCCGTTTTTATCCATTTTACTCATCCTCCTTCATCCTTCCTTTTTGAGCTCATTTCATTTTTTCACTCTCTTTTGTATTTTGTTTATTAAGCCATCCATTACTCTCTTAATCATTTCTTCTCTCATTTCACAACCTATGCTCTTCCTTATCTTTGTTCTACTCCTCTCTCCCTCCAGTTTTGTGTTCCAACATTTTTCATTTACTCTCCTTACCTTTTAACCAAAATTTTATTTCTGTATACTCTCCCATTTTTCTCCTCTCCTCTCCTCTCCTCTCCGCTCCTCTCCTCTCCTCTCCTCTGTTGCCCATTCTTTATAATTTGAAGGCTCATTTGTTAAGAGGAGGTAAAGCTGTTTCTCTCCTCCTCTCTCTCTCTCCTGCCCCTGTCTCTTTTTTTTTGTGGGCTTTGGAAATATAATTTTCAATTTTTAATTTGATTCATTTAGATTTGATCATTAATCAGTGCTGAGAGAGAGTTAATTTGGTGGAAAATAGATGAGGTAGTTAGAGAGGGCTCTTTATGAAGTGAGCGCAGAGCTGAGTCTTTTAGGTAAAAGAAAAAGAGAAAATTGAGGCTGTCTGAGAGAGTTTGTGTGTGATGGGAAGAAATATGGATGGGGAAGGAGTGTGTGTGTGTGTGTGTGTGTGTGTGTGTGTGTGTGTGTGTGTAGTCTATGCTATAGATGCACAGAAAGGGGTATGAGAAAAAAAAAGGGCAAGTAATATGTAAGTGCATATGAGATTGTATGTGTTTGAGAGAAAATGTTTCTATGTAAAGTCTGTGTAAGCATAACATGAAGAAATAAGAGTTTGAGTTAATGTGAGCTCCATGTTTCTCCTTTTATCTCCAATTAATCCTTATCACATTCATTTTCAGTGACTGCGCTGGAACATTGCTGAGAAACCTGTCAGCTTCTAGCAGCCTCGTGCTGCATTTTAGGTCAAAATAAACTGGAATTGCTTGACAGCACAGAGAGAGATTGCTTTACAGCAGATGTAAGGGAGAGCATTGCTGTTCTACAATTCTAAAGAAAGCTAAAGAGTTCTCAACTTCTGGCAATAGCAGATGCATGAATGAGTGAAAGACCAGTGGAAAATGGTGTCCAACATATATACACAGAATGCTTGGGAGGAAGATCAAGCAGGCACAGTTACTCTGTAACAGGAAATAGCACGGGTTATAAAACGTGTGGTTGTAATTTTGGCAAAGAGTAGCAGCAATACCAGCATGGACCACGGCTACAAATCACCATGTCTTTGTTTGCAATAATTACATCAAGGTATCACAAATAATATGTTCGACATTTCACCGTGCCACAAAGTAGTACTTCCTCCTTCATTTCCTTCTTTATTCAGTCTTTTGCTGTTTTCCATGCAATCATCTCCATGCTGAAGTCAGGACTTCCTGTACCTTCTTCACATTGTTCATCATTAGGTGTAACGTGACCATAGGAGTGATGTTGAAGTCTGAACGTTCACACAGGATCACATGTTGATCCGTGCCTTAACGATGGCCATGTAACTCAGTTGAGGATGTGACAGTTTGAAGTTGCTTGCAAATAGGGCAGAAATGTCAGTAATCCCTGCAGTGGAAATGCATTTGATCACAGCTCAGTATGGTATGACACAACTAAAGCGTGTTATACCGGGCCAGTATAGGCCGTTTATTTCAAATTGTCAGCCATTTTCCTTCTCTTTTCATTGTTTCTGACCACTGACCAAGTAATGACAGTGCTTGTCTGAATTTACAAGAACAGAAGATGAGCATATGGGTATGAGAAACATAGACTGTGTGCGTGCGTGCGTGTGAGAGAGTGTGTGTGTCTGGGTGTGATTGTGTGATGAGTGGGTTTGTACCCCCTGGTGTTAAGAATTTCTTGACCGTTTGCTGACACTGGCCCCCCACTGTACCTGGACTGTCAGCCCTTCTGTCTACCTATCTCTATTTCAAGCATGCACGTGCACACGCACATACAGACACAGATACACAGCAAACACATACATACACACAGGTTCATGGCTAGCAATGGGAAACTTTCTGCTAAATCTTTTGGTGTGTTGTGTTGAACATGGTCAGCACATTCTGTATAGGATTTAAAAATCACACACACACACACACACACACTTTTCAATACCTGTGTAGCCATATTGTTCAGGATCAGTTACAAATCTTTGTTAATATCTCTGTTACCATCCTGAAAGCAATCATTTTAAACTACACATTTGACTGTTTGCTATTTTAAATAGTGACGCCTGTGTTGTCACATCAGTGCTGCTAACAGAATTCTGAAGGAAAAGGCCTGATAATATTGGCCTGATATTGTTCTTGGTTTTATGTCACATTGGTTACTTTAAGATGAATAGTCAGTTAAAATCCATTGCTCTGATAAATAATGACTAAACAGAAATAAAAACATGACAGTGCCAATGTAGAATATGTGACAGGGGCTATAGAATGCATGTTCATTTCAATTATACATTTAGAGAAATTACATTTGATAGACAAATACATAAATATATTTCATTTCAAGCCGAAGTGCTCCATTGTTGATAATTTAATTTTGCAAAGACAAAATACTCAGTTTCAGAGCTGATCTCATTGCATCATGTGATTTTAACCAACAATATTCAGATTGTGATAATCTGAAACCAACAATTAACAACCAACCAGCCCACTTATATTCTGACATGAACTTCTGATTAGCAGTAGATGTAACAATACAGCTGTGTGTCTGCAGTGGTTAAAGTCAAACAGACAATGAAAAGTGGGAAAGAGTCTATTAATAATAGGCTGCTTTAGAATTAGTTCTTTGTAAAGTCCGGGGGTCTGGTGTTTTTTACTTCGCGTGTTTGTTTGTGGGTATTTGTGTGTGTTTGTGCATAAATCCTTGTGCAGCTTCTTTGGATTAGTTCTGGTCGTTTAGCTACAAAGGTAATCTTCACTGGATAATGCTTAAGAATGCCTTCTCTTCTCTCTTTATCTCACTGTTTTTTAATATTATACACCCTTATGCAGTAGTGTGTGTTTGTTTGTGTGTGTGTGTGTTTTAATGGGTTCATATTGCTTTCTCGTCAGCTGTCTTTAAGTTCTTATCCTCCAAAGTTTATTCACTCCACTAAGACAGAGAGAGAGAGAGAGAGAGAGAGAGAGAGAGAGAGAGAGAGAGAGAGGCTGTAAAGAATTGTTAAACTGTTTTGAAGTCATGAAGCGTATGGAAAGATTTACTTATCTCCTCTTTAATCCTTTTCCACTTTTCTCACCTTTGCAATATCTTCTTCCCATTTCCTTTTCCTTCTCCAGCTCCCCGAGTCAACCCCTCTCTTTTTTCTCTTTTCTTCTCTTCCTCTTTCCCCATGTTAACTTGACAGAAGGCAGTTTAGAATCCCTCCTCTGCTGTGAAATTCAAAACAAGGCTTGTAACCAGTTTATGGTCATCTATGCCCCCCTCAGAAATATGAGAAAACAGACACAGACCCAGAAACCACATCTCCTCTCCTCTCCTCTCCTCTCCCACTTTAAGGTACATGTCACCTCTGTCTTCCTTATCCATCTTTAAGTGGTAACCACGGTAACATCCAATCCCCTGAGAGATTGGCCTAATTAAATTAGGACTCCTTTGTGTCAATTAATTAACAGGACAGAGAGAGTGAGAGACAGTAAGAGCGAAACAGAGACAAAAAGATAGTAAAGCAGAGAGAGAGAGAGATGGTGAGGGGGCTTTTTGCGAAGATGGCGTCTATATAAGTTGGGCTTGCAGAATAAAAGGGACCAGTGAGGACAATAACACAAAACACCATATATCCATAACACACAGGCGCACAAACACACAAACATAAACATACACAGATTACACGGATATGCAATAAAAGCAGAACAGGCATCACCACTTAACACTCATACAGCATTTGTAACCCTTCTTCCAATCAGTTACACCCTTTGTATCTCTTTGTCTTGATCTCTCATCTTGGTTATTTACAGTAATATTATACAGTATGTAATCTTTTTTCATCTCTCTCTGTTCTCTCAGTTGTCTCTCTCTCTGCTCTTTCTTCTCATTTTCTTTCCTGTTTTTCTATGTAAAAATGTAAAACACACAATCTCCCTTTGACTTTTTTTCTAGCTGATGATATTATTATATGATATATATATATATATATGATATATATATATATGATATATATATATATATATATATACACAGTGATATATGCATTGACACGCACACTCTCCTGTCTGTGGTTTTCTCTCAGGTGTTCGTCTGGACAGGGTTCGCGGTGGGAGACAGAAGTATAAACGCCGGATAGATGCAGACAACAGCCCGTACCTGAATCCACAACTGGCTCTGCCTCCCAAGAAGCCATGTAAGAACAAACACACAAACACAAAACACTTCTGACTGGCAACACAAGTCACCCATTTCCCTTTGAGGTTGGTCAGTGATCCCCATAATTTTTTGCCAAAGACAGGCCCACAGATTACTACCGCAACTACCTTTCCAGGGGTTTCTATCCTAATGGAGACAGTTGGACAGTAAAAACATTTACACACACACACACACACACACACACATACACACAAACAGACACAGGGTNAGTAAAAACATTTACACACACACACACACACACACACACATACACACAAACAGACACAGGGTAGTGAGAAGCCCATCTGTTTGGGACCATGTTTATTTCCCTGTCTCTACTGCTACCAGTTTGGGGTCATAACATTTTATATGTGTAATATTTCACTATAAAGGTATTCATTTAGCTCCGGCTGGATTGGGTGCATTTTTTTTTAGAGAATAAAGCTAAAGCTATAACCACAGCCACATGATTGAAAAATTAACAAGTAGAGAGTGATAGTAATACAGCAGACACAGGTGGAGGGGNGAGAGAGAGAGAGAGAGAGAGAGAGAGAGAGAGAGAGAGAGCCCAGCTAGCGCCCTAATCCGGATTAAATCCAATCTGGCAACCACATCAAACTAGAGTTATCTCTCTAGCTAACCGGCTGCTCAAACACACATGCACACATGCGCGCGCACACACACACACACACACACACACACACAGAATGGAGATTGAGCAGTGTTTAGCAGCTTGGTCCCCAAAGCCCATTTTGCTTAAAGCCAGAGCATATTCTGCTTTAGGCCAATATGCTGAATTTTGCACAACAGCTTACTGGGAATTCTGCTTTACTAATAATTGAAATGATGGGATAATGTCAGTGTGTGTGTGTGTGTGTGTTAGTTTTGTGTTTACTGTTATGTTCCTGCTTACTGAGAGACTTAACAGGTGTGATTTTCATTTGTCATTTAAGTAATACTTTCAGAATTTCGTCCAGACGGTTATCATTTTCATGAAAAGTTTGCCATATAGCAGGAAACCGTTTCAATATCATGGGTCATTTAATTTCCCTGAATCAGTGTTTTTTGTGCTGTTTACTTTTATTGTTTTTTATTCATCATTTTAGCCATGGCATGCTTCAACAACCACAAAAAGAAACAATATCATCAAATCATCAATGAAATAAAAAATAGGCTGATATCTAGAGGGGTCCTATACCTAAAATACTGTTTTAAATACGGAAAAAGCCAAAAATAGGGGAAGGCAGTTAATCAAAGTTATAAGTCACGGCAAAACTCATGTGACTTTAACCCAACGCCAACAGGCACATCATATAATTACATGTTTGATTTGACACACTCTCTGTCAAATATATTCTTACATAAAAAAAGGACTTAAACTTGAAAAACAAAAACAATATGGTTGATATAGATCACCTGCTTTTCTCTTTTTTCTTTCTGTCTCTCACACAGTCTATGCAAATGCAAAATCTTTCTGTCCCTCTCTCTCAGATACACACACTCACACAGCCTATCTATCTGTAGCCCAGTCTCTAGCCTCGACATCCCCATTGATTGTGTGAGAGCAAAACAATAGCCCAGGGTTTGGAAATGGACTTCCATTGATTCTAATTAGGGAAACATTAAATAAGATTTACCCACAGATACTGCAGTGTGACTGGGATTGGTTGGGCTCAAACGACCCTAGAGCTGGAGCTAGAGGGAAGAGGGTGGAGAGAGGCAGAGAGAGAGGGGGTCATAGAAGAAAGAGAAAGAGAGAACATGTGTGTGTAACAGAATTGTAGGTGGAGAGTGTTGGATCGATACACAAACACCCCCACCCCCACCCTTTTAACTCTGTTCCGCTGTCTCTTGCTGTTTATCTCTAGCTAGCTGTCTCTCTTGCTACTCTTCCTGTCTGTCTTTAACTATCTGTCCATGACTCTATTTCTACCTGTCTGTCTTCTCTGGATTTTTTTTCTTTGCTCTTTCTGCCTACCAGCTTATCTGTTTTGGGGATGTCTCTCTCTTTTTCCTCCTTCTCCCTCTCCCTAGCTGCCTCTCGTCTTCTTCTATCCCATGTTATTATTCCCATGCTTGATTAGTCAGTGGATTAATTTGGAAGCAGGGTATCAGTCTGTTACTAATGGGCCATAGAGATCTCATCACCACATGTCAGCATTACCAGCTGAGCTGTTTGGCTTTCAATATTGTCTTTCCCTTCTATATGTAACGTATCAATGAAGCTTCGTAAGGATGTGATACAAAAGACAAAGTTTGGGCAGCCTGGATCACCAGTAGTCACTTTTAAACATGTTTTCTTTCTTTGTTTTCTGGAAAGATTTCAGTACATTTGAAATGTTTTGTCAAATGCATTTTCATTTTGACTTCTTTCAAATTACATGATTCAAGTTAAGTGTCTCACAAATTTTAGCTTTTGACTTGAATTTTACACATTCAGATTTTGATTTTAATATTTTTTAATAATAAACCCCTGTTTGCATTTTAAAAAGCATAATTAGATTACAAGGTTTCTCTGGCTCCCAAACTGTTTCTTTCAGGTATTCATTATTGATGTGCATTGTATTTCATATACTGAAAATAATGTATGTATAACATGTAGCATCATGATTGATTGATCTTTAATGGTATTCCTTGGTAAATTCACTGTACTGAAATGTGATGTGTGTTAATTTGCTACAAACCATGTCTGTTTTCTTTCGGCTTGTTTGGTTTTCATGTCACCTGATCAAGAGCTAGCTTTAGACATGTTTGTTATCTATCAGGGCATATTTACTTATGAGCTTTCACTTTTTTGCATCCCACTGGTGTGGAACAGCTTGTAGCCTAATACGGCAAAAATTCACCATCTCTTTGTCTCTGTGTCTTTCTCCTTGTCTGGTGGTCATGTCAGTTGCCTTTGGCTGCCTTGCAGATAATAAAATCGTCTCTCACCTGCTGGTGGCCGAGCCAGAGAAGATTTATGCCATGCCTGACCCAACAGTACCAGACAGCGACATCAAGGCCCTGACTACGCTGTGTGACCTGGCCGACAGAGAGTTAGTGGTCAACATCGGCTGGGCCAAACACATCCCAGGTAGGATGAACTCTGACCCTCACACCTTACCCTGGCCCCGTCTAACTCAGTGTTTCTCTCACAGGCCAGTGGTTGCTTCAGATAGTTTTTCAGACACATATGTACAAACAAGTACTAATGCACTAATGTGCTTATGTGTGACCTTTTAGTGTGGAACCGGGCTGTGACTACAGAGAGGAGGGAGCAGCAGTGTCTCAGATTAACACAGATTACTACAACCATTAGTCGCATTGTCCACTGGAGTTTGATTTATAGAGTAGAATAATGCTGCATTTGAGCTACCTCAGAAGTCAGATTTTTCCCAGTTGGAAGTTCCAACTCAAACCATTCCAGCCAAATGTAAACAAAAAGCATGGCTGAATGCCCGTAAATACTGTAAGATTAAATAAATTTAGTAATAAATGCTAACTAAAGACTACAGGACTGTTTGGTTGTGTTGTTTTACAATATTAATCTCAGTGGGTAGTAAACATTTGTGCAGAAAAGTAATATTCTGAAATTATTTACACTTACCTATCAATGAAAAACAGCTATTATACGCTATAGATAGTTAACTTGGTGATATATTTTGACCTTTTTATTTCAATGTCACGTAAGAAAAAATACTTTANATAGTTAACTTGGTGATATATTTTGACCTTTTTATTTCAATGTCACGTAAGAAAAAATACTTTATTCGGCTGTTAGCTGATCATTTCCATTCAAAGAATGGAAATGATCAGCTTCCACTGGTGCTGCCATGTCAAGTGACGTCATACTCATGAAGTCAGGGTAGATAATTTTGGTCAGAGTTTCCCAGTTGGAGTTCTGACTTCAAATGCTGTCAAGTGCCGTTCCAGCGCATTTTTTCAAGTAGGAAGTCAGAAAAATCTGAGTTCTGAAGTCTGTCTGCAGCATTAGAATAAGAATAGAATAGAATAGAATAGAATTGAATTGAATTAAACTGAATTAACCACTATTGCCACTGTTCAAACAGTTCAGAGTTTGCAAATGTCACATATCATATTATATTCTATAGAACCAAATGTGAAAACAACAGAGAGAATGAGAGATTGGAATAGAGAGAAAGTGAGAGATAGACGGGGTATACATTGCTTCTTGTTAGTGTATTGATCATTGTGCCGCTATACGGAAAGTAAGCAGACATATATATTGATCCATATACCAAGTTTAGCTCTTTAGATATTTATTTTGCTATTTCAAAACAACACGGCCTAATTCCAGTACTATCTCCTTTCCTATAATCTCTCATTTTCCCTCTGTTTTCTCTGTTTACCTCTCCCCTGCTGACTCTCTCTCTCTCTTTCTCTCCAACTCCATCTGCATGTCATGCACTTCTGTAAATAGCACACATGTACAAGAAACTCTAGCACAGACACACAGACGTACACATGATGTATAATTAATGTGCTGTATTGTTTTGGATTGCGTTTGTCCTTTACTTCTTTTACTCACAACTTTTACAAGTGCATGGTCTGAGTTATCCAGGTTGGGTGCAGGACTGTGTGTGTGTGTGTGTGTTCTGTGTGTGTGTTCTATGTTGTATGTGTGTTTGCGTGTGTTGTACAGCTTTCTGTGTGGTGGGAGAGGAGCACAATTGCTTGGCGGAGAAAAGAAGATGGCATGATTAGATGAACGAGAAAGGCAATCCACTTCTCACGGAGAGAGATAGAACTCTTCATCTTCCAATAACACATGTCGTGTGTGTGTGTGTGTGTGTGTGTGTGTGTGTGTGTGTGTGTGTGTGTGTGTGTGTGTTAGATGTGAGATGTGAAAACCTTATGAAATCCTTACTGTTTACAGCACTGAACACTGATCTAATACTCTCTCACACACGTACACACACACAAAGTGATCTACTGTTCACTCAGGCTGGAAAGGATTGTCAGAGTGAAATACGCCTCCTCAACAGTCTTTATCAGCCTCTCACACACACATACACACACAAAATATAAAGGGACCAAATGATTTTAGTTTTGAGGAGAATAGAATGAAATAGAATAGATCTGTTAAGCTTTTTACAGCAGTCTTGTTTTCTGTGCATGTGTGTAAGAGAAAGAGAGAGAGAGAGAGAGAGAGATGCACATGTGAACACACACATGCACGTCTTTGCTTGCCATGGTACAGTAATTTTTTTTAATCAAATTGATGGAGAAAGACAAAGACAGAAAAAAAGACACTGGCAAAGAGAGGAGAGGTGAAGCCAATTTATGCTTCATGATATGGCTGTGCAGTGCTGCATGCCCACACAAACCCACATACACACACACACACGCACGCACGCACGCACGCACGCACGCACGCACGCACGCACGCACACACACACACAGGCAGCTAACAGTGGTAACAANCACGCACGCACGCACGCACGCACGCACGCACGCACACACACACACAGGCAGCTAACAGTGGTAACAACGTGTCAAGGCGAGCGCCAGGCAGCTAATTTGAAGTCATTAGATGTCTGCCGTACTGGCAACAATTTGTTACACTCACACACAGGCGCACACACTCGCAGACACACAAACATAGCATATACACACACTGAGTTAAGAGCCGTCTGCGGATAGCGAGGAGGCTAAATTGTAAACTAATTTAAACATCACTCAGCGTTAGAGAGGCCTTCTGCAAGACAGGGCCCCGGATAACAAGGGTAGGCTATGTATGCGTGTGTGTGTGTGTGTGTGTGTGTGTGTGTGTGCGCATGTGCGTGTGTTGCTAGTCACGTTTTACACACAGCTTTACACCTTGCTCAACCTTAAAGACACGCACTCACCAACACACACACACACACACACACACACACACACACACACACACACACACACACACACACGCTTGTACTAACACATATCTCTTTGATTCCCTTTTATTCTACATTTCTATGGTGAATATCTGTGTGTGCATCTCTGTGTATGTGTGTGTGTGTATACGCGTGCACACCTCCTCATTTCCATACTGATATGGCCTATATGCAAACATTTGATATGTCATTAGGAGAGGAAAATGAGG
The DNA here is from genome assembly GCA_014773175.1 of Lucifuga dentata. Taxonomy (NCBI): domain Eukaryota; kingdom Metazoa; phylum Chordata; class Actinopteri; order Ophidiiformes; family Bythitidae; genus Lucifuga; species Lucifuga dentata. The sequence goes on from VXCM01000820.1 coordinate 26,372, forward strand.
TTTCAGACAGATTGTGTCTCGCTATCCCACAAGGAATGGGACACTAACATGTGTAACTCTCACATGCAAATGTGCACACGCATGTACACAGAAAGCATGACAGAGAGAACAAACAAACAGTGAAATGCATACCGCTAATGCTAACACAGACACACATATTAGAAGCCTTTATGCTGTTTGAACTTTGGCAACACATTAGACAACTATCCCTACACATACACACACGTACATGCAGACAATTTCAGATGCGTGATCATATGTACTCAAATATCTGTGCAGTATATGTCACAATCAAAGCATGGGTATTTAGAAATGTGATAGGAGTTATTATTCAGAGGTTGTAAAAAGGCCTTGACTTCCAATAATATTGACGGGTGAAAGGAAGATCTTGTTTTTAACGGCTCTCAGAAATACTATAACATGCATATTAGACTTCACTGTGAATGTCATAGTGACACGTGTGTGTGTGTGTGAAGGAAAAAGGAGGTGCTGAGTAAAAAGAGGAGGAGAACGGCAAATATTTAAACAGGAACCAATGAGGAGTGAATCAAAAGAAAGAAAGACTTCATAATGCACCATTTAGCCATCTGTAGAAAGTCTTTTCCCTTTCTGTTCTCTCTCTCTCTCTCTCTCTCTCTCTCTCTCTCTCTCTCTCTCCCCCTCTCCCTCCCTCCCTCTCTCTCTCTCCATAATGACTGAATGACTATGGGGTAGTCACCCTAGCCAGCTCTTATCTGGACCTGTGGGCACAAAAGCAAAGACAGACAGGCGAGCACTTGACTTGACAAACGGGTGAAGAATGAACAAGTGAATGAGCGGATGAATCAACGAACAAGAGCCGGCACCTATAACACACTCTATTTTACCACTACCAGGGCCTTGCCATTAGTGTTTCTTTACATCCCCCTCTCTCCCCACCTTTCTTTATCCAAGAAAAGAAATTGCTCTCGGGCCGCCCACACTCCTCCCCCCCNCCCCCCCCACTATTCTCTTGCTTCACTATCTCCCTGTACTCGCTCTTTCTTTTCTTTCAGTCTCTCTTCCTGTCTTTCTTTCATTCTCCATTCAATTTCAATGCTCAGGATAAGCGGTCTATGTCGGTGGGTAACGCTGGATGATTGAGCTATAAAAATGGAGGAAAGGTGGTGGAGGGGGGAGTTGCTGTCTGTCCATTCATTTAATCTCTCTTTATGGAGATATGGGAAAAGGGGTTTGGTTGGTGGTGATGGGATAGTCAGTGGAGAGGGCAGTCCACTTGCCTCGTGTTCTCCACCTTTCTCTGTCTTTGTATCAGTCGTTAATTGGTATCTCTCTCTCTCTCTCTCTCTCTCTCTCTCTCTCTCTCTCTCTCTTCTTATAATTTATTTTCTTTTTCTCTCTCTATCTGGATTTGTGTTTTAGCGTATGTGCAGAAGATTGTGTTTTATTTTGAAATTCAACTTTCCAATGTTACTGTCAAATTAACTGTTCTGCCCTTGTAAAATTACCACAAATAAGTGAGAACTTATTATAGAAATATACATTATTGATACTCATTCATGTGATATTATTACTATCATCCCATAATCCCCAGTACTTCCTGTCAAGGAATGGGATGCAACTTCATCTCTACCTCTGCCACACAGTCTTTTCCAATTTACAGAGCAGATGAAACATGTTGTTCCACCACTATTATAGCACAAAAAAATAATAATGTAAGAACAGCCTTGTTTTGTGTCATAAATCAATCCAGTGTATTACCAATATAATTTATCACAGGCCTAATGTAGAGGCTTCTATTTTCCCTGACTTCTTAACTTGTTACATTAAGTATAATCTTTTTTATGATCTCAGAGACTTGGCTTAGACAGTTTCTGCCATCTTATGTGTTCTCCCGGTTAAATCGGGACACATACTGCAGCTAAGGCTTTAGTTAAAAAATTGTTTAACTTTGATGATGCTATGAGACATTATTTACTTATTTTCACCTTAAAATACCTTGATTTGTTCAGGGAAAAAAAAATCTGTTTCATTTCCCCATACAACCAAAGGCAACTCAGCTCAAGGCAACTCAGACACTTTTCACTGTAGCTTATAGTAAACAAGGTCATCTAGAGGACAGCTAAAGGAGAGCTACCCATAAAATGCAAAGAAACTGCTAATTATGTGAGTTTCTCAACTTTAAAAACTATTAAACTAGGTAACTACTTTATGCACGAATTTGTGTTACACATTTCACTATTAAAATCCAATTTCCTTCTCAGTTTTTCAATTGTCAAATTTAATTTGCTGGGTTTTTTTGGGTTTTTTTTTTACTATTTGAAAAAATATCAAAAATTTCAGTATTAAAAAAGTAAAATCCAAAAATCATGAGCCCAAATGTAAGAAATGCCAGAATGATTCTGTCCTTATTTGTGAACTTGCACAATCTCTTCAGTGTTGTAGACTGTGAGCAGCCCTTTCTGCAGTCATAAAGTATCTCTAAAACATCATGAAAGATTTCCCCTATTTTTTGAAAGAAATTTGACCAGTTGTGGCCCCTTGAAATGTTACCAATGGAGTTCCTCATGGCTCAAATTTAGGCCCCATTCTTTTCCTGTGTTCATGTTCCCTCTTGGATCTCTGTAAGTGCATTGTCTATTTCCTTCTCTTAGCAAATTATACACAGAGATGTCTCATGTTGAATCTAAGGGACTGAATCAACTTACCCAAACTTAAAATTTCACTGATAAAAGAGTGCTGGAACTCAATTACAAAAACCAGATCATCCACTTTCATTGTTTCACTGCTACTAACCTTTAGTAATAGTGAAACAATATTGTAATAGTGAAACAGTGATTGTCACTGTAATTATTTTTTAAGTAGTAGGAAGGGAGAGGAAAACAAAGTGTGCTGGAGTTTAAAAATAAAGCATATGAGGATGAAGGTAGAGGAGGAAAGGGTAAGAAGTGGTAGGAGAATGGAAAGCAGGGAGGTCAAAAATATTACCTCAGTATAACCTAGATACTTCCAAAGAGCCCTTAAAACAATACGACCTGATGGCTAAATATCACCCATCTTCTGAACCTCTGTTATGACCTCACTCTTTGTTTCTTTCACTGTACTTCTATCTGACTCTCCCTACCTTCCCTGTTCTCTATGGCATGACCTCCCACTTTCTGTCTCCATGGTATTCTTAACCTCTTCATTATTAAGTCAACCTCATCTCTCAAGCCCTATTCCCCCCATCCTCATGAGCTTCCTGTCTGGTTCTGTCTGCCTGTACCTCTCCTGCAGATACAGTGATCCGGGTTTTTGATTCAAGTTGAGTTTGAATCTGAAACAATTGACTGCTTATTAATCAAATTGCCCTCTCAGATGAGGCTTTGTGGTAACATTAGTACATCATAGCATACATAATAAACTATTCACATAGCCAAAAGTGCTTTCATACTATTGCTGTTTCTCTTTTGATCATTTTATAAATGAATTTTTTTGATTGATGATTTTGCTTGTTGGCCGACAAATCAGTCAAGTAACTATACAGGCTGATTTAATACATGAGCCAAAAAGACTAATTCAAATACAACCAGTCAGTCAGCAGCAAATATTGATTAATAGAAGTGTCCTGCTCCTTTTAGCAAATCAAATGTTGAGTCTCAGCAGCCAAGGGGAACCTCCACACACACACACACATGCATACACACACACACACAGATGCACACATCCTTGACTGTGAGAGTGCTGCTCTCTAAATTAACCCTGACAGACATAACACACATTCACAGTGAGTTCAAAAAGATGCAGAATAGCACTGTGTGCTTGTGTGCATGCGTAGTTGTGTTCATGTGCACGTTTTAGTAAGAGAGGAATGTCACAGTCCAGACTGGTGGTGATGTCACTCGATGGCTCACCTCATTAGATCTGATGATGTCATCAATCAGCAAATAGGTTGTTGTGCAGCAGATCAGAGACTGGTAAATAATAATAGAAATCTCTCTCTCTCTCTCTCTCTCTCTCTCTCTCTCTCTCTCTCTGTCTGTCTCTCTCTCCCTCACAGACACACACACACATTGTCAATTTGCTGAGCTTTATTGGCATGAAACTTGTGAAACAGTTCTACTTGTCTGTTCTTTTTTTCTATTCTTTACTGTGCTTTACCACTTTACATTTCTACCAGAATCTTTCTCAGTCACATTACTTCTGTAAAAACCTCTTGTACTTAGATACACACTCACACACAGAAATGCACACACACAGACACACAAGCAGATTTGGCCCCATTCTGTCGTCTAAGGCTAGTTCACCTTGACAATCACAGCATGCTGGGTGTCTTTATAGCACACACAAACATACTTTAACACACAAATGCAGCTTACAGCTTGTGCATATATAAATATGCATGTCGTAGTATCCAAGCGGACATGTAAACACAGATAAACAGGCATATTGTACAAATATGCAACACATACATCCACAGATTGATTATTGATTAAGTTTGAAGGTATTTACATGCAAAGGTAAAAGGTTTGGTAAAAAATAAAAAGCTTTAAAAGTTTAAAAGATAAATTATGAATGCTAACACGTTGATAGACATTTAATTTTCTTGTATGCAGTGTACAAATTTACAAACAATAGATCAGTAAAACTGTTGTAACCGGAAGGTAATTGTAGTTTTACTTGAATCAAAACACGGATAGAAATGATGACATTGCAAGTAAATGATCTGACTTTTTTTTTTTTTTTTNTTTTTTTTTTTTTTTTAGTATCATCTGTATGGTCAGTATAGATAAATAAGATAAGAAACATGATTGGCAGCACATTAGTGAATCGTTATAAACAAGATAAATTTGATTCTGTGATATACTTTCACATTCTAATGAGATTGAACTCATGCATATGACTTTATTACAATCTGATTTAGATTAAGATTTAGAATTAGATTTCATTGCCTCTCAATTTTGTTACTTTTGTGCATTCCATGAATATGTGCATGTGTGTGTTCATGTCTGCTTGTGATACAATTGCTTGTGATTTTCTCTGAGCTCTGTTGGGCGTGTTTGATTTCCATTTTTGCTCATCCCTGAGCTAGATAACACATTTAGAGGCTGGTGTCTTGGTTCAAAATCTGTGTGTGTGTGTGTGTGTGTGTGTGTGCGCGTGCGCGCGTGCCTCAGTGCCCATATTTGTGCATAAGAGATGTCTTATTTTCCAGTGCGCCACCACCATGGTTGCCTATTGCAGCCCATTCAAACAAACATGTTTGTGTTTGCAGATGGAAACAAATATTGGTGAAATTAAATTAGGGAAAGGATATTTGATATCTGATCTTAATGTTTGGATTAACTTGGGCCTTCTTTATTGGATTAAGACTATGGGTATTGAAAGCATACTATCAATATGAGAAAACAAATAAAGGAAAACATGTTCCTTTTTCATTATTTTTTTTTTCTTCTTTGCCTCCTAATTTATTTTTACTTTTTCTTTTCTTCATTTTCTGTCCCCTCATTTGTGTTATTCCAGTGGATTTTTTTATAATATGGTCACATCAGTTCATTTATGCAGCAAGAACAGGATCTGTTTCACCATTGTCAGAAAGCAGTGGGAATATTGGACAGCATAAACAGATATAAAATACCTTGTATATTTTAATATGCCCCCGACTTTGCAAGATGAAAGTACCCACTTAAGTAGGAACCACATTTTTTGAGAACCATACAAAAACTGGTTTCAAAAATTGACAAAAGCATGAATATACTGCATCATACCTACAGTAACATGTATGTTACCACAGCAAACAGCAGTGTTCTTTTCCCAAAGAAGAAAATCATGGGCCATCATCTCACAATAAATAATAAGGAGCCATATACCAAATTCATTTGAATTTTGATAAATACTTAGACACCCACACACACACAAATACACAGTGTGTGCAGGCATGTTCAGTCTGTGTTGACTCTCCTGTCTGTCTGATGCCCTGTGTTTGTTTTGTCATCACCTTGTTGACAGTGTTTCCATGACGATGTGTCCGCGATGACAAACGAATACACGGCTTTAGGTGCCACCTTTAAAAACAGAAACATTCACAGTGACACATAGTCACACTTAACATCAGGTCACACCTTGGTGGTGACACACACCTTATGCCATTAAAGCATGCTGACACATCTCACAGACACACAAACATGTACGCACACGCACACACACCATCAGTCTGACTCAGGCAATAAGGCAGCCAGCTGGGGTAGCAGACGACAGATGAAACATCCCATCAAGATTAAATAGACACAACATATATACACACTATTAGAGCAGATGTGTGTGTGCGTGTGTGTTGCACCAAATACTGACCTGCTTTTAAAATGACAACTTCAAAAAATCAAACACATTACTAAATTTTTCAGTAGATGCAGTTTATAGTAATGAAATTGTGCACATAATATATTGTTTAGATTTAAACAATAAATTTCCATCTACACGCCTTCTTGACAAAGATCAACACTATAAAATACATGAATTAAATATGTAAAGTATGAAAACTATTTTAAAAAACTAAAAACCTGAAAATCAGTTTTTCTCAGAAGTCTCAGACGACACTCACAGAATACAACTAATTAGAATTATTTTGAAGCTGATTTCTACAGAATAATTTTGGGTGATTAAAGACATTCAGGTAGATAAAGAAACATTTCAATTAATATAAAACTAGAAGAAATATAAAAATCACAAATAGTGAAGTCATGAGATAAGGGCTAAGCCGCCCATTGCTGTTTTTCTTATTAGAGTGATTACATTAGCAAATCAGATTCATCAGACAGAGACACAGCCTGCAATCTGAGCACAGACACTAATCTACATCAAATGTCTGTACAAATACACACAAACACACACCAAAGAAGACATCAATACACACACAAACACACACACACATCATAGACACTCATGAATGTACTAAAATAAATGCATCATACATGCATTCTCAATGATGCACTAATACACATAGAGAAAATGTGCACAAATGCATGCACGCATACACATATACACACACGCATTTATATGTGACATCAGACTAGTGGTAACAAAAAATCAGCGCACCATCTGAGCCCATCATCATCTAAGTCATCAATAGCAAACAGTCAGCTTTTACTATTTTCAATTTGCTTTTTGTGTTTATATGTGTGTGTGTGTGTATGAGAGAGAGAGAGAGAGAGAGAGAGAGAGAGAGAGAGAGAGATGATGTGATGTGATGTGATGTGATATGATATGCTAGCGGGGCATAAAGATAGATGATCATAATTACACACAGGCCAAACTCCATTTCAAATCATCATCATCCTATTCTATCTGTTGGAGCACACGCACGCACAGTGCACACAAATACGTGAACTCATTCACATATTCACATGCACACACGTACATGCGCACACACACACACACACCTATGCGTGCAGCAAATCTAGTGGAAGGAGGGACAGGCCTGTCATGGCATCACATTATTTCTGCCGGTTCATGCAAAGTTCACCGACAGGCATGAAATAGCTCTCTCTCTCTCTCTCTCTCTCTCTCTCTCTCTCTCTCTCTCTCTCCCCCACACACTTTTTGTCACACTTCTCCTCCAACATTTTTCCAAAATTTCTGTCTCTCACCTGTTCATCCTCCCTCCTTCATTCCTTCTCTCTCACCTCTGTCATCCATCTACTGATACTTAGTTTAGTCTTCTTTCTGCATCTTGTTCTCACTTCCTCTGTCTTTTCTCCTCTGTGTGATGCTCCTGCTTCCTTCTCTCTCTCTCTCTCTCTCTCTCTCTCTCTCTCTCTCACACACACACACACACACACACTTTCTCTCTCTCTTTCTCTTTCTCACCCCCATCTTCCATCCATCGCTCTTAAATAACTGTCCAGAGGATCCATCTTTTCTATCAGGGAATAAGCAGGTGGGGAAATGGGATTGGACCGTGCCTGTCACAAGCTGGAGAGGACTTATAGCCTGTGCACACACACAGAAACACATACACACAGACAGAGCGAGAGAGAGAGAGAGAACAATGCACATACACAAATTGTACAGGTATAACACACGAAGACATGTATTGATATTGAGTATTTACCAAGATTTATGTTAAATGTTCTGCCAAAAACATACAAAGGTGAAACATGCAAACAGAATCTGTTCACATGATCACTAGTGGGACAAAGGTTAACATTTATTTAATCTTGAGATTCGGTTTTAGAGTTCAGGTTAGAATTAGGATTAGGTTAAGTTTCAGGTTTACGCATGTAGAGGTTATGGTTGTAGCTGGGGTGAACCTCTGGAAAATTAATGTATCAGTACTGTGTCTTCACAAATATAGTAATACAAGTTTGTGTGTGTGTGTGTGTGTGTGTGTGTGTGTGATGAGTGAATAGCTGTTGAAAGCTAACAGGACCTGTCTTATTGTTATGGTAATGATGACAGCTGTCTTTTGTTACTTCACAGTGCTCTCTCTCTCTCTCTCTCTCTCTCTCTCTCTCTCTCTCTCGCTCTCATTCATTTATGAGCTATTTCTCTCTTTCTTCTTCTTTTCTTTCTGTGTTCCTATGTGTGCATGACAGGGAATTTAGCACTTTCTATTCATCAAATCTATCAGCACACTTTTTCTTTCCATTTTACATGCCATAGGCTTCATTTTCATGTTCAGAATTCCTCTTTTTAAAATTTAAATCCAACTTTAATGCGTCCAGTCAAATGTCAACTCTCCATGACCGACTTTAATGCTTTTTTTATGTCGTACTTCTTTCTTAGGTCGTGTGACACCTTGAGCCATTGATCTATGACATACTCTACATTTTCATGTGCTTGTGTGTGCGTGTGCATGTGTGTGTATGAGAGAGAGTGAGAGAGAATGTGAGAGAGAGTTTACATACATATGACATACTGGAATATGGTTGGCAGTAACGTAACATGTGTGCAGGTTGTATTTATTGGGCTCAAATATGCAAAACCACTGGTATGGACCTTTAATTGCATGACAAACTCTATACCAATGAAAATAATAAAACAATAACAAAATAGCAGCCAAAATTGATTTTACCAAACTGAGAGTGATTTTGTGACGACAGTCTCAATACTACATTTTTGTGATATCTTTTGGTGTGAAGTTTGTGTGTTTGTTTTTGTGTATGCACATATGTGTGTGTGTGTTTATGCAGCAATACTTCCTTATATAAATGTGTCAGATTCCACCTGCCATGTGGCAAAATGGTGTATAGTCTCAGTCCTTCACTGTGCACACACACATGCACAAATACACACAAGCTTGCACACAGACATACACACACAAAAAACACACATACTGCAGTAACAATGTGTATATTTTTTGTGTCTATGTAATCTTGATGGGATGTTTCATCTGCGCGCTACCACAACTGGCTGCCTTATTGTCTGGGTCAGACTGATGGGTATGGGTGTGTATGTGTGTTTCTGTGTCTAAGTGTGTGTGTGTGTGTGTGTTTGCTTGAATGTGTTTGTGCTCCAGCTTTGTCTATAGGCACATGTATGTACCTCCACTTGTTTGTTTGCCTATATGAGAACAGACACATTTCTTTCTTGCATACACACTATATAAATGAACAACTGTGTATCCATAAATGTGCGAGTTTGAATATGTGTGCGTGCTTGCATGTGTGTTTGTGTGTGTGCGTGCGTGCTGTCCATCAAGCCACACACACACACACACAGCCGTACCAAACCACTGACTTGGTTGCTGATGATGACATATGAGTTCCTGGCCTTGGTAATGGCTGTTAAATCTCATAATTACACGCTTCTTTATTGCAATGCATAATGACCCCGAAGCACTATTGGACAATTAATTAAGATTTTCAGCCCAGGCTTTTTTCAGGCCCAGATGAGAGGTGGAATGAGGTCTAATGTTCTTGTCTTCAAGCTAGGACATTAAGACATGATGCTATAGGAGAGGAGGCTGTCCGTCTGTGTGCATTCATTTTCATCTCTGTATTTCTTTCTGCCTGTCTGTGTGTGTGTCTGTGTGTGTGTCTGTGTGTGTGTGTGTCTCCTTCCCTTCTTTCTCACTCTCTATGTCCTCTCTCCTCATTCCTCTACAAGTCCTTTTTCTCAGTGCTTGTCCAGGCTGATGATAGTTGATACCATATCACTAATCTGTGAATGGTAAATTAATCCCTGTGGAGTTTCCGCAATTGTCTCTCTACGGAAAACTACGGAGGGATTAGGAAGATAGAATCAACACAGCTTCATAATCTCATATACAGACAACGGGCCTGGACAGGGACCACTGGCTTTTGTTTTAAAGCTACAATCAGCAGGTTTTTATAAATACCTCCAAAATCTTTTAAATATATTGCCATTTGTCATATGTATAACTGGGTACACCTTCTTAATGCCATGAAAGGGACATCACCAGTCTTGCTTTATAATGCTGTATGTAGTTGAACAACAAAAATATCTCCTGTCTAGTGTTGTGTTTTTTAGTAGCAGGGCAGCCTGTGACATGGACAGAGGGTTTAGTATTTTCAGAATAATATGAAATAGCAGGATATTGTTCTTAGTCACTAATCCGGCCAGAGATCAATAGATTGTCCCAACCCAGTTAATTGAACAAGCAGGGAAAATGAATTGATCGCAGGCAAGATGGATTGAGAGATAGAAAGCTAGCAAGATGGACAGCCACAACAGATAGATAGATAGATAAATAGATAGATAGATAGATAGATAGATAGATAGATAGATAGATAGATAGATAGGTATAGAGTATGAAGAAAGATGAAAACTTAAACTGTGAGGGATTGAGTACTTTATATACACATACTGTACACACCTTTCACTGTGGCATGGCCTCAGTGGAGCTAGCAGTGGCATGCACACACACGCACACACATACACACGCTCCTTGACATGGCCCTGATGGAGCTCGAAGTGGGTAATTAAAATGTAAATATTGATATTTTATTATTTGAAATGGCTCCACAGCAATGCTTTTAATGTCACTCCATCTGTCGTCTCCACGGAGACTGGAGATTGCCCTCAATGACCGATTGCCCCCCACCCGAGCAACCCTCCACAGCAACAGCTATATCACCTGAAAACCATCACTGTGATGCCACATCTCCATTTTGGGTCTAATTAAGTGTTAAATATTAGCACCCACAACCATAGAGGCAGCACACCACACACACACACACACACACACACAAAATACAACACACAAATCCTCCTCTCTTTCTTTTGTCTACCTCTCCCTTTCTCTCTCTCTCACACACACACACACATATACACACATACACACACACAGCACTCATCTCCGCTACAGCTATGTGAAGATTTTAAGTGTTAATCTTGCAGTGCTGCTGATGGTGTCTAATGTATGCAATTAACAGTCAGCCAGGGCTGAGGGTTTGGTAATTAGCTGGCTGTTCACACTGATTAGAGGCTATCGCAACCCTATGACTGCTCTATTCTCCCCAAGGCTGAACGCAGAAAAAGAGGTAGGAGGTGGAAGGAGAGGAGGAGCAGGAGGTAAAGTAGAAAAAAAAAGATATGTTAGCCAACAGTATGAGAGGGGACAAACAGGAGGATGATGAGTGTGCGTGTGGCACTATGTGTGTCTGACCTTATACCAAATTCTTACCTGTACAAAACACATTGGCATCCATGGTGCACTCGTCAAATCTGTAGAATTCTTCTCACACTGGCCCCCAGGTCATAGTACTGAACTATAATGAGTCAAGTCAAGTTTATTTGTATAGCTCTGTATCACATACAATCTCTCAAAGGGCTTTACAGAGTGGTTGTGTTTCCTGATGGGAATTCCCACATTTCTTTTGCTTGTTGATTTTCTCACCTTAAATATTCATGTTAGCATGTTGTCACCCTGAGAGGAGCCGATGTACAGACACGTGCACGCAGCGATATATTTGATTTCACATTCTAAGTGTGCCACCTTTGAAAGCAGAGAGGGTAACGACAAGACATGAGGTACAGCAGTGGGGCAAAAGGGAGGACAGAGATGAAGGGGAAAATAATCTCTATTCTACTCTATTTTATTCTGTTCTGTTCTACTCTATTCACATACACTTTTGATGCTATGAAAGTGACATGCAATGAGAATTTTTTGTCAATGAAAGGTGAAACTCAACTTGTACTAAACATTTTCATTAAGTTTCAGCTCCAAATGATGCAGCTCTGCATATAATCTGAGTGACTACACCTTTGTGCATTTGTGTGTGTCCTGTGTGTGAGTGCGTCTTTAAGCCTTTCTAAATTAGCTGGTTCTCTGGGTAGATTTGTTTCCATCTCGTTGCGCATCTCTGTGTAATTGGGTCAGCTGGTGGATGCGTGCGTGCACGCGTGCGTATGTGTGTGTGAAAGAGAGAGAGAGAGAGAGACAGCATTTGCCAGTGTGCATGCTTTGTTGTGTACATGTGTAGTGTGTGTATTTGTGTTGTTTCAGCTTGGCCAAAGCCATCATAGGGGGTCCATGTTCATTTGGGCCAGCGTCTGGCCGTATGGTACAAAACAGTTTGAAGTGTATGCACACCACATGCATGCACACACGTGCGCACACACTCAAAAGGCATCACCTGGGAGCACTTGCACTGCACAGCATGTGCAACAATGTGCACACTAACACACTTTTAAACATTGAGACATCCAGAAACAGGTATAAAAGACAACATGAGCCACATAACAGTGTACAAACAGAACAAACACACAAAAACACACAGGGCAACAATGTGCTTGTAACTGTTGGAAACCTCACGTGTTCTAATGCAATCTCTATCTTAGTGGGCCAGTAGCCTTAAATCTGTCCCCTGCAGAATATATCTACTTGCTACACAAAATCTACTGTTCTCCTTTCACCTCAATCAAAAAAAAGAGTTTAAATAGACACATCCCTGAATCAGAATTCCAAATGGTTAATTCAAAATTATAAGTTAACACTGGTTTTTTATATTAATTGGCTAAAAAATAGCAATTCATACACCCATGAAAATTCCCACCTGAGAAGAAAATTAACAGCAAAAATTAACAGGTCCACAAAATCAGCAAATGTTTAGAAGGGAATTGTAATTTTTATTGTCACATTACTGATATGATCACACAAAGTTCCCTGCACCCTTTACTAATAGGTTTTACTGCAGATTCAGAATAAAAAGATTTACTTCAGGACATCACAGTGTCATCAGTGGATATAATAACTGCTTTTTTTGTTTAGTTTTCTAGCTCTAGGGCAGATTTCTGTTCTTGTGCTTTTAGTTTGAATTTAATCTTACTGCACATATTTGTTATATCTCTGTGACAATGTGTGAAGCTTATGCTTATAACCATTAAAGAACTGAAAACTCTTGTGTGAGTCTTGTTGTTGTATGGTTCAGACAGACTGACAAATTTCTTGTTAAATGTATCCTAAACATTTTTCTCCTGTTCAAACACAGCATAGTGTCACGAGTAGCACAACTAGCAGAAAAGATGTGTATCTGTGTATAAAATAAGCCTACTAAAGAGACTGAATACATCATTTACAAAAAATTATGTCAATTATGTTTGGTTCAATGAAGGTAAAATATCAACAGTATGTTTTTAATAAAGTATATATCAAACAAATTTGGGAACTCAAAAGTATGTTACAGAATAAAAACAGGTTGACATAAAAGCAAAGAATATAAAAGGAAAACGTACAAAGATTGAAAAGCTATGTGTAAGTGTGTTCGTAATGTGCACTGAGACATGTTCTATATGAGCAACACAATCAACAGCCTAGATGGAACCTAGTAAAAGTGGCATCATCTATTTTCTTTGTGACAACAAGATTTACAAGAAGGAGGCTTTAAGGGTCTTATGACAAATTATATGACAAAACAAGAAAAGTTCACTCAATTCAAATGTCTTTAAAACCAGTACAAGTCTTTTTATTATAAAAGATGAAGGGGTCAGCATCAGCTGTGTAAATCAGATGTATAATTGTTGTAACATTCTCTTTTAAAGGACTCTAATGGAATCATTTTATATCATTATTGTACTATAACCTGAAAGATAGGAGCCTAAACCTTCACATTATGCAGCACTAAGTAACAGAATTCCAATAAAGGACTAGTACAACCTCTAGTAAAAATCAGTTGTGGTGAAACCCCAACTACCCGTTCCACACAGGCACACACACGCTGAAGAAAAACACAGACTAAATTGTCATATGTTGTTGAGACTATGGAAACCAAATATCAACCATAATCACCATTAACCCAAACTCTTACGTCTAAGGACTGTGTAATTATTAAAGTATTGCGGATACAGCTGATGTGAGTCAGACTGCTGCAGCACTGCCAGCCTATTCTGTCCAAAATACAGGGACGCGCTGCAGGATACGTTTGTACTTGGCTCATTCAGTGTAGTTTGTAGTCCAATAATACTGCGCTGACCTGCTTCTCTGCTGGCAGCATCTTGACCATTTACACTCACAATCCCAGGGATCTGCCACCCCCG
>VXCM01000820.1:40853-80357 GCA_014773175.1 Lucifuga dentata
TTTTTTTTTTTTTTTTTTTGTTTTTTTTTTCTCTTCAATTTGGCTTTGGCACACAATGAGGACACACCACCTGTCCAGTTAGATTTACCTAGTTACCCTAAGGTTAACTATGCCCTGAAATACAGCTCCCTGAATAAAATAATGTGCCAGCCAACTTAACTTGAAGAATGGAGCTGAAGTTAAGGTTACTCACCGGGGAAAATGTGCGTTTGTATGCCTGCCATGACAAAATGACACAGTGACACGACACCATTAGAAAGATCTATTTTAAAACAACCAGAGTTTTTCAAATAACACAAACCACACACGGTCAAGAAGTCTTAGCATGAGTCCTGTGCTGCATCACAGTGACAGTACGTATAGACTAGTTAATGTGTTAATAATGGGACAAGATCATTACTGAAACCAGTGTTCACACCTGTCACATTAATACACACGCACACACAAATCAGTTATTGCAAAGGTTCACAGGCACTAACATACACACAAATACATACTGTACACACACAAGTGCACAGGTACTCATAACCCTCAGAAATCAGCTCTCACTTGTACCTATTTGCCCTGTAACCACAAGAAAGCAAATATAGGCCTCCTGGATACGTGTGGTTGTGTGTGTCTAGCAACTGGGGCATGAGAGAGGGCTATCCTGGGTGGGTGTGTGTGTGCGTGAATTCCAGACTGTTGTGCAGTCTCGAGTGTAAATGCGCAGTCAGGACTCATTTGGCAGACAAACAGGCCGCAGGGTGGCTGGGGAATCAGCATGTGTTTGTGTGTTTGTCTTTGTGTGTGTATCTGATAGAGCGAGGAGAAGAGAAAAAAGAAACAGAGAGCAAGAGCAAGCAGCAAAAGTTACGTCTGCATGACTACACTGCAGCCTCTTTCTGTCAGGTCAATGTATGGCACACACGCACACAAACACACTTTCTCTAGATTCATGCACATAGTTTATTCATACATATTTTTTTTTCCCAAACTTTGCTTGAGTCATCAGACACCATCAGACACATGTATACATACACACACACAAACACACACTGAGAGGCGCTAAATGATACACGTGACATACACACAAACACACTCATACTCCCACACAGTGTATGAGATGTCTTATCAATGACGGGCAGAAAGGAAATATAATTAGAGAAAAATAAGGAACCTTCTTTTATCAAGTTAAATCACAGGTATGAAAGAAAGGTCTCCACCCCTCCTCCACCCCCCCACACCTTACCTCTCTTTTCTTTCTCCTCTCCTTCATCTCACTCTTTCTTGTGCACTCTCTCTCTCCATCAATACCTCTCTCTTTCCATCATCAGCACTAAATTCCCATTGATGTTTCTTTTCTTCTACTGTATCGATTCCTTCATGAGAAGGAGGGGAGGAAGGGAGGTAGGGAAGAAGGGAGAGATGGCGTTATCTGTTAATTAATTTGTCCTGAAGCCGGCCGCCTATTAATCAGACAGATAAGAGGCATTGGATGGCTGAACGATGCAGACAGGCTGGTGGGGTGGGTGGGGAGGGGGTCAAGGAAACACAAACACACACGCATACGCACGAATACATGTGGAAAACAGCTGCATATGCACAAGCACATACAGACACACACACAGATAAAGGAGCACGTGCAGACTTACAGAAACATGTATGGGAATGTATCTGTACACATAAAACGCAAACATGCTGATGGAAGAACAAGCAAGCATGCATATGAGGCAATTATGCGTGTTCAAATACAGTATAGTATGAGCATGCTCACAAACATAGGGAGGGAGAATGTTTCCACACACACAACACACACACACTCACACATGCAAGCACGCATAAATACACCACATCCTGATAAAAATCATTGATGTACCTCAATAAAGAAAGCTGTGCTTTCAGCTCAATAAATTAATCATGGGGTTTTAATTATTGGTGATTCGTGTGTGTGCATGCGTGTATGTACCTGCATGCATGCCTGTGTTTGTGTGTGTGTGCCTACACCTATGCCTGTATTTTATATGTGACTGGAAGAGAGCTGTTTGTTGATACGGGGAAGTGTGAAAACCTTTTTTTTGTTACCAATATTATCCACGTGCGCATGCGCGTGTGCGTATGTGCACAAGCACACGTGTGTAAATGTGTGTTAAGTTTAGCATTATTATTATTATTTTGCTTATTTCCCCTACCCCTGCCCATAATGAGTGGTGAAACACTAAGGATCTCCTAAAAACATCTTTGAATGTGTGGAAGAGAGAGAGAGAGAGAGAGAGAGAGAGAGAGAGAGACTGAATACACCCTTAAGAAATTCACCTCTTAATCCCCTCTGATGATTTCATTAAGTAGAAAAAGACACTGCCAGTTGGCAACGATAATGCTTCCTTTACTCTGTGTGTATCAATCACACACACATATACACATATACACATACTGTATATATGAGAGAGAGTTACGATGATAGATAGATAGATAGATAGATAGATAGATAGATAGATAGATAGATAGATAGATAGATAGATGGATGGATGGATGTCTGTCTGTGTTTTATGTTTCTACATTTATGTGTGTGTGATTGTGGATTGTGTGTATTTGTGTGTATGTGAGTTTGTCTTAATACAGGAGATGTTAACAATTGTAGATAGAATGAATTAGAGCACATGACAAAAAACAATAGCCTGCACCCTGGGCATAAATGAGACGCCTGCCATTACCTGTCAACACGATAAGACGATAAGAGTCCCTAAAACACACACACACACACACATCACACGTACTCTCCCTACCATCTCAAGAGGAGGTACATCACAGCAGATGTTGTTGAAGAAATATCTTCCTTCTCATCTGGCTGCTTCTCCTGGCAGGATGTTCCTCTCAAATACACCAAACACACACACACACATACATACACACACACACTCAGAGTGAGGTCTGACAGGTGTGCTCACTTGGGCCACTGTCTTTGCTTTGCCTAGGAAGGCTTTCACACACAACACACAGAGGCAGGCAGGCAGGTGTGAATAGACAGGTGTGTGAGGAGAGGACAGCTGTGAGGAAAGGTGTGAGTGGGCAGGTGTTCCATTAAAGAGACAGAATATGAGAGAGAGAGAGAGAGAGAGAGAGAGCAAGTTACAGAGGGACTGATAGTTTAGATTAGTAAAATGATAACAAATAAAAGGTAAGAAAAATGAATACAAAGAAAGTGATCTCATAAATAAATGACAACTATGAAACTGAAAGAGAAGCAAAGAGATCATCCAGACAGAAGCAGTCAGACATGCAGACGTTCAGTCAGATCAAACAGGATGGACAGAGATTGGAAGACAGACAGATGTAGACACAGGCAAATAGAAAGACATGGATTGACACAACAGAAAACAGGAGTTTGGAGACCATAGCAGCAATTAGTGTGTGTATGTGTGTGTGTGTGTGTGTGTGTTTGAGCAGTGCAGCAGCGATGGCCAGCATTGATCTATAGAGGCTGTGTCAGGAGGAGATAAGGCTTGCCTTTCCCCAGAGAACAGCCCTTGGCACAAGGGAGAGAGGAAGAGGAGGAGGAGGATGAAGAGGAGGTGGAGTCCTGGTCAACTGGATGGATGGAGGGTGGGCAGGGAGGAGAGCTGATCTTGACCCCCTATAGCCTCAAGATACATTTTCTCCTTTTCTTTATTTTTTCTTCCTTCTGCTTGTCTGTTGACTATGGCTATTTTTCTGCACATTGAACCAAACCAGATCAGAAATCATCCTGCTCGTCACTTTAGAAATATTTCCTGAGCCAAAAATCAAATTTAACAATCCATGTGTGCTTGTTTTCTATCTCTCCATCAGGTTTCTCCACACTGTCTTTGGCAGACCAGATGAGTCTACTGCAGAGTGCGTGGATGGAGATCCTCATCCTGCGTGTTGTGTACCGCTCGCTCTCCTTTGAAGACAAGGTCGGCATCTTTGGGTTTAATNATCCTGCGTGTTGTGTACCGCTCGCTCTCCTTTGAAGACAAGGTCGGCATCTTTGGGTTTAATGCTCGTCTCTTGGTCTCCTGACATCAGAATACACAAGTTAATTTACAGCGTCTTCACCTCTCTGTGTGTGTGTGTGTTTAGTTGGTGTATGCTGAGGACTACATAATGGACGAGGATCAGTCTAAGCTCGCTGGACTTCTGGACCTGAACAACGCCATCCTTCAGCTGGTCAAGAAATACAAGGCTATGAAACTAGAGAAGGAGGAATTTGTCGCTCTCAAGGCCATCGCTTTGGCTAACTCAGGTTTGAAATTCTTTACTCTCAGCAAGTGTGTGTGTGTGTGTGTGTGTGCGTGCGTGCGTTTGTGTGTGTGCATGCGTGTGTATGAGCACACGTCTGGTGGAGAGAGAGTTAATCCAAGGAATCTCCAGTCTCATAGGACTCATTTCAGCTGAACCATCAAAGGACTGATTTCAGTACATCCAAACACACACACACACACACACACACACACACACACACATCCTCATTGTTACTGCCACAGTTTCCTCCCTTTATGTTTATAGTCAGATGTGCAACATTTTACACACGATACAAAAATACACGCACACAGACACACACACACACGCGCATACACACATCTTCAGCCAGAAGCCAACCTCCCCACCCCCAAACAAAATGGTGATCCCTTTTACAATTAGCATAGTCGTCTCTTCAGATGCCTGTTAAATAAGGTGAAATCATTAGGACCCAAAGTTTGTCGATAAAGCCCCCTCTCTGATGTGTCCAGCTGCATCGACAGCTGACTGACACACATTCACGCACACACATTCGCTCAAACGTGCGTGTGTACGCGCACACCTTCTTCCTCCCATGACCCGTCTTTTGAACTTTGTCTTGGAAGCCAGCCAGCTCTTCAGTACTCTTTAATTACAAGGGGGAAGCTGTCGATACAATGTGTTTAAATGGCTGAATGCAATGGAAGAGCTTTGAATAGGGAAGGAGGAGCCTTTTGTTCTGATTCTGCTATCATCAACACACGCACACATCCCAACACACACACACACACTCCATCAGATATGTCAGTTTTATCACATTCTGACACATACACACGTGCTCAAACATTCACAATACTTGTGTGTGTAGTAAATGGATAATATTCACCAGTACTTGCTCACACACATACATAATCTCTCGCACATGCTGAAAATATTGACATATTGTTTCCTGTGGGCTATGTGTGACAATCTCTCCTCCCCGCCTGTTTGTGTGTAGGTGTGTTTGTTATATGCATGCTACTGCATTAAAAAGATGAGAGAGCCGACTGGTTTTGCCGGCAGGACAACAGTGGTGATGGTGATGATGACGATAATTCACTATTTGTCAGACAGGGTCCCGTGCCTCAAAGCTCAGCGTTATGGCCCATCTCTACTACAGAAAGGAATCACAGTGAGCTATTTTGAGCTTGCAGCCTGCTTCCTTTTCCATAATACTTGCAGCCAACCCAAGCCAAGCTATGAGCAGGGCTAAAGCATGCTGGTCCCTCCCTGAGCAGGGCCATGGTGATGCAGCGGCACACTGATTACCTCAAACACGTGTCAACCTTACACATGCTCTGTCAGGATGTGAGCATCTCAGTTAATGAGTTGGTAACCCAAACTTTTATTTATTTCACAGTACAGCATCACAGTAGATTCATAATCATCTCTAGTATCAGAGCAGCTGATGTAGCTCATCTTCCGCAGCGTTACAGATAAGAAAAGGACTCTTTAACTAAACTAACAAAGGCAGAAGTCATCATCATCATATATCAAAAGTATGCCCTAACACTCAGGGTTGCAATGCTGACTGTGCAGTTTCTACCATTACAGTCGTAAAAGACAATATTGTGCTGTATTAGTGTACTTTCATGCTGTCGTGTAATGATTTATTTAGATTTGTTAATACTGAGTCATTTATTGGGAATATCAGAGTATCATGGCAGTTTCTAATGGACTGGATGTCATTGTCATTGAAGATAGATGCTAGCACTTGTATTTTATTACAAGTGGAAATGATATGCTGCTAGACTTGTCACAAAGCTGAGCTCTCTTTGTCACATTTAGTGCACAAATGCAAACATTATCTAGCTAAATTCTGAAAGTAATTTTCCATCAAAGCTTACCTCAGTATTTGGAAAAGTCACACCTGAATAGTGATTGTTTTCACGAATTGAAATGGAAACAGCTGATTCTCAAACAAGAACTTTGCATCATTGCAGACTCTCTAACTGCTCTTCAAGACAACAGAATGCTAGCATTAGCATTTTGAAGGGCACTGACACTAATTAATTCACAGGATGCTAATCGTCTGCATTAATGAAGCCAAGCCTTAAGAAATGTTAGCAAACGTGCCCCACATGTAAAGACAGCTCAACTAGCCATGGGAAACAGGAGGCACGAGTGTGTGTGTGTGTGCGCGTGCATTCATTTGTGTTTTGTGCATGCATTGTGTGTTACATGTGTTTTAACAGCCTGATTTGCTGGTGCTCATTACCGTCTGCTGTTGTACTTGTGAGTTGCTGCGGGTCACAGCACAGGCAGCAGCCACATCTACTAGCTTAAATACTAAACGCAGTATTAATCAAAAACAATTCAAAACCAATTAAATTTCACTTTCACTTATGTTCATTATAGTTTGCACTTAAGGAAACCATTTGTTACAAATCCAAGAATAAAGAGGAAAAGGAAATAGTTTTTCACTCTTGACCATCATTAATTTTTTTTTTTTTTTTTTTTTTTTGTCATACTGGCAGAAATATAAATTTGATGAATATCATCTTTCCCTCCCTTCCATGTTATTATTGCTCTCTCCTGAGTGCATGTCATCACACAGCAACGTGTGAAAATATCCAAAGCAGTGGACCGCCCACTTTTATTTAAACCTCGGAACAGTAGAAAATTCTAGCTGAATGTTGTATTGATTCCTATAGAATATTGGTCTCATCCTGCATGCTGATACGTGATTACACTCTATAGATCCAGTCCCGTGTATTTGGTATGTTTGTGTGTGCAAGTGTGCACATACATGTGTATGTGGCTCTGCTCCTACATTTTCATGCTTTTACAGTATATTCTCTGTGTACTGTAATTGCATCTTTGTGTAAGTTCACACTTGATCAGGTGTGTTAGCGTGTTCTTAACTTCTGCTTCTCGTCTGTGCATGTGTGCCTCATATTTGTACATGTATTTATGATTTCTAGTCGTGGTGGATGGTGTCATGGGGCTGCAAACACCTCCAAAATATTAGATATAGTGGAGAATTGTAAAGACATCTTGATATTGACACATCAGTTTGTTTGATGTCTTACTATGAAATAAAATGTTAATTACACTATTATAGTGAAGATAGTACATAATAAGTTGCCTGGTGATAAATGTCAAGTAGGGTACATGAGGTTTTGTAGACCTCTGATTCAATACATCATCCCTCACTCTCCTGTTCGCTCTCTCTCTCTCTCTCTCTCTCACACACACACACACACACACATNCTGTTCGCTCTCTCTCTCTCTCTCTCTCTCACACACACACACACACACACATCCACGCACATACACTACAAATCCTGTACACACACCACATAAATATTTTGCCACAAGTTTTAAGATTTGCTTCTTTGCAGTTATTAATGAACACTGTCACCATTCACAAACAAGATTTCATTGTGTGTGTATATGTATATATACACGTATACACTCTCTCTCTCTCTCTTTCGCTCTCTCTCTCACACACACACACGCACATACATATGTGCGTGTGTGTGTGTGTGTGTGTGTGTNCACACGCACATACATATGTGTGTGTGTGTGTGTGTGTGTGTGTATGTGTGTGTGTGTATGTGTGTTTGTGTGGGTGTATATATATATGTGTGTGTGTGTATGTATATATGTGCATGTTAAAAAGTGCTAAAGTTTATTATACACACACACAAATATACATATATATATATATAGAGAGAGAGAGAGAGAGAGAGAGAGAGACAGAGAGATGTGTATCTATATAATAAACCTTAGCACTTTTTAACTTGCACATACATGCACACTTAGGTCTCCTCCAGGAGCGTGTGTGTGTGTGTGTGTGTGTATGCGTGTGTATGGAGTAAGTGGCCTATCAATAGCTGCCTTGTGATTATTATTTAACATGCATGTAGTCATTGATCGTAGTCATTGATCGCAGGTTGAGAGCTAAAGGCCAGATCACATTAAGACTTTGCCTCCCTAGGGGCAATATGGAGCATTATTACTGAGAGACATTCTCAGTCTGTACTGCCACACACACACACACACACACACACACATACACACACACGCACACACACTACATGCCAGGCTAAAGAAAGATTACAAATGTGTGTGTGCAAATCCTCATTTATATATATATATATAGACACACACACACGCCACACACATGAACTAAGAGGACTCTCCATCTCTCTGCATCTCTCCATCATGCCACTAGTCTCTTTTTTTCTCCACCTGCTGGTCTCTCTGTCCATCCATTCATCACACCCACAGTTTAAAGAGGGAGAGTGGAGCTTTCCTTAATGTAAAGATCCATTCCTAGAAGTTGTAGCTTTAAAATCTGCATTACATCCAACTGTCAAAAAGCAGAGGAGTTTTGAAGATGTATACAGTAGATAACTAGCAGCAAAGTTCATTCATTTCTTTAGAGTTTGGATGTTGTGCTTTTTGAAAAATCTACATCAATCTGCAGCGCAAACCACTTTTTCCACTGTGTTTCAAGTAAATGCAAATATAAGCAAGTTTTTTTTTTTTTTTTTTTTTTTTTTTTTGCACTTTTGCAAAATATATATGACTATATGAAAAGAATTTTGGCTTTCAGTAGCATCCACACATTGTCTGTATTTGGGTTTTGGGTTGAATCTTGAGCGCTTACCCGCTCTGTGGGACTGAGCAGAAACACAGGAGAGAACAACCACAGGCACTGACAAAGACACACACTGCTGTAAAATTAATAACTGTGGGAGATCTCGGCGCTGCAGAAGCTGCCTGCCTTTACTGCTGCAAAATACAGAAGATAAGCATTTCAGTCCCTCAGACAGTAAATAGCACAGCAGGAGCTGGGATACGTATTTTAACAAGCTTGTTTTGTGCATTTATAGAAACGCATTTCCACAGCAACAAACATATCTAGCTTCTTCCTATATATCTCCTTGTTCTTATAATAGCAATAAATGTATCAAATATTAACCTCCTCATTAATATCCTGTTTTATACATTCCACATAACATGATTTAAATTTGCAGGCATTATGTTGTTTATGTTTATAATTTTCCGCTCTCCTTCGGCAGATTCCATGCACATTGAAGATGTGGATGCGGTGCAGAAGCTCCAGGATGTTCTCCACGAGGCCCTGCAGGACTACGAGGCTGCCCAGCACCAGGAGGACCCTCGCAGAGCAGGCAAGCTGCTCATGACCCTCCCTCTGCTTCGCCAGACCTCCACCAAGGCCGTGCAGCACTTCTACAGCATCAAGCAGGATGGCAAAGTCCCAATGCACAAACTCTTCCTGGAGCTGCTGGAAGCCAAGGTGTGAGGATGGAGGCGAGACGGAAGGACGGCGAGGCCAGTGTGAACCAGCTGAGCTTCAGCATAAACTCTCAACAACTTTCAATGACCTCTTGCTCTTTACACACAAACGCAGACACACACTCATACACTCACACACACAGAATTATGTCCCTGAAGTATGCCGGCTGACACACGTCCCCGTGAACAAAGAAATATCCTAAACCTCTGACCTGAACCTCTGCACCTCTACCGTCTTTGACTAAACAGCATCACTTGACCTTTTATTTTGGGGGAGTTGCTGACAGACTGACGTGCCCCTCCCCATTATCAAGGAAAGGAGGTATTTCCTTGTAAAACAATTATCAACTACAAAAAACAATGAAAACTGACGGTGGCAAGACAAACAGTCACTTATGCATTTAATAAGGATTAAGATGCGATTCATGTCAAATGCTTAAACGAGGACGCGTTCAAAAGAAACTGACAACTCTTCATTTTAGCTGCGAGAGACTGTAAAACTGCACTTGTCTCCTTCTCCCGACTACTTTTCCCACAACAGAGTTTTTTAAGTGTTGAAGAAGAAACCAGCGGAAAATATGAACCTTAAAGAAGTATTAATGACATTAGTTGTCAATTTACATAAAGAAATTTGGATGACTGGACAGAGGGAAAAGAAGAGGAGATTTGCCCTGCCAAAGAATGGAACTCATCCATTCAGAGGATGCCAGCAAACTTTACTGTCATAACCCAAAACACGCTCTGGTTGTGAAAGTCAGTGGTTTTCTATCCTGGTGCTGAGAACCAGTGCTGCTGGTTTTCTGTGCCGCCTGTGAATTCCATTGGTCCAAAATACATCTTGTAAAAATGACAGCCAGCAGAGCTCAGAGTCCCAGATGCCAGGATGGAGAACTGCTGCTGTAAATGCTTCCTGGTTCTTCCTAAATTCAGCTACTGGTTTCCCATGACTCCCCTACTTCACCCACAAGTCAAACCTATCGTTTCTCTTTGTTTAGGAGCAGTGGCCCTGACCTCCCGACCCCGCCAGTACCTGCAGAGTNATCGTTTCTCTTTGTTTAGGAGCAGTGGCCCTGACCTCCCGACCCCGCCAGTACCTGCAGAGTATTATTAGCGTTTGCACACTTGGCTGAAACATTTCCACATAGTCTCACCACTTGAGGTATGATTGAATTCCAGAAATCCTGGCACTTGATGTGGAGCGTGAGCGGATTCCTGCTTGGCTGTTTGATTTCCACAGAAGGCTCAGTTCACTTTCTCTGTGAAATGCTCTGTCCAACGTACCTCTCGTGTGTGTGTGTGTGTGTGGCTGTTTGAAGCGTTTTCTCGGTAGGTCGGGGCTGTAGCTCATCACGTACCAGTCAGATTTCCGTCTGTTAATGTGCCATGAAGAATAGTCCAGCCCGCGCTCATTCCCCGTCCAGCGCTACGCTCCAGTGTCACGTCCGTACGACCCTCCTTGATCCACGATGTGTTCACGACCTCCGATTGTCTCGTGTCAGTTTTTGTGATTCATTCAGGGAGTGATGGGGGAGCCTCAGTCACTCAATGCAATACAAACCAGAGGAACGGCGCGCTGACAAAACTGACTAACCAATAACTAATGTTGCTTTGAAACTCTTTATTTTCCTTTATTTCTATCTTGAAAATAACCTTAGTGATGATACCAGTACTAGGACTGTAAATAACTGTCATCCTGTATATGACATATAACACTGCTTCATTTTTGTTAGTGTCTTCTTAAAACTGAATCAATCGATATGTCTTTTCCTTTTTTCTATCAGCTTGACCACTTTCAGCAATTCTATATCTATAAATATAACAAGTAATAATGTATTAACAAAGCAGCGTTTATCTTAGAAACTCTGAGCAATAGTGGTTTTTAAAGGAGGGGTATGTGCATATGGACTAAGTCTGCAATATTAACATTATGTGCCAGTCTTAAATTTGGGAGGAGGAAGAGGGAGTTGTAGCTTCTTTTTCTCTCTGTGTAACTTGCCATAAGCTATTAGATAACAGTCACAAATTCTTTAGAGGCATTAGTGACCAGGATGTTATTGTTGCCTTCACACACAGCATGAAGGCCGCTGTGGTCAGTGTGAAGGTTCACGAAATTAGACAGAAAAACTGAAAAGTAAAAGATCCAACATCCAGTTTGTACTTAGCATATGGTTCTGATGTTTCATTGCACCTTGTCTTTTCTATGGCATTTTTAAGAAAACAATTATTGTCATGGTTGCAGCTATGAGAGAGACTCCAAACTGGCTTCTCAGCTGGTTGGTCTCTCATTCAAATACATTGAAATACACAATTTCTTTATTCCTCATTTGGAGATGTAGGTTCCATCAGCCATGTAGGCGAGTATGGGAACCATCCAAAAAAGAAAAAAAGCCTGAGTCATTCTGATCTCAACAAAGACAAACCATCATGCAGAGTTGTGGCTTGGGCTGTTTTGTTAGCTCACTATTCCAGATCCTATGTTTAGAAACTGTCTTTTGAAATTTCAAGGAGCACTTTTAGTGTAGTTGAACACCAATAATTAGACCATATCATGTAGTCTATAGACTGCACTACATGTAGAATTCCCTGCATGCAGTTCTTACTGATAATCATCAGTTCACGGTTTAGCAAGTTGTCTGTTGCTGCTTGTTGTTGTAATTTAAGCTGCAACATGACTTGCATGTTAATGGGTTTCCTGCTGAGTAGTATTTTAATAATATCAGTGAAAATGGTAATTGAATTATCTTGATTTAACTTAAAACTATCACAGAATTGATTATATATTTGGTAGTTTATTTTTTTCAGAGTCAATACAAAAAAGGTCCCCATTATATTAAACTCAACTGTTTGGAAGTGGAAGAGCAAGCCAACAGAAAGCCGTGTAACGTTAAAGTACCGTACAGGCGGTCATGCATGTTTGAGCCTAATATATTCAATTTTCATATATGTAACATTACTGACAATCATCTCCCAAAGCATACTACTGTAACGCTGAATTAATTATTTTTTTTTCCTATCTTCCAGACCGGCATTGGTTTGAGTTCATTCTGGTACTCTATTAAAATCAACTTGTTGATACTTGAAACATTCTTGGGATAGGTAATCCNAAAAAAAAAAAAAAAAGCATGGAGTGAATGTGTGTCTCCACCGGGGAATATAGTCCCAAAAGAAGAGCTGTGTTTATCGAAAAATTTAAATGACCGTGACTTTATAAGGCTACATAACTATTAGCAAGTGAAACAATGATTTTTAAGGTGGGTGTATCGCTTGAATATTTAATTTTGAAAGATTAAGAGATTTTGTAAAATATCAGGAAAGCTGAAATACGGTTTTATCCTTTGGGAAATGATTGTCAGTGCGTAACATGTATGAAAATTGAATATATTAGGCTCCAACATGCAAAATGGCCAGTATGGTCCTTTAAAGCCACATAAAGAGACACTGAGTTTGCTGTTAAAATCTGAATGCTGATGGTTGAGTGATCACAGAACACAGTAACAGGGGAAGACCATTTAGGGATTTTTTAATCATTATTTATGTAATTTCTGAAGCTGAGTAAGAATGCCAAAATGTGCAATCTAGATGACGTGTAATCTAATATAAAATGGCAACTTGTCACAGCTGAGCAGTGCTGCATTTAAATGTAGTTGATCTCTAACATCACACACTCTGTATCAAACATCCGTATTAATAGTAAGGGGTATTTTCTCAGCCTTCTTAAACATTGTATATTGTAAATTATACAGATTATAATTCTAACATAAGACATTTTATTCAAAACAAAACGGAAAAAAAAAGGTAGTTCAGCCTCGATGTGTGTTTCATGTTTGAAAAAAACTTGTTTCTTTTCTTTTATCTGTTTTTCTTTTACACTCCTCTTTTCTTTTCTCCTTCCCTCCTGGGTTGAGTCCTCTGAGGCGTTGCTGTGTACCTTTTCTTGTGGTGGTTCCGGTTCTTGTGCCGTGTGCTTCTTCTTTAGACAACACAGTAGTGTAGAAGCCATGTTGTCTGTCTGTGGGATCAGTCCACCAGGGGTCTGGGTAGCGGATTCTCTCACTATGAACCGAACCGGATTTAAGGCTTTTCTTCTAGAAACTTGATAGACCACCAGGATCAAATTACAATATTCATCCTTACCAAACTATACATAAAGAAATAAATATTTAGTATCTAAATGAAGAAACACCATACAAGTATTTAAAAAGGGATCATTTGTGTAACTTTCTTGTAGAATCAACAGTATACTGTATATCTTTAGGTTTAAATAAAGATGAAATGAAAAAGGACATTTGAGTAATTCAGAACTGTAGATGACTCTTTTTTGATAAACTCGCTGTACATATAATGCCTTCCATAAAGCTCAGTCGTTATGGTTCCTACTTCAGCTTGCAAAAAGGGAAAATGTGAAGATGAACTTTTTTTTCTTAAAATATTTCCATTTTTCTTTCATGTTTCAATTCAAAGAAAACATCTCTACAACAATGCAGACACTGAAATATACAACGTAAAGCAGTGGCTATAGGAAAGGAAACTGAAAGGAA
Source organism: Lucifuga dentata (assembly GCA_014773175.1). Classification (NCBI taxonomy): domain Eukaryota; kingdom Metazoa; phylum Chordata; class Actinopteri; order Ophidiiformes; family Bythitidae; genus Lucifuga; species Lucifuga dentata. Next base: position 54,920 of record VXCM01000820.1, read on the forward strand.
AATGTATGATTTGAGCCAGTTTTTTCTCTTCATCATGCACTTACAACATTTTGGGAAATTTCTTTTGTTTCCGCATTTGCACCTGAATTCCACAGCAGGATCCAGACTTAAATTCAGATTGTTAGCAAGATGTTATCATAACTCTAAATGCACTTGACACAAATTCTGCACTACAAGTAACATACATTCAGACTCTAATGTGTTAATTAGATTAGAATTAACACATTATGTTTTCAAGAAGAAATACAAAGAAATAATTATTGCACAGGTGCTAGGAACATATTTGTGGATCGTGTCCTAGTAATTTATTCATTAGAGGATGCTGGTCTTTCGTATCATCATCATCATCTACTGCACATACAGCAAATGGAAGAAAGGTGCTGTTTTTCTACTGTACTATGGTTTCTCTCCTGTTTTCCTGTTTTTATTTGTGTGCCAGTTGTCAAACCAGTCCTGAAAATTCTGTAGAATTCAAGGTGATGAAAGATGTTACAATTCTCCCTGAGCTGATTAAGGCTGAGTTAAATGTACTGAATGTTTGTAACATGGCAAAACAATATAATAATACTGCTATTAATTGCTGCCGATATGTAACAAAGTTTGATCTTGCATAAATTATCATATGTCAATCTTTAATTAGTATCACAGTGCATATTTAAAGTCCATAATTTTAATATTTCATTCTGCAGCATTTTGTGTTCTTAGCAGGATGGCTGTGTTATTTCCAGCATTTAACAAAAAAAAAAAAAGAAATTTTTAAACATGACCAGCTAAAATCAGCAGGGAGACTGTGTGTTTCTTTCAGAGGCTTTAATAGAATCAGCTGCTTAAACTCAAGATATTTAAATGTATAGGAACGAGGTGTTTTCCCCTTAAACATGTTTATTTCCAGTTTAAAAGCAATATTTTGATGACTGTACAGCGACAAGGCAAGAGTTGCACTTGTTTGTGTTGAGTTATAGATCCAAATGCTGATGTATCTATTGGAATTATTCTGCAATTAGTGTTGAACCATATAAATAACAAGGTGATCAGTGTTAGACAAACCAAACTGGTGTTTTGGATGAGGGGCTGTTTGGGTTTTTGCAGAGCCACTGATAGAAGTTCTGGTCCATTTCCTACAAATTCTGCATGTAACAGAACACAGTGACAAATAATTTAGTCACAGCAGGTTTATCCATCTGCCACGTCTACCCACAGCTCTAAAGTGTTTCATCGGTTAATTAATATATAATATTTAATCCCAAATGTAACGGCCACACTTGCTGCAGCTAACTCTGCAGTATGAGTTTGCAAATATTATGAAAATATTTATTTGGAGAGAGAAAAATGTGATATTTGGATTAAAAAGGGGTGTTCAAAGAAAAAAAAGACCCTTGCGTGGCAGAGAGAGTTGTGGATGACAGAAGACCCTGTAGTGTTATTAAAACATGTCCGTAGATTTTAGATGTGCTTCACATCAGTAAATGAAAAAAATAATAAACAGTTACCTGTATATTTTTGTGACGTGTATCATACAAGTGTGCTCCAACAATAATGTCCATTTGTGTAAATGTATTTATTTCACATTGTATATATTGTTCAATGCAAAAAGAGAGACCTATGATTCTGTAACTTAAACTACTATGGGTTGAAACATTACATGTGTTATTCCAGACTATGCCTTTCAGGATTATTACAGTAGAGCAATATCAATTAAAACCAGGCTTCCAGTTTTGACCCCTGTTGTCTTACTGTCTGATTTTCCATGCATTGTTTATGACTTTTTTCCTAATTTAAATCAGGGACATAATCTAACCAGCTGTGACTGCTTCTTCTTTTTTCTTCTTTTTTTTTTTCCCCTCCATGAAATATTTAAAAATTATTAGATTATTTTTCTAAGCAGGAAGTTCTCAATTTGTCACAATCCACTTCCTCTAGCTTCTTCCAGTATTCTTCTTCCAGTTGTTGGCTGTTAGAAGGCTTTTACTGTGAAGGAGCAGCAGGAAGTGTTCTGCTTGCACTAGCAGTACCTAAACACAGCAGCAAATTTTGTTCCAGCTCCAACAGCACAACAAAATACAACAGATCAGAAGCAAGCAGTGGGCTGTTCTCAGTTAGCGGACAGTAGGAACATAAAGTGAACTCCAAACTCAAACTGGAGAAACTTTTCCTGAACAGGAGAGGAGGGTTGAGAAGCAGTTGTCTGCAGTTTACAATGATGCTCTAACAACAGAAGATGGCATTTGCTCAAATCAGATATCAGATATAAGACGGGATGGAGGGAGACACCAAGGCCAGAAAAGGTCCGGCATAATTTTGGCCCCAGCCAGGGAAGTAATTACACGTTTTGTCTCTCCCAACCCAACAACAGAGGTAAAACTACCAACACCCCTCCCCCAGCCCCATATAACAAATTTCTAACCCATAAAATGTGTTGAAGAACTGTCAGTTCACAATATGACTCAACGGACTTTTCAGGTTGACACTTTCATACCTCACATTATACCAAGAGTAGTGCTTTTTTATATGCACCACCAGCCTGGTGGTGATACAGGAATGGTTGTGTACAAAGTAAGCCATGCCTGTTTTCCAGAATGGGGCGAAACTCTCATGCCTGCATTCCACAGTGGGGGGAAATGTCACACTGATGGGCGTGGGTGTGTCTGCTTTTTGAGAATAAATGCCTTGTCACTTAGAACCTTTAGAAACCTTTCATGTGAACAGTAAAGCTTCCACCTACTAGACATTTTACCACCTGAATGACTGAGATTAACCTTAACAGACACTCCAAACTACAGTGACTCAATGATAATGAAATTATTCATTAGTCAATAAGTAAAACAACAACATTACTCATTAATTTAATTTGACTTTCTACCAATTCTTAACTGTCAGGTCCAAAATTTGGACACATGAAGACCTCTAGTCCGATCTTCTCATGATTGGTCAGCTGCTAAAAAGGTGTTCAACTTTGAAAAGTTTTCCACTCTGCCAAAAAACCATGGTGCATTCTAAAGAGCTGGCAGCACATTTTAAAGACGGCACACTGATCTGTTTCACATCAGTCATCAGCCAGTCGCTGCATATTATTTCTACTGGTATGTAGGGCAGCAATGAAGAGTCGGCACTCCTGCCTCTCTGGGCCAGTGTCTGTATGAAACCCTGAGTCTGCTTCAGGGCCTTGATCTGTTTCACAGGGATCGAGAAATTCTCACCATTGTTTGTAACTGGATCATTTGCCATGAACGTGCCATGATCAACAGTGTTGTAGCTAAAAAAAAAAACAACCAAAAAAACAGTGTTGTAGCTGAGGTAAAAAGGCGACTTTGACCAGAACACAACTTTAAATTTCATTTCATATTATTAAAAGCAATAAGAGTATCTCCCCTTACAAAGCACCCAGTCTCTTCTGTCATTTTGAACTCATTTACTTAAATCCTTTAGGAATATGAATTTCCATACATGTCACCCTTTTATTGATCTCCGTAGCAGCTAGCATCCTTTCACCCAGGAAAAAGAAAGAAAGAAAGAAAGAAAGAAAGAAAGAAAGAAAGAAAGAAAGAAAGAAAAAGAAAGAGANTGAGGAGGGGGTGAAGTGGTGACAGCTTGCTCCAGTGGGTGGCTAACGACTGTCCATTCTGAGTGGCCAGATCCCCTGTTCTTGCCAAGGGCACCACACACACACACACACACACACACACACACACACACACACACACACACACNAGATCCCCTGTTCTTGCCAAGGGCACCACACACACACACACACACACACACACACACTTAAGACATGCTGTGTGCAGCATTAAACAGAAGAGGCCTTTACAAAAGCAAACACGAGTAGAAACAAATCAGCAGCTTTTCTCTCTCTCTCTCATACTTCGAATGTTGATTTTGTGTAAGTTTGTCTCAACTCTTCCTCCATCAGCAACTTTCTCATTCTCCCTCTTCTGTCATTTCTTTTAATTCCAGACCTCCTACCAACCCTTCATTCCCCCTCTTTTTCTTTTACTGTCATTCCCATTCCCTCTCACTCCCTATCACCTCCCATCTCTCTCTCTCTCTCTCTCTCTCTCTCTCTCTCTCTCTCTCTGCTCTCCCTAATAGCCAGCAGCAGTAAATGGGATGCAGAGGCCAGATATTTAATGTAGCAGAGAGCCGTCAAGCGTTTTAAGAAGCCTTTTCCTAACAGGGGGAGCCCTGACCCACAGGCAAATATTTTTCAACCAGATGACATAAGAAGATATTAACCGAATGGGACCCAATAGCGGAGAGAGAATGTTTTTATTCTTTTTTCCTTCTTCCCTTTTCTAATCTCTCTCTCTCTCTCTCTCTCTTTTCTATTTGGNAGAGAGAATGTTTTTATTCTTTTTTCCTTCTTCCCTTTTCTAATCTCTCTCTCTCTCTCTCTCTTTTCTATTTGGGTTTCTGGTCACCCGGCCCTCTGCACATACATTTTATTTTACTCGCTTGTCTTTTGGAGTTCATTTATTTTATTTTAGCTTTGATTCATTATTATGATACGATAAAAGCTACTTGAGCATTTCAACTGCTGAGGGGCTCTTATCGTTAACCTGGTGGAACGCATGTAAGAGTGCGCTCTGCACACAGCATTGCTAATGGCCAACTTAACTCCTCTCACCTCCTCCTCCACCTCCTGGTTTCATCTACATCTCTCCTTCCATCTCCGNGGCCAACTTAACTCCTCTCACCTCCTCCTCCTCCACCTCCTGGTTTCATCTACATCTCTCCTTCCATCTCCGTCTGTCTGTCTCTGAGCATCATTCATCCCTTCATCTTGCTCCTCTGCTGTTTTTCCTTTTATAATTTCTTGATTCACTCTTCCTCTTTTTTTTATTTCATTTTCTTAGTTTGTTATTCTAAAATTCTTAATCTTTATTGATGGACAAAAATAAGTTATTCAATTTGAAATGATTTGGGCTCTACTCAACATGCCCAAATAACTAATGAGGATGATGAAACCATCTCTGGAACCCTCTTCCATGTGGTTATTAAAATCTGGTTTTGTGTGTGTGTGTGTGTGTGTGTGTGTGTGTGTGTGTGTGTGTGTGTGTTTTACTATTACATTGACTGAGAAACAGGATTTCTTATTATCCTGATATCCAAAAAGACATTTTCAGTTATCCATAGTAGACATTCACTGTGGGGTCCCAAACAGTTCATGTTTTGGTGCCATCTTGTTCTCTGTTGTACATTGCTTTACAGGCATGATGTGCTGAATGTTGCAGATTAATCCAAATCAAAATTACATGCTCTTTTTTTCAACACAAATAAAAACATAATAATAGTAAGGTATGTTTCTAATGCAAAGGTGTGTATTCAAACACACGCACAGCATCCACGTACTTTGAGGGTGTACACAATATTTGATGGCAAGAAAAAGAGGAGCAGGGAATTTTACAATATGTTGTAACATTCTGTAGATACAATATTATATCTCAATCACTTTCTTTTCCTGTGTGTGATGAGGCAAACAGATTTTTAGTGGTGTGGGAGTTGAGAGTGATCAGAATCTCTTTGGAAGTGGGTGGAAATATTGTCAAGGATAGATCGCACCCGAGCCATCATCTGTTTGTCCTGCTGCCCTCCGGGAGACGCTACAGGTGCATCAAGTCCAGGACTACCAGACTCAAAAACAGTTTCATCCCCAGAGCCATTTCCTTGTTGAATGCAACATACACCAATCCTACTCCCTGCTGACAGAGCGATATTTATTATTATTATTATTACTTTATGCACTTTACAATGTATGTTATATTTCATGTGGTCCTGCACTTTAAGGCAAAGCTCTAATCTCGTTGTACTAGTACAATGACAATAAAGTCTGATTCTGATTCTGAAATGGATGGAAATCCTACAGGATCAGCTGGGTGTGGGCTTGAAATAACAGTCCCATGCAGCCCTCTAGTTCACCCCAATAAAACAAGAAGTATATTTAATTTGCATTCTTTTGATTGATTGATTTTTTTTTTTTTTTTANTTTTTTTTTTTTTTTTAATTTTTCTAACTTGAAAAATAATTTTTCCTTACTTTACTGGTCTGTTAATGATGTCAGACACAAAATAAGAACATAACTGACACAACAGGAAAACAAGGGTAATGTTTATGGTTTTTGACCAGTGAGGTATAAAATATAAAATACAACAATAGCTGAAGGCTTTGCTGTGAAAAGAGCATACAGCTCCTTTTGTATTACACTGCATCATAAAGGTATTGGGAGAAGATCTTGCTATTTCTCGGTGTGATTTTTTTTAAATTCAGAGCATAACACAGTTACACAAATAGACTGTTTCATACAGATCTCTTACTGAAGTATGGTATGATTTCAGAGGGCCACTTATTGAGTTTGGGAGAAAGCTTAGATGTGATTTTCTCCTATCAGTGCCGTGCAAAACAGGGTCAGTCTCCAAGGGTAGCCATATCTGTTTTGGGCGCTGTGACCTGTAAAGTGCTAATGTGTGGCAGCTTCACACGGATGGTGTTTCAGAGGCCTGTTTTGAGGCTGTTTAACCCCTCGTGTGTGTGTGTGTGTGTGTGTGTGTGTGTGTGTGTGTGTGTGTGTGTGCGTGTGTGCATGCATGTGCGCATGCATGTGCACATAGCTATGTGCGCACTGACAAGTGTGATTTTTTTCCCAATCTTTTGAAGTCCAAATATGGTCATATGTGTCTAAGCACAATATCTATATGTGTGTGTGTGTGTGTGTGTGTGTGTGTGTGTGTGTGTGTGTGTGTGTGTTATCCCAGTACTGCCTTGTAAGGTCCCCATGGGTTTCACAGGCCTAGTGACATGGACTCACGGTGGTAATGGCCTTTCACAGACTCGAGATCCCCTGATATGCACACACACAAACACACACGCACTCACACACGCGNACACACACACACACACACACACACACACACACACACACACACACACACACACAAACAACCAGAAACACATTGGATTGCCCACACAGATAGGAAAAGTAAAACACATTCAGAGAGGCATACAAACCAATGCACAAATATGCAGTGGAATTTGTAGTGGATTCAAATCCCACTCACGATGTGTATCATGTCTTTTGCTTTGCACCTAATACAGCATATTATATAAATAAAAAGGAGAATGGAGAAAGCATGAAAGCATAAGTGAGGGATGAAACAAAAATGTGAGCATTGACAGGTATGAAATTTCTCCCATTCATCTCATCTTTATCTCATCTATTGCCTCTTTCTCTCTTCATTCTCTCACTTCTTCTGTCCACTGATCCTAGGTCAGTCAAATTACATTTTGGCTACTTAGCTTAGATTCAAACCAGCTGGCCTCCCTGCTCGTAACTCATTGCACAGTGTGCAAATATTCCGCAACCAAGTAATGTGGAATATTCCAATATTCTACATTACTCCTCTCTGTCTCTCTTTCCGTCTTTAAAATTCTCTCTTTTGCTATTCATTTTGTTGATATTTCTTCATTCTGTTTTTCTTCTCATCCTTCACTCTGCTTTTATCTTATTCACTATAAGTCTATAATAAATCACCTTTGCTCACTCCTCACTACTCTTTCCCTCCATCATTTCATGGCCATCTCACTCTCTTGTGCCATTCCATTCTCCATTCTTCTCTCTCTCTTTTCCCATTCTATTTCCCATCCCTCTATCCTGCAGGGTGTAAAGTGGCTTAGGTGGCTGTGTGCATCTGAGCTGCATGTGTAAGCTATAAGAGGGTCAGCTGTCTATTTGCACTTTTAACGTCTTAACTCTATACGATGGGCCATTTATTTTCACTCTCTCTTCTCTCATTCCCTCTCTCCCCCCCTTCCCATCCTCTTTCTGTATCTATTGCTCTCTATCTCTCTCTAAGGACAGTAAATGTTTTAACTCTCCATTCTATGGGCCATTCATTAAGTTAGTGTACTTTAATAAATAGTCTGATGTGTCAGTGGCCAGTGAATTAGTGGCACTTTAAATCTCTCGCTAGTGGCGATAGATAGCTGGATGGTTTGATATGCAGTCGCCATTTTCTTCAGAAAGCCAATTAGAGCTTACACAGGGCCACAGTGAAGGCTTAAAATCGTTGGCTCACTATTCAAACAATTTTGCTAACTCATCTCTGCAAAATCAGTTTCAGAAAATGTGGAAAATATGAAAAAGTGTATCTAAAGTGGTTTTAAGGCACGCATATATTTACCATATGCTTTATCGACCATCCATGTCTAGTACAAAAGTCAAGTAAAAAAAAAAGTATTGCTCAGATTCAGAGGAGCCAGGCTGCTCTTCCCAATCATTTCTCTACATCGCTGACCAATGTGAGCATTCAAGCCCCTAGCAGATCTGTGGTGCCTGTGAGCAGAGCCACACACGTGCATAGACAACAGACAACCTTCCTCTCTGCAACATGCAGTCACCTGTCTCATTCTCCAGGGCAAACCGCAAACAGTGGCAGGGTTTAGTGCATGGCCTGTGTGTGTTTATCTGCTGCATGACTCACAACACACCAGACATTACTCCTCTGTTTGCAAGTTGGTCACTAGGCCACTCACAAAATCCTTCCATCCTGCTAAGATGTATGCTTCCTGGTATACTGATTAAACATGCAATGCTACAAATCCAACAAAATAATGTTCTTAAAGCACACAATCTTGTAAAAGCTAGTTGTGTTGGTGTTGTTGGGGGCTGGCTGTAGAAAATCATGAGTTTTATGAGATCATGAGATCATTAATTCAATACAGGATTAGACAGCTTTTAGGAATTATCCAGTTCCAATTATTTATCTTTAAAGTAATGTTGTGCATATCTTCTGAGTCATTTTAAGAAATTATGGATAAACAAATCCTGTATATATGGTATGGTAAAGTGAAGATGCTAAAGTGCCTCCATCTAAAAATACAGCATTGACAGGGTAAAGGTGCTTGGCATAGACAAAGTATGTGCGACTGTGTGTGCGCGACTGGATGATTGTGTATGTGTATTGTTAAGAGAGGCAGGAGGTTAATTCAATCCTATAGAAACGCAGCATGGAGGGGATTGGACAGCACAGCCCTGAGGGTGTCACTGGCCTGAACCCCAATAGGGGGCAGAGAGTGTGCATAAACACACGCATACACACACACACACAATCTGGACACCTGACTTGAGGGTATGAAATCTGAAAAGCCAAATTGTTTTTATATCTACTTTCTGGTGCATTTTGTTTGGAGCCAAGGAGGATAAATGATGACCAAGGATTAAAATGCAGTTTATATCTATATATAGAAAATGCTGCATAAAACAAGGACAAGAGAGAAGAGGACATTTAGACAGAAGGAGTGATGAGGATAGAAAGAGAGAGAGACTGAGGGCATTAGAGAGGTGAACGGAGTGAATAAAGGAAAGAATAAGTGGTGCCTGTGGAAAGTGGGCTGTGTGGGAGAAGTGTGTGGGTGGAGGACAAAAGTGACCAAAATAGAGTACACAGAGCAAGATAATGCAAGAAACACATGAAAATAGAAGCTATAGAGCAAATTGCCTAAATCACCATAATTGTCATCTACTTATGGTGGTGTTTTTTTTTTTGTTGTTTGTTTGTTTGTTTGTTTGTTTGTTTTTTTTAGGAGATTAGATGCATAAGCAAGCAACTGTAAAGGTAATCTAAGAAATTAAAGACTGCCAGCACAGATCTTGTGAGCACAGCCAGTAAATTTGCTTACTCCTCTCTTATCTGTATGGAGATGGTAATCTTTGCCATCACCCATTGGTTTTTCAAGGAATCTGAAAGAATCTTGCCACCACCTTGTCAAGTCCTGAGTCCATAAAATACAATTTGGCGACTACATACATAACAAGTAGTGAACTTAGCCAGTCTTGTGATTTAAAAATACATCTTTTTTTGATGCCAGCATCTAGTGATCATAAATGGTACTACATCTTAAAACACTTGGCTTCAGTAATTATCCACAATAGCAACCATTTGATTTATATTACAGCACCACAGGGCATATGGGCTGAAATGACAACAAATGTACATCCAAGTTGCAGGGTATCAGGTTTTGCAAGGTAGCTTCTCTTCATACTGGCATTAATTCTTGTCATTTTACAGTCATAATAAAAATGAAGGAAATCAGTTGGGGTCTCAGTAAAAACAATAACAAACTGTAAATGTCTGACTTCTCTTTAAGAAAAAAAGTCCTCTAAAAGATTTTCTCTACACCAAAGTCAGAAAAATTATTGTGGGAATGTTCACGTTATTGTTACTTTTTTCACATACACAATGCAAACACATATTTGGTTTATTGGTTTTGGTTATTAAATCATTGGTGTCTAAATCATAAGGTGCACTTTCCACCTTGCTGTTGTGCCAACGAAAAAATTATGTGTGTGCCTGCAATGCGTGCATCTGTGTGTGTGTGTCATGTGTGTGTGTATGCAGGTTGAGATGTTATGTGTGTGTAGGAGACTGTGGGGTAGGGAGATAGAGGTATGGAGAAAGGCAAGAGACTTAATTTCCATAGACCTGATGATAGGCCTGTGCATGTGTGTGTGTGTGTGTGTGTGTGTGTGAGAGAGAGAGAGAGAGAGAGAGAGAGACAGAGAGAGAGAGAGAGAGAGAAATATCTCCATATTGGCAGCCTAATATTGTATTTTGTTAAAAAACACACAGCCAGACCATCAATTTATTCCACTTTTCCTAATCAGCAACGGGGCCAAGGATGTCTCCATACATATTCATGCTGCTCTGGAGAAGCAGACAGAGGATACATTTACAGCCTACATTTACCATATTACCCCTAACGATATTAGACCAGCAAACACAATTTAACCAAATATAAGTCAATCATAAGTAATTTAAAAAATGAGACAATATTAATTGCGTGATCGTCATCCAGTTTTAATCCCGTTTGTGTGATAGCACTTCAATCTTTGGAATTGAATGCGCCTGGCTGAATAAATTAGTACAATCAATGTATGACTAGATTCTTTCTCATGTGGGCAAAGTTTGTGCAAATCTATGCAAATGTCTCAGGACAAGAGGATAAGAGAAACTCTTCATGGATAACAAAGCTCTTGATGATCATAGCACAGCTGACACAGTGGCTTGAAGAATATATATGGAGGAACGGAGAAGCAAGGATTCTACAGTCTTTTTAGGTAAATGCTGTGTGACTCTTATAGATACACACAAGCCATCACTACCCAGTCTTTCTTGATGTCTGTTAACAGTTCAAATTTGTTATAATTTTGTAGGCTATTGATCAGCCGATTGGACAAATATCAAACCACTGAATCGACATTATCAGTGCAAAACAGGCCCATACGAAGGGGCTAGTAGGGGCCTATTACACCTACTAGTAGGTTCAGCAGGCTGTTATTAGCGATTCCTATCACTGATAGTATGACTTATCCAAGATGGCGCACACNGTTCAGCAGGCTGTTATTAGCGATTCCTATCACTGATAGTATGACTTATCCAAGATGGCGCACACTTGGAGCCTGAGGAGTAACCCTAACCCTAACCGTAACCCTAACTTTAACCCTAACTGTACAGATGCATATAAAGAAGAAGCCAAACGAACTTACCGACTTCCTTCCAGGTGCAGATGTCTTCCAAACTGAACTGTGCGTGCTCCTGAGGCTCCGAGTGTGCGCCATCTTGGATAAGTCATACAATCAGTGATAGGAACCTACTAGTAGGTGTAGTAGGCCCCTACTAGCCCATTCGTATGGGCCTGTTTTGAGCTGATAACGTCAATTCAGTGGTTTGATATGTGTCCAATCGGGTGGCTATTGACAGTGGAGGATGTAGGAAACTTTTTGCTGCATCTGCCATGTCAAGAGAAACATCAAGGATGAGGATTAAGTGGTGAATTTGGCACATCTATCTCAGATAAACATCATACCTTCAGCTGAGAGCATGAAAATGCATCACTTTCCCCTCACTGAATATGCTGCACATTTGCGGCATTAAAAAAAAGTTTATATATCATCATTGTGACCTTCATTCTTCTCCTTCACTCCTTACTTCTTCCTACCTTTTTCCTCTTTTTATTCCTTTTTTCCCTCCCTCAATCACTTTCTTCCCTCTTTTTCATCTTAACTCCCGGCTTCCTCTTTCTTGTATCCCACTCATCATCACTTCTTTCTTTCTTCTTACCCATCTTGGTTTTGGATTATTGTATAAGTCTTAATAGTCTCTCTTCCCTTCTCTGTCCTCCTCTCCTCCTGTCCAACCCCCCCTCTCATTGCCTCTCCTCCCCTCCATTTTCCATCTTTCCCTTACTCCCTCTGTTCAGTTCTCATCTCCTCCCTCCACCAANCTCCCCTCCATTTTCCATCTTTCCCTTACTCCCTCTGTTCAGTTCTCATCTCCTCCCTCCACCAACCTCATCTTCCTCTTCTCTCCTCCCCTCTGTTCCTTGCTCTTTTGCTTTCTCTGTTTTTACTTCTCCACCCCTTTTCTCTCTACCTCTATCATAGCCCCTAGCCACCTCCCTTCTCCTCCTCTCCCCTCCCTTTGCTCCTCTCTGCCTAGTATTGATTAGAAGGCGAACCTCTAATCTCCTTAAGGTCATTAGGAACACTTAATTAAAACCTAGTTAGAATGCCTTTGTTCAACCAAAGCAAATTGCAGCTGTTCAAACGCGATTAGTATGATAACATAAAAACTTGTCGGCAGGGAAAAATATAAGAGAGTGTCTTTTTGGTAGAAATGTTTACACAATTTAAATGCAGAGTGCTTAAGCACACAGTGCAAGAACAAACTATACTTGAGCTAGTACTTCAGCTTATGCTGTGTGTGTGTGTATTGAGGGGATTATTTATCTTTTGCTAGGGGATGTTCAGCTTTATGAAACTAGAGGGCTTATGCACGTAACTGGCTTACTAGAGAAAAAATGTCTCACATTTGTCTGAATTCATGTTTTTATCCATGATGGGATAGTCCACTGAGAGTGTTGGAAGATTTTAATATTCTGTCACCATTAAGAACAGACGATATGTAAAGAAGCATGTGATTTGTCCATGTATTATTCACAGTCATTTCCTTCTGGAGATTGCAGGGCATGTTTCTGAATACAAATTTCACCCACAGAAACAAAAATGAAAAAGAAAAGGAAAAATCTAATCAATTTTAGGTTTTAATGACATCATTCAGTAGTTTCACTGAATTTGATGCTTTAAATTTATGTTATTCTACAATTTACAGTTTTAAATTAATGACTGGATTGATGTTCATCTATCTATCCATCCATCCATCCATCCATCCATCCATCCATCCATCTCTCAGAAAATTCATTCATTATTCCAATTTTCTGCCATTTTTATTTAACTCTATAAACAGGGATGGAGTGTTTTATTGAAAATAAATTTGACTGATATGAAAGGCCACGAAATGATTTCCTTGCCCACATCTTCTCTCAATGGTCAGAGCAGATCACCGTTGCTTAGTAACGGCGGCAGCGTTCTTGTGTGAGAGCCACTTGTTGGAGCCCAGACGCGTCCTACGTAGGTGGGGGGGTTCGACATAGCAGGCAGAGGGTGATTATGTAAATCTCATATTAATGCCTTGCTGTCATGGACAATCTTTGGAGTTCTGTAACAGATGTTTAATGGAGATATCGCTGTGTTTCATTGTGTGTTTGTTTTTGTTCTCACGCCGTCCCTGGGATTCTCAAGTTTCCGGAACATCGTTACTCGGTTTTCAGTGGAACGTTACATCACCGTTACTTTTTTTTTTTGTTTTTTCCTCTCGCACTTTCCTGCCTCGAGCGCTGCTGGCCAGATGGCGTCTCGCGCTAATCTGTTTATCATCATGCGCCACGCGTTCTGAATGACAGAGGAAAGAGAGGAGCCTCGTCAAGTTAAGGTGTAATGTAATTCGGTGTTTTGTAGTCGAAAACGACGGATTAGATAATTGTTTTTAAGTCATGTTCGGAAAGGAGTGTTTTCTTTTCCCATCTGGAGCTTTATCTACCATCGCCAACAGGTGTGTTGAAACGCAGGTATCTGCGAGAGCAACATGTTTGTTTGTTTACTGCACTTGTGATTGAGAGAAAACTTTGTGTTAGAATCCACAACTGCAGGTGGAAGATGTTTGTGTGTTGTAGAAATGTCTGCTTAGATTTACATATTTGTTCAACAAAGATTACACACATTGTGAGCTCTCCTATCTTTTTTTCTAACGGACATTATGGAGAAGAGAGTCCATGTAATTTAACACTACAGATGACTGCGCTGTCGTCCTCTTTCTGTGTAGCGAAATGGAGAATTGAAGCTGAGAAGTATTGTAATGAAGAGAGCTTTGGCCTAAGCCTCAATTTCCCACAAACTTATGTGAAAAACCGTTCAGTTGGATAAAAACCTGGAGCCCAGATGCCAGAGGGAAAAGGGCATGTTTAATTCAATGGGAAATGAAGGAAAGGGGAAAGCAATGTATCAATATCAGCTGAGCTGTGCCTCCATCAGGTTGTACATGATGGTGAAGGCTTTGGCTGGAATAGCCTGCATGGCATTTCACTCTCCTCAGAATTTGTCTCATGTTGGATTTTGGTCTAACCTCTTCTCTCTTTCCTTCTCTCCCTCTCTCTTTTCCCTCTCTAGATTGTGAAATCCTAGCTATCATGTGAAGGCTTTGGTTGTGGTGTGTGTGTGCGTGTGTGTGTGTGTGTGTGTGTGTGTTACAGTGTTACAGAGANAAGGCTTTGGTTGTGGTGTGTGTGTGCGTGTGTGTGTGTGTGTGTGTGTTACAGTGTTACAGAGAGCTAAGCTTCATGACCTTACCCTAGAGGGCCTGTGCAAAATGTCCCTGTAACCCTGGAACCATAAAACCATGACAGTCATCACTTATTCAAGCGCTGCTGGAAGGCTTCCGTAAGAAATCCTGGTTCGAGAGAATGCCTCATCTTCCTGGAGTGTTCCAGATCAACAGTCTGAGATTCTAGAACCTCAAACCTAGAAACATGTCAGAACCACTGGAGAATCTAATTTTAGAATTGTGTGGGATCAAAGGCCACAGTAGGACCGAACAGAAAGCAGAGAGGGAAAATAAGGGAGGAGCAAGGGGAGGGAAACTGCAAAGAAAGAGATGTACATGGAGCAGAGGAGTCAGCAGAGAGATGATGATGAAGAGGGGACAAAAAGAGCAGCAATGGAACTTAATGAATGACAACAAACATGATGTTTGGAAAGAGCCAAAAGGAATGAAGGGATATGACAATGGATATTACAAGAGTGAGGCAGGTGTCTCTGTGGTTATGTCAGCTGCAGAAAGAGAACATGAATTCAAGCAAAGGCAAAAGAGGAGGAGGAGGAGGAGGAGGGTGAGATGGGTTGTCTGTGTGTGGCTGTTTCTCCTGAAAAACATCACTGACGAAAAGGATGGAGTAAAACAAGAGAAGAAGAATATGGTGAAAGGGATGAATTGGTATCATATCTTCCTCTGGTTACCTTTACTCTTCCTCACCCTGTGTCCAGAAGCTGGGTCATCACAGGTAGGCGTGACTTTTGAGAGCTAATTCTAATTTCTAACTAATCAAAGACTGTGAAATAGTGTTAAAAGTTAATNGTGACTTTTGAGAGCTAATTCTAATTTCTAACTAATCAAAGACTGTGAAATAGTGTTAAAAGTTAATAATTATGTACGGGGATCAAATCATTGATATTAAAACAACTGTCTATACAACAGATGCGTCCAAATATTTTTGGACCAAAATATTGTCAACAATTAAGGAAAGATGTATGAATTGTTGTTTTTAAATTTACTGTGTACATATTTAAGAGACTTTTCTACAAAATGGGTTATTTCACACTACTCTGAGCAGCTTTTGTGAAATGTGACATGAGACCCACATTTAATTACATCATCACTGCTTCAAATGTCTCATTTATTAGGGAAATTTCCCAAGGATGGAGAACCTTGCTGCTTTCAAACCCATGTCAACGTCTCCGACTCGTTCCACCTGTGGGCTTCCACAGCGCAGCAGCTACTGCCAGTCTCCCTCCTCCCAGCCTGAGCTGCTAGGATGCTCTCAGGCCTTCTGTGTCCAAGAGTGTCCTTATAGATCTTCCACACCTCCATATGCTCCCTTACTGCTACCAGCACACAGGTAAGTAGATGACTGGTTGAAATTGATAGGAATGTCTAAGATATGAACCTGTATGGCTTATCATGGCCTTGTGTTATGTGCATTCTGTTCAGCTTTGGTTATATTTGGCTGTGGCTGGTGATTGTATTAATTCTTACAATAATTGTGTCCTGTTTTGGCATGTGGCGGATTGTTATTATTCATAAAAATGTACCTGTGTGACAAAAGATGTTAGTACTTCAGGATGAAGATGCTTTGAGTCAGAAGCAATTTAAGATTATAATATGACACAAACATTTTCTGACTGTACCAGGGGTGTCTGTGTAACTGAAGACAACAATGACACTCGTCCTGGAATGCAGACAGATACCAGAACCACGGCCAGTTTAGAGGGAGTTTCTAGTGGGCCCAGCAGTGTGATGTTTTGGTCCGTCCAGGAGGGATGTCTGGTCTCTCCCCCCTCACAGAGCTTGGGACCTCTGGGATCTCTCACCCTGGCATTGTGGATTAAACCCAGCACTCCTGGAGAGATGTGAGTTTGATGTGTGTAATTTGCAATTAACAAGTCTTTAAAGTTTTACATCATCCATGGCAGGGACATAATTAAGATAAATCTAACTTGGTTTTATCAGGGCCAATGCAGCAGCAAAAAGCCACTTAGCAGTTTCCTGATTTTGTTGATTGATTGTTAGAGGAATATCTAACATTAGCTCTGATCATTTCTTCTTTCTCATCTCTGTACTACTAAAAATAACATGGACATTCCAAAATAAATGACAGGAAATAACTTTCTTTTATTTAACTTTAACATTTATCAGTTGCAGTTTGGCCCCCAATGTGACTCAGTAAGATAATATACATATGTTTCTTGTCAGACTCAGTTTGCATAACACCCACAAAATAGCTTGAAAGAGTCCATTCTGTGTGTGTCATGCGTATGATTCACAGTTGGTGATGTCCAACACAGTGTGATATTGATGAAATACTCAGGTGGAACAAACTCTTTTTTTCTGATATATATATATAGTAAAATGCCTGTTCAGCAGAGATAGCTAAGATTTCAAACATTAAAAAGAAAGTGATAGCCTTGAGATCTATATTTAATAATAACAAGGGCAACAGGTCAAGTCAAGCCAGGCCATTATCACAATCAGGAAATGTTAGTGGACAACTGCCTGTCATGTCCTACCTGGACTTGGTGTGTGTCAGACAGTGGATGAGAATGTACTGGTATGTTCCAGGCAGGACAGACATGGTGCAAAGTTACACATACTCAGATCAGTTTGCAACATGTGCACGGGCATGCGCGCACGCCCACACACAAAACACAAACCGACCCGTTGGCAGTGCTTGGGAACCCAGTCTGCTTCTCCGTCATACAGGAACACTTAAAGCAGATTGTCACAACAACACGCTTTGTTAAAATGTGTTATGATGGCTTCTCAGTTTATTTTTCTTTAGTTCTCCAGCATTCTCTCAATAGACACTCAGCTGAAAATTAGCTGGTAATACAGCCAGTGGTGAAATTTAGGCCAGCACTATCTGATCCATACTTTGAATGCTGTAATTGTCAGTGTACATAAATGACTTCAGTTAATCATGACATGTAACTTGTAACTTGTTTCTACTGTACATCTGGATAAACATTGAAAGACATAGCCGAGTGTGGGAATCAACTCATTGATGATTTCAGTCATTTCTTGCTTGTTTCCTGTTCAAACCTAATGTTTGTGGACTAAACAAAAGCTAAAAAACTATTATAAAGTATGTCAACATTCTCATATTTAGAACTTTAATGAAATCATCAATGTCACTGATAACTTTGCAATACCTGAAGAAAGACTTAGAATGCAAGATTGCTCTTCCCCACCCCATGTGACTTATGTTCTAGTAGCTCCCTAGATTTTCTGTTTAAAAGTTGTCAGTTATGTTTCACTGCATGAGAATAAGAGAAAGATTACAACTCTCTTTTGAATTTTTTTGTTTTAAGTTGTCTGTCTGAGGATTCAGATGACAGACAGGGTTTTGTTGTCTTGGTCTGACGAACATGACACCTGTATGGCTGAATGCATCTGAATGGAAGTAAAATCTATCCCCCCTCTCGCTTTTTCTGTCTCTCTCTCACTCGCTCCCTCTCTTTTCCTCCCTCTCTCCTTTTTCTCTGTTGCTGTTATTGACTATCAGTCTTTTGTTGTACAGGCGATCATGGCTGCCATCAAAGAAGCCAGATGAAAGGAGATCTCTATCCTCACCTCTGTCCATCTCTCTCCTCGCCCCTCACTTTTTGTCTGTTTTTCTCTGTGATTTCACTTCCCTCCCCTCATCTGAACAATGAACAGAGCCAGCCACCTGTTCTTACAAACCACAGAACATTCTATCTTGGCATCACTTCATGTAACTGCACACCTTGTTAAATTTGTATATATCTCATTTTCATTTCATGTCATTTTCATTCTCCATTCTCCATAATACACTTAGGACAAATGTAGGCTGAAATGCCATGAACGCAGTCCTGTGTGAACTTTGTATTTATGTTAAAGGGTCAAAGGCCATTTAAAACAAGGAAACTTGGATTGGATACCTCAGTCAGACCATTCTTTGAATACATCTTCAGTTTAGGATGATTCATTTTGCTGGACTTTTATTTGATGAAAATGCACATAATAGAAATGTTAAAAGGGTGATGGAACTTGATGACAGGAGCTTTCGGGGTATTGTGTTTTGCTTCCTTTTTTTTTTAATAAGTTCACTTTTTTATATCTTTTTTTTAAAGCTTGGATGTACTAGCCAAACATTCCACCTGTACAGAACACATACTCACTATTTGTGACACTTTGAGGCTCAAATAAAAAGCAAAAGAAGCATTTTCAGTCAGATAAAGCAGTGTTTGCATGGAATGACCATGAATGACGTTTAAAAAAAAAAAAAAAATTTCCAAAATACTTTTTCTGTTTAACTCTGACAAACTTGCCCTTCTTCTTGTACTTCTTCTTGTTCTTCTCTCCCTCGTTCTCTTTCATGTACATGTACATACTTTTTGTCTTTCACACAGAACTTGCATGATGTATGGGGTTTATGGGGTATGCTGGTCTGGGTTCATAAAAGCCATGATTTCCAATAAAATGTCAGTGATGGTGGTTAATATGACGTGTGTGTGCGTGAGCGCACCCGGTGTGGCAGCAGAACCCTAGCAGTCATGTAAAATATTGATATTCCATGTGTAAAATGTCAGAATAAGAGACTGTGTGGTGGAACCCGACTCCACAGTTTTTGGAGTTGAATTGTCTTTCTGTTTCAGTTCAGTTGAATTGACTCCTCACTCCCAAATATTTGAATGAACTGCCAATAATTTTAATTTCAGCAATAGACCTACTGCTCATGTAATTATTTTTGTTGCGTGTGTGTGTGTGTGTATTTTTTAATCTCAGGATGCTGCTGGAGAAGAGTGCAGGGGGACGCTTGGTGTTTTCCCTTTCAGTTTCTGAGCAGGCAGTCACTCTACGGTATGGACGGTCCAGCAGTCAGCCCACTCTGACTGTCCACTTTACAACACAGGGCAGACTTGCACTGGAGAGGTGGACACACCTGGTTTTGCAGGTAAGACCTCTGAAGGGAATGGAGATTCTTATGGGGACAGGAGAAACAGCTGCCCTATCAAACGTGCCATGTGGTTGTGTCTGAAAAATTGCTTATTGATATTAATAGAGGAATTGGAAGGAGTATTATCTAGTCAATCTAGGTAAAAAACACCATCAGGTCTGTGTTGAACTCCGTAAAGGTTGTAATAGAGGAATGCTCCCTCTTTGTCAACAGACATTCTCTCTCTCTCTCTCTCTCTCTCTCTCTCTCTCTCTCCTCCATCTGTCTTTCTCTCTGCTACTCTTTGACCATATCTTTCTCTTTCTCTCTCCATGCTTGTGGTAATTATACTGGCAAACATCTGCTTAGGCACAGCTGCTGAGGCCAGGGGCACGCACGCACACACACACACACACACACACACACACACACACACACACACACATATACAACCACTGTCAACATAGCAAACAATTCAAAATAATGTTCTTTTGAAAATAAGTGTAAAATTATGGGAACTCTGAATTTTATTCATTTTTTTTTATCCATTGAGGTTATATTGGTTAACTTAGAGGTTTTGCTGGTGATGGTTCTTAGTAACGATTGATTATTCATGGTTCATTGTTGTTTTTGGTGTTTTTTTTTTTTTTNTTAGTATTTTTGTGATCTTGTTGGTAACTTAAGTTTATTATTGTATACTTTGTGGTACATTTAGTTGCAGTAATAAGCATGTAAGATGGATGTAAGTGAAGTGGATCGATTCACTGAAGAGCGTGTTACTGTAATGTGCATAACTTCTTACCAATATATATGTTTATATGCAGTGTAGCAGCTACAGAAAGTCTCAGATGTTATGAATGTTGAAAAGATGGAGCAGTGAAAACGTTGACCATAGTTGAAGTTCTCATCTGTCAAGACTCAAAAAAGGTCAAACAAAAATATAACGATCAGACATTCAAAACTGAGATAGGTGAATCTCCTTCAGGTCTTTATTACAATTCCTCTGGCTATGAATGATGTTTAATGGGACCTACTCCGTAATGAAAAGAAGATTCCCTAAACAAGTACAAAATGTTTCATGTTAATGTTTTTTCTTTTCTTACTGGTTATCACATGAACTGCCCTAAATCTATCGGAACCAGTTGACCTAAGTGGTGCAGCAAGTAGAAAAATAAGAAGGTACCAATTGTGAGAAATATAAGACTGTTATGGACAGAAAGGCTTTCATTCACTGTAATCATTCTAAAATGGCAGCTAGCAGAGTGGAGAGAATTTCAAGGCCTAAATGAATCCCTCTGAGTGTGTGTGTGTGTGTGTTTGTTTCTGTTCTGTGGAAGAGTATCATTTTACAGATTACTCCCCTTGACAATCTCTTTCAGCATCTCTGAATAACAGAAAGGCTTGTAGGAGAAAACACAATAACCGTGACAAGCCTAATCACCAGAATCACTCTGTAACTCTTTGCTTGTTTGTTTGTTTTTTAATCTACCTTATACGTATCTCTATGTACAGAGGTTGACTGATAACTTCTGAGCCTGACAAAAAAGGATGTGAGTAAGGGCTGTAATATTTTTTGACTAAGTTATAAATTATGTCTTTTCACCTCATCTGCCTTTATTTGAGGTAAGAGATTATAACTTCCAAGTCCCATCGGCCTTGGAACATGGATTTATGTAAAAGATGGACAAACTGGGCTGTGATTGTGTAGTAGATTGTGTCTTTCAACAGTTCAGCACTCAACCTGCTCATCTGACCAGGCCACCTCAGACTTTCACCTCTTCTCAGCCAGAGAATCTGTTTCAACTCAGATGATGACATTTATGGAAGTTTTTTTTTTTTTTTTAATAGCCAACTTATTACATTGAAAAATAATTTACCGCAACACCTCTAAGTTAGATCTTTATCCCAGTGTAGAGGTATGGATTGTGAGAGAAGCCATAAATAAAGAATTTATATATTCAGAACATTAATGAAAGTAATGTAGTGAGTCTAGCCAGAAAACCAAAGTTGACAGTTTTGTTGACTGGCTGGCTGATTGGTGTTGATGTACTGTACAGTACAAGAACAAGACAGAGGCGGATGTGTTGCTGGCTAAACGTGGTGCTGCTGCATGAGTTTGCCCTGCAGAATCAGCTGTTTATATTTATGTACACCCAGTGTATGTGTATTGTACATATCCATGTAGGTGTGTAGATGTGTCTGGCTAGCAGGCATTTTGCTGAAAGAGTGAATTGTACTGATGTATCTTGGAGGTGTTTTGGAATGCTGGTGTGTGTGTGTGTGTGTGTGTGTGTGTGTGTGTGCGCGCGTACTTACAGTATATATCAGTCTGCTTTTTGTTTAACTGTATGGTGATGTGATCTGCTTTGACCGTACAGGGAAAAAAAAACATAATTATCTTTGACATAAGCACCATATACATGCACCTATTTTCATGTATGCACACACTTTTTGTCACCCCTACACACATTTTCACACACACACACACACACATACACAGTCACAGTTCAGTGGTAATTTGTATCAATCTGTCAGCCACAATAACAGACATTACCCTATGAAGGGACTAGGTAATTTAGAAGCCTTCCTCCACACAGACACACGCATACACACACACACACACCAGTCATCTGTCTGTTTGAAAAGATCAAAACACCAAAAAAGACAGTCAAAAGGAATATGGGTTTCCAAGTGCCAGGAGCAATTCACGCACGTGCGCGCACACACACACACACACACACACACACACACACACACACACACACACACANTCCAAGTGCCAGGAGCAATTCACGCACGTGCGCGCACACACACACACACACACACGCGTACACGCACACACACACTCTGCCAAGAGCAAGGTGCTGTAGGGATGCTGGTGCTCCCTAGGTAGTTGTCTTATCTGATTATGGTAACGATGTAGAGAATAGCAGAAGAAAAGGTAGCCTGGGGGAGGGGGTGACTGAGAGGAGAAGAGATGGAGGAGGTGAGGGAGGTGGCTCAGCAGAGAAGTGTTAAGTTATGAAATCTGTATACTATGAGACTTACCTTCCTACATTTCAACTATATTAAGGCTAATTAGTGTCTAGCAAGTATCATACTACTACTACTACCTGCTAATACTACTATTGCTGTGGCTGAAAGAGAGGATAACGGCTGATGGCAGGTTTATAAAACAAAATTTGGACTTTTGGTAGATGCTTTTATTCAAAATGCTCCACAGTCTCATCCATTTTTCAGGGGCGGCACCGCTGGCCAGTGCCACCTTAAATATGCTCAATGCATTGACCCATATGTGATCAATTCAGTGCAAATACTGAACAGAACACTGGTAGTTGAGGGATTGAGTAAGCAAGCAAATGAGTGAGTGACTGGGTGAGTGAGTGAAGTAGCGTGAGTGTGCAAATGAGAGAGTGAGTGAACAAACGAGAGTGACCGAGAGAGAGAGCGAGAGTGAGTAATCAAGTGAGTGAGCGAGTAAGTGAGTGATCGAGCAAACAAGACACTGAATGAATGAGTGAATAAACAAGAAAGTGAGTGAGTGAGACAGAGAGAATACAAAATAGTCAGCAAACAAGTAAGTTAATGAGCAACAATGCATTTATAACTCATGTCAAGTTACTATAAAGAGACAACAGTCAAAAGCACCGAAAACATTAACAGTATGCCCGTTTTCAAAGTGTTTTACAAATATTCTGATGTTCATTTGTATGTCTTCGTGTCTTACTGTGAGAGTGTTTTCCAAACAGACAATGGCATCAGCAGACACGAAAATGGAAAGGCTGCAACTAATGCTAATTTTCATGATTGATGTATTTATCAACTATTTTCTTCTATTAGTTAATTAATAGTTTAGGCTAGAAAATGTCACAAATAATGACAAATGCACTTTATAATTGAAATCTTTAAATTCCTTATTTTGTCTGACCAACATTAAAAAGTGCAGTTTATAAAGAAATCAAGCAAATCCTCACATTTTGACATCGTAACCACCAAAATGTTGTTGTTTTTACTTAATAAATGCTATCAAATTTGTTGCAGTTATTTTACTGTCAGTTAACTCATTGAATGATTTATTGATTGAGTAATTGTTTCAGCACTAGCAGGGACAAAGAAAACAGCACTTCACTCTGAAATGTTCCACGGGTTTAGCAAAAACTCAAATGGAAAAAGAGGGTAAGGGTAGAAAAGTAGGGAAAAGAGGGTAAGAGAGAGGAGAGGGAAAAATGTTAGTGATGGAAGGCAAGGGTTAGAGAGGAAGAAAGTTGAGAGAACTAGTAAGTGGGGAATACAGGAAAAAATAACATAGCAAATAACATCTAGAGATATAAATCAAATAGGAAATCTAGAAATAGGCAAGTATGAACGGAGAGCGATAAAGGAAGTGAAGAAGTAGAAGAGGGAGAAGTAAAGTGGTATCCTGATGGACCAGTGTTCTAGGATTGATTTATACATATTCTTGTGATGTCCTTGATTTGATTCTGGCTGGGGAACTTTTATTGTATGTCTTTTCATTGCATTTTTTTCCCTCTTGCTCACCTTCTACAGTATCTTTCAATTCTAACACTGAGATTTAACATGAAGAAGAAATTAAAAGGATAACTATCACAATGTCAAATGGCTGATATATGCAGAAGCTGAAAACATACACATACAAAATGTGTTACTTGAATTTGTACATTTGTTAGTGGTTGTTGCTTTTTTTCCTTTTTTTTTTTTTTNCACACACACACACACACACACACACACACACACACACACACACACACACAGTCATATACACTTATCCTGATGCTTTCTCTGTGCCACCCAGAGTGACAGAGACAGATTGTGAGACGGACTGAAGGTGTGTGTGTGTGTGTGTGTGTGTGTGTACACATACATGCACATGCTCTGTGTANTGAAGGTGTGTGTGTGTGTGTGTGTGTGTGTGTGTGTGTGTACACATACATGCACATGCTCTGTGTACTCGTATGGAGGCACTTTGTGTGTATGTTTCTGTAGGCTATATATTGGTGTGTATGGGAATGTGTGTGCAAGGGGGGGTTTGTGTGTGTGCGTGAGTGTGAAGGTGAGGCAAGGTTGTTATGTAGGGGTGAAGCGGACAGCTCTATGCTAGCCCTCTGCCCGCTGGCACAGGAGGCGAAAGGGCACAAGACTGGCATCAATTACAGAGTGAGAGAGGTGTGTATGTGTGGTGGGGTTGGAGATTTTTTTGTCGTTAAATTGAATTATTTATTTATTTTACATCAGTATTTCATGCCAGTGTGCAGTCTGGTCCTGTAGCTAGAGCAAGGCACTAACACTGCTAGGGTTAGGGGTTTCATTCCCACTGGACCTTTGAGATATGAGTGCTAAAAATGTTGTGCACCAAGGGTGCTGCAAGGTGATTTGAATAAAAAGATCCACCATGTTATGTCAACCTGCCCTTTCCAGAAAAGATCATCACGAGCTATACGTTTCATGTCAGAGGTTACTGATTAAGAAGAAAGAATTTAAAAACTATGTCAAAAAACTTACCAAATTATTAAAAAAAGATGCTGAAAGAAGAAATTCCTCCAAATCTCTCTCTCTCTCTCTCATTTAAAAAAGAGTCTCCTCTGCTTTCTGCTCAGAGAGAAAAAGTCTTGGAGACTTATGGTCTTTATTAAAAGGTTGGCATGTCAACCTTATATACTGTATGCCTTTTCTGACTCTTCTCTCTATCTTTTCTTGCTTCTTTTCCCTCTGGAGATAGTTCTCCTTTTCTTTCTTTCTTTCTTTCTTTCTTTCTTTCTTTCTTTCTTTCTTTCTTTCTTTCTTTCTTTCTTTCTTTCCA
>VXCM01000820.1:80388-110388 GCA_014773175.1 Lucifuga dentata
CTCTCTCTCTCTCTCTCTCTCTCTCTCTCTCTCTCTCTCTCTCTCTCTCTCTCTCCGTCTCCCCGGGGACAATTTTCTTTTCTTAAATAAACTGTCATAGCTAGTGTTAAAATATGGGCCTTACACGAGGTGAGCGCAGCAAGACTAAGGCACAGGGCCCTGGGCTGGTATAAAACATGGATAATATGCTGTGAGAGGTAATTGTATCTTTTAGCGCTGAGATGAGTAGAACAAATGTGTCTCTCTCCCATCTGCCCCCCCTTTCTCTTTTTTCCTCTTTTGCCTCTACCTCTTTTCCTCTGCCTATCTCTTCTTTTACAAACTGCAGCCATGCTAATATGATAGAGAGAATATTGGCTGTACATCAGAGCTGCTAACATTTGGAGTAGGCCAAGGTGTGTGTGTGTGTGTAGAGGGGGGAGAGAGGATGGGGTGGGAGGGGATTGGAAGGTGAATAACAAGGAAAGGGAGAGAAGTAACAAGAAAGACAGAGGGAAAGACAGGGAAAAGGTAAAAATATCAAGTCAAACAGTCAAATTACACTTTAATATTTTACTGACTTCAGTTCAAATTCAAGGGGAGGACAGGAATATCTATCTATTCTATTAATAATAATATAAAAAAAAAATCCCCATATTATAATATGACTTTTTTTCCAGAGAGCAACAGCCATTTGTTAACTGTAGCTACTAGATTTCTTCTCATTATTTGCATGTTAAGTTGACAACAATCATTTATCATAACCCAATATTTCAGTATCAGTAGCATTCAGGCTGACATTCACGGAAAAAAATACTGTAGAGAATCAAACTACAGTAAATATCCACTGCATGTCTCTCCTCTCCTCTCCTCTCCTCTCCTCTCCAGTATTTCATAAAGGAATAACCTTACACATAAGACAGGAATTTCTCCTTCATTCAAATGATAAGTGGACAGGGATGTAAATAATAAATACATGTAAGTGTGGTTATGTGTGTGTGTGTGTGGGGAGGGGGGGTATAGGAAGCAAGTAAGTCATACTTTCTAAAGCCTCATTCAGGTATCAGCTTAGATCATACACACAGCTTAGGTCAAGCAGAGGGATTTCTTTCCATTAAAGTATGGAAAATATTTATTTATTCAGTTTATTCCTTTTCTTACAGTTCTATCTTTTTGTTTCCTTTCTTCTCATTCTCTTGCCAGCATCTTTGTGTATTTTATACTAGTAACATCGTGTGTATATACCTCATTCCCGTCTATCCTTCTTTCCCTCAAAACCTGTATTGTTTTCTTTCTTTAATTTCTCTCCTTCCATTTTGAGTCTTCTTTTTGATGTCATAATCTGACCATTGTCACTTTTATCTTTCACTCATTTTATACATTTTTCAAATCTCTTTCTCCACTTTACTTTGTCTTTCTTAACCTGTTCTGCACTCCCTTCTCGCCAGAGTATATCTTTTTCTCATCCACCTAACTATCCACTCTTTCTCTCTCAATCTCTTTTCATACTTTGTTTCTGTCTCTCTACCTCTTTTCTTCTCTTTCTCTTTCTCTCTCTCTCTCTCTCTCTCTCTCTCTCTCTCTCTCTCTCTCTCTCTGACAACTTCACTGGCTGTGGAATGAAGTGTGTTATCAGTGAGTGACATGTCAGTCAGTCACATTGCAATACAGCCTGGAGGATCGGGTCTGGTGGGAGAGATGATGGTAAAAGGGGTGTGTGTCGTGGCAAAGAACGCTAATCGGGGACTAGAGAAGGTTAAAAGGAGAGGATGCGATAGATCAGGAAGCGCAGACAAGAATGAGAGGAGCAACGAGAGAGGGGAAAGTCTGAGAAAGGGGAACAAAACCTGGATTGGGAGGGGTTCAAGAGAACAGGGTGGAAATGGAGGATGAAGAGAAGAGATTGGGAATATAAGGGGGGCAGGAGGAGAAGAGGAACTCAGAAGGAAATGATGAAAATGGAGTAGAAGACAAGAAGGGTGGGTGAGAAAATGGGGGAGAGGAAGGAGTCGTCCCTACCATAGAGCCAGTATGAGAAACAAGGGGGTTATAGGAGGTGAGAATAAACACTGAAAAAGATGGTTGAGGATATGAACGGATGATAAGAGGATGGTAGATGAGTAGGTGAAGAGAGGGAGCAAATGAGGAGAAAATGAGGAGAACATCAAGGAGAGATCATGTCCTTTCTAAGACAGGTCCAGCAGAGGGGTGAACTGGTGTCTTTTTTTCAGACAGCGATGAAGGACATGTCTTCCATTTCTTATTTGCAATTCCTAGTTAGATGCACTCGCACATACACACAAACAAACACATATAAACTTGCAACATTAAGCTCCTGCATCAAGCTTCATGATACTTTAGCAGTTAATAAACATAATCGGACAGCAGTAAAATATGTATCTAGAATTGGTTTCCATTCTTTGACATCTTTAAGTCTCCCTCATTTAGTTTGACCTCAAGCTGTCACTCCCAAGCTTCTTAAATCACCATCCATGATAGCTTTTCTCCACCTATAAATATAATGTTACTTTGAAGTCTGAAACTGTCTCCAACACGTCAGATGTTTGGATAATACCCGAGTCTTTGGAATAATGACAATTTTTCTGGCGGATTTCTGTATCCTGCAGTGAAACTTTCCTGGACTTTGCTCCTGAACCTTTAATGCTGCAATATTGTAACTGTCCTTTTGAAACACCTCTGGCACTCCACAGCACACTTTATGTATATTTTGATTTTTGGCAATATTCTGACTTTTCAGTGAAACAGTTTACAAGATGTGACAACTTACAGGATGTGACACAGGCCTGCACTTTTAAATTTTAGTAGGTTATGAAATAAATATGAAAATATGAAATAGCCAACTTCCAAGTGTTTGCAGTAAGTCAGGTCTCTGGATTTCTGGATGGACCCGAAAGTTGTTGTTGTTTTTGTTTTTACATAATTCCACTACCTAACTCAGTAAATTTACAAATCTCTGCAAATCCTGGACTCTTAGACTAACAGAAAAATCATTTTTCTATTTTAGTCAGTCTGTTTCTATTTTTACTGTAACATTGATTTGGTAATCAGTAATCAGAAAGAGCATTTGTTGCATATAATATCTAGCTTTGCTGTATTTTATATCTTACCCCTGTTTCAATGTTGACTGCATATTTTTGTGATTGCATAAGTAAACTTTGGCTAACTGGTAATTTTTTTTCAGCCATATCTTGTGTTTGTGGAACACAGCTGCTAAGTGAACAGAGGAAACATTGCTGTCCATGCTGTGTACTGAGCCATTGCTTGGCAGAAGTGTGAAAATCGAGAGGAGCTTTAGTCAAAATGCCAGACTCCAGATCACTAAAAGCTTTCCGCTCAGGGTTTCCCCAGGCTTTTAGAGAGGCTTAGATGGTAACATTGCCAGTGCGGTGGGTTTTGCAGGAAAAGGGTGTTTGAGGCTCCTGAACAGCACAACAACCTTTAGGAAGAAAGGTGAAGGAAACTATTTGGTTGGGAAAGGAAATGTTTATATTAAAATGCAAAAAAAAAAAAAAAAAANAAAAAAAAAAAAAAAAATAGATATGAAATACAATATATTTTATCCTCACATAAAACACTTTTAGCAGTCTCTCCATTTTGGAGCTTTTTCTTTGGTTTGGTGTTAGATTGGCAACATCATAAAATCACTATCATGTAGTGAACATAATAGATATGTGGAAATATGCAACTTCATGATGTTCTTTTTTCACAGTTGTTAGTTTTAACATGTGCCATGGCCTTCCAGGAATGTTGCAGGAGAAGAAGTTTCACCAAATGCAACTAGGCCAGATACTAATGGAATCATTAATGGCAGCAGAGCCAACAGGTGGTGCAGAGGCTAAGATTCAGTATCCAGGCTGGCCCAGGACTGAACCCTGCAGGACCCGTCTCTCCTTCCTATTCAGCTTTCGTCTTTTGTCACAAGGAGGCATTTGTAGAAGACAAATTACAGAAAAAGTACCAGAGAACAGAAGAATGAACAGAAGAATAAAAAAAGTTCTTTTTATATGAAAGAACTTTCCTATACTTTTACATTTGCATTATTACAGGGAAAAATTATATTCTACTTATTTTATAAAATATTTATCAATAAATAATTAGTAAATAATTATATTTTCTAAAAAACAAAACAAAACAAAACAACTAAAAGCAAGTGTTTTGTTTGCATTTTTTTTCCTGGTTGAGCCAGAAAGTGCTCAGACCAGATACCGTTTGTTACTATGATTATGTTCATGTCACCTGACTAAAGTGGCAGCATGAAGCTATACCTCATTTTGTGGTATTTCCTCTATGGTAGTACACGGGCTATGACAATATAAAATATGAAGGAATCTATACACCTGCATAGACTGAAACTCATTTTAACTGGCTGAAATGCAGTTATCAATTTTTATAGTACACTGAACTGTGTGAGATGTGGAGTAAAGAATGATTATCCACTCATTTTTCTCTCTGACAATAAACCCATTGTCTCTTCAAACTCTGAGCTGCCTGCTTCTCTACCTTAAAGGACCATACCACCCATTTTGCATGTTTGAGCCTAATATATTCAATTTTCATACATGTAAGGTTACTGACAGTCATTTCCCAAAGCATACTACTTTCCAGACCACCATTGGTTTCAATTTATTCTGGTACGCTATTAAAATCAACTTGTTGATACTTGAAATATTCTTGGGATAGGTAATCCATTATCGTGAACAACACGTGTATTCAGGTTTTTTTTCGAAGTTATGTAATTTTAGCATTTAAGCGCAATAAAAAGCATAGAGTAATGTATGTCTCCATCAGGGAATATAGTCCCAAAAGAAGACCTGCGTTTATCGAACAATTTTAATGACTGTGATTTCATAATTTTGCGTAACTATTAGCATTTGAAACATTGATTTTTAAGGTGGGTGTATCATTTGAATATTTGATGTTGAAAGATTAAGAGATTTTTCAAAATATCAGGAAAGCTGAAATACAGTTTTATCCTTTGAGAAATGATTGTCAGTAACCTTACGTGTATGAAAATGGAATATATTAGGCTCAAACATGCAAAATGGGTGGTATGGTCCTTTAATGTTTGCTTTGGACTTAAGGGTGAATGAACATTTTTAACATGCATAATTAAAGAAATTGATATGCCACAGGCATTTAGGTGAATTAAAAATATAACATGCTTACTCTTCTTATAAAATTAATATGTTTTTGATTGCAACTGGCAGCACGCATGTTAAAATAAAAGCACTCTTGGTAATTTAAGGTGTTTTGGATAGAAGCATTCACAAAATGCATATTCTGTATAAAGTGGAGATGACAGAGTTGAAAGCAGTCTTCTTCTCTTCTTCTTTTTTGGACTTAGTGGACACAGTCCAAGCAAGACTAGTTATCACTAAAAATTCTGTGACTGCTCATCCTCTTTTTTTCTCTGTCCTCACAGAAGTCTTAAGTTACACTGGCTAAAAAAGACAGGAAGAGAAGGAAAAGAACGAGGGTAGAAGGGGGTAAAAATACAGATGGACGGGGGAGGGAAAAAAGCAGGGAAAGTGTTTGTGAAAGCTAACAAAGGGGAGTTGGCTGTGTTTCAAAACGGCACGTGGCGGCTAAGGAGGATGAAGCGCTTCAGGATTCATTTACATCAGACCTGACAACTGCCTCACATCTCCCCAAGAGCCACGCAGCTCTGGCTTAGAGATTTGTAAAAAGGGCCCTTCTTCTAGCTCCCTCAGTTACACCCGCTCTCTGACTTTTCTTTTTCTCTCCTGTCTCTTTTTTCTCTTTCCTCCTTTTACCCTTATTCTCTCTCTCTCTCTCTCTCTCTCTCTCTCTCTCTCTCTCTCTCTCTCTTGTGCTCTCTCATGTGCTCACCAGTCTTCAATCAGCCATCATGAAAGTGTCTGTCTGGGTGTCTTAACTATCCTCTGAGAGGCAGACACTTGTCTGGGCCCGCCTTCATCCCCTAAAGGCGTTTTTTGACTTGGACTTATTTCCCTCCTCACACCTTTTCAACTTCCCTAAAGAGCTGACAACAAGTAGGAGCGACAGGGCAAGATAAACATGAGGGATAGAGCAGGAAGGAAGGAGAGGGAGGAAGTCATGGACAGAGAGATGGGAAAGTAAAGATAGCAAAGAAAAATGGGGAGAAAGAGGAAGCAAGAAGTGAGAAAAAGCAGAAACAGAAAAGGTAAAAAACCAGAGAAAGGACAAATCAAGGAGAATTACAGCAAAGAGAAACAAGAAACTAGAAGAAAAAGAATGGAACTCTAGTAAGACAGGGTGTTTATCAGTGTCCCACAGTGTGTTTCCCAAACACAGGGCTTGGATGGGGGGGGTAAAGTGAGAAATTGGGACACATTTAAGTTTTGAGGGCAGGAGAGGCCCTCTTATGGAAGTATCCTTCTTTTTGCCCTGGTTTGATGTGAAAGGGAGCTGCTCCTGCTTTGACTGTGTTGCCTGCCATGCAGTTTTTAATATTCATGCAGTGGATCAGGAAAGGAGAGAGGGAAAGAGTGGAGAGGAGATTTTTGGTCAAACAGAAAGCTAATTTGTGGCTGATGCAGTTTAGCCTGAGGCTCTTTCTGCTACTGGGGAAATGAGCTGGAAGATTAGCCGTATGTATAATTCACACACACAGACACACATGAGTCACATACGCATGAGTCTCACACACACACGAGTCTCACACACACACACACACACACATACACACAGAGTCACACTTGCACACCTGCACACATATGCATGCATGTATGGTGTGTGCATACACCTTTATGGATACATGCACATAGCGTGTACATACAACTGCCACTCTTTCTGTAAGTTGATGTGTGTAACTGCTGCAGCTTCCCCTCAGGCCTTATATGTTCTGTATGTTACACTGTGATGCTTGGACACTGTTACTGATATTAAATGATATTACTATGAAGCAATTACATAGACATAAATTTATTTTGTTGTCCTGTCTGTTTCAAAATATATACATGCCAGCCAGTTTTTCATTTCACCTAATGAATAACATCATGTCTTACATTATGTCCCATTACATGAAGAGCTTCCTAAAGTCTTTTTGACCCTTATCACAAAAAAGAAACTCAGAAAGAGGTAATTTTGAAGTAATGTAAGGTTTGTTGTGGTGAATTGTAATTGGTTGACACAGTCTAGCCGTCACAAATTAATTACGCTTTCATGTTCTTATTATTTCTTGTATTCTTGTATTGCAATGAAGTTAGTATGGGTGGAAAAGAATTTCACACCATGCTGTATGTCTGATTGTGTGACACTAAAACTTGAAATGTTTGCAATCACTGATAACATGCAATATATAAAATATATACTTTTCACTGTTTAAAAATGGAAAACTTAATGATTTAATGGTAATCACAAACAATACCTGAGTTACTGCTGCCAATAAAAATTGATATCTTATTGATTGGTTTTCAGGTCCATGAGCGACGTGTTAGTCTGTTCCTGGATGGGCTTGAGGAGGATGGGACACCATTTGACACACAACCTCTGGCCGCCAGACTCCATGACATCAGCGAGGATGCTGCTATGTGGGTGGGACTCAACTCCAATGGTAAATATGGCTCTTCTACTTCAATAAATATTGTAGTTTTACATTTTTTATGTACATGTAGGTTTACAGTCGCATCAGATCCAGATTCTTCAGATGCTGAAATTCAGTGGTACTGCTTTAAAATATTTGCCAGAGGTAGAATCAGAATCAGAATCAGAATCAGATTTATTGCCAGATTTATTTATCTGAAGTAGGTTTTCACATATGAGGAATTTGCTGTGGTGCTTGGTGCTCAGGAAGGAAAAGAAAAATATACAAGGTAAATACAAATATATGATCAAAAAATGTACAATATACAAGGGATGTATAAAATGTACAATATACAAAGGATGTATAATATACAGGGGATGTGTGTTAATGTAGCGCATAGAGTCCAATGGTTGTAGAACTTACGTTGTAAGCGAATGATGTAATGCAACGCGTGGTGGGGGTGTGTGAGTGTGTGGGTGNTGGGGTGATCAGGGGCAGTCTCTGGGGCAGTCTCTGGTCTGACTAATGAGGCCTACTGCAGTTGGGAAGAAACTGGAACTGTATAGACAGTAAAAGGAGGAAGATAGTTTTCAAACTTGAAATTACCCATACCCTAATCCTATTTTATAACAGTGAGTTCAGGAAGAAATTTGTCCCATCCAGACAAAAATGTCCAGATAGTTTATGATAGTCTGTATGTTTTAATATGGTCTCGGTGACTACTTCACCTTTATTTTCCTTCTATCCTTTATCCCTCTCAACTACACATCTGTGATTGATTGGTGGTGCCCAGGAGCCATCTCAGAGTCAATAGGAGAGAAATTGAGAGAAAAATGATATCCGTTCATCTCCAGAGTGATAAACGAGTGTTTTTCTTCTCGTTTATCAGGCATTGATTGCTAGTTCACGGCAGGTAGCATCTGATCAGCTGAAGATCACATCAGAGCTGGTGATCAATACAAATGATTGGCTCATGGGAGTGTGTGTGTGTGTGTGAGAGAGAGAGAGAGAGAGAGAGAGAGTATAGAAAGAGTGAGAGAAAAAATGATAAAGACAGCAATAGAAACAGAGAGAGGGGGCTTGTTAAACCTGGGGCTGTGCCTGGAATTCTGATCAGTGGATTGATCATGCAAATACTGATCTGATGTATTGATTAACATATTCGGCTCCCTGTTTGATGAGGACTCTTCGCATTCAAGGAATGACTTGCATATTTTTGAATTTGTTAATTTTATTCAGACTCCAGGAATTCCCTTGTTTCTTAAGTGTTTTACCTCATGTTGAAAGTGACATAATGGAAGCAAATTAAAACATACAGTAATAATGGGTTGTGAGTTTACCTTAACTACCTGTTAAAATGCGTTAATTTCTCTTTCTGAAACCTCATTCCATTTATGGCACCCATTTGTTAGTCTCTACTCACTGCGAAATGTGGTCAAAAAATATTGTGATATAAATTTTTGGCCATATTGATTGTGCTTTTTTACATAATACAGTGATATGATATTACAGGTGTCATGACAGCTTTTCTTTAAGCTAAACTCCAAATATTTTCTCTGGATGTTCAAAATAATATTTCCAGTAAATAGGTTGTTTTATGGTGGAATTTTTTTTGTACTAATTTAAAGGACCATAGTAGTATGCTTTGCAGCAGTAGTATGCTTTGGGAAATGATTGTCAGTAACCTTACGTGTATGAAAATTGAATACATTAGGCTCAAACATGCAAAATGGGTGGTATGGTCCTTTAAATGTATCTAAATATGATTGCTTTAATTACATATTAGGTAAATAAAATTATGACCAACAGACAGTAACAATGGCAGCACATTGTATTGCACTGTAAGTTGCGGTAGCTGTAGCTTACCTGCTGAGACACCATTGTTTTATTAAAAGTTTGGATCACATGGGCATGAACTTAAATATCTCCTGAAATCTAAATTCGTCTTAAAAGGGAACGTCATCAACATCATCAAGACTGAGGATAGGAGCTGATGTGATTGACTGAAACTTGTCCCAACACCACCTGCTAATCGTGTATTCATCTGGCTGAAGCCTCTTTTACTGTTTGCAATACATGGACCAGATTGTGCTTGTGTCTCTGGTCACCAAAATAACAAAAAATATTTCACACTCTTGTGCCAACATTTATTAGTGTTCAGTGTCATTAAATGGTATTAAATTAATTAAACATTAAACTACAGCACACTGACACTACTCCCAAAATTACATAAATCACATATTTCTTTTCCTGAGCCAATCAAATCTGGATATGGACAAGGTATAAAAAGGTAAAAAGGTATAATAAAAATCATCTGTTCATAGTTAAGAGCTGCAGTATCAACTATTAGCAGTTCCACCAAAATAAAAATAAAGTAGAAGAAGAAACTGAGAGAGACTGAATGACAGAGTTAAGCAGAGAAAGAGAAGAGAGAGAGACCTACACAGAGAAAAGAGAATGAAGGCTTATACCTTGCATCATCCCAGTAACAATAGGGAGAGTGCTTTTCAGAAGAAAGTATAATCCCATTTCCACACGCTAAAGAAATCCTGAGCCAAAGCCTTGGGCTGCATAACACACATTGTTCTAACACACTTACATCCTATAACACTCTCTTACTCTTGCTGTTTTACACACACACAAACAGTAGCTGGGCAAAAACATAAATTTGCCTCTCTCAAATACAAATACACACACACATATACACAAGCTTGTCTGTTTCTTTTTCTCTCTGACTCTAAAGTAAGGATGTTTGTTGGACTACACACCCTAAAGCCTTCAGCGCGCACACGCGCACACACGGTCTCACAGACAAACCTAGACATAGCAAGGGTTCTGCCAATGCTTACAGACAGTATCCACTTTCCAAGAGTTGTTGTAAAACTCAATAGAAGTTTGTTGGACACAAAAAGACTGGCTTTGTTGGGGCCAACATCATTGTCTGTGGTTGAGTCTCTTATTCTGGATCAAACACTGTTAAGTATGAAAGATTTGTGGGTTAAGTTGAAGATTTGTGGGTGGTTTGCTTGTATTCATTTTTGTTTTTGAGAATCTCTTATGTGTGCAGTCTAGTACTTCCTTGTCTTTCGAGTCTTTGTGTCTATATGTTTTAGGTCCTCCAGTATCTGCATGCTTAGTAGAGAGACTGGCATTTTGGTGTATTTGGTATATCTGGCATCCCTTTTCCAGCATCTCAGTATTAAACTCCCTCCAGATCCTTTCTTTTCAACATCAGTGAGATAAATTCTCTCTCCCCATTTTGCTGATTAAGTATTTCTGGTTGCAACGCTGTTGTCACTTGTTAGAACAACTTCTTCATCCTTCTGAATGCCGTTCAATAAGCATTGGCCTCTATTTGTGGAATTCCTCAAAAATCCCTTTCTCCTACTTGCTGCCTTACAAACCCATTAACATTGTCTTTATTCTCCACTCTCCTCTCTCCAGGGTCTAATCAGTTCATTGGGCGGATGCAAGACTTTAGATTTTATCCTGCCACTCTGACCAACAGGTAAGTTGGATGGAGTCAGAGAGGTNATGCAAGACTTTAGATTTTATCCTGCCACTCTGACCAACAGGTAAGTTGGATGGAGTCAGAGAGGTAAAGATGAATAAGCAAGGATTGAGAGAGACGGACTGGACAATCATATTACAACCATGTGAATAGAGTGCTGAAAAAGGAAGGGATGAAAGAAAGAAGGGAACAAAGGTTGATGTAATAAGAAGAGGAGCATAGATAGCTTTAGATATACTGAATTATGGAAGGAAGGATAGAAATGACAGAAGGTAAAATGAAGTGATAAAGGAAGAGATGTTTGGAAGAATGAAGGAAAAGACTAATCAGTGTATCTTTGGATCCATACGGCTTCCAGAGGATTTTTCTGAGAATTCAATAGAAAGCAATTAGTGTTTTGCTTAAAAGTGATGTACTGCACACAGTAAGAACTTGGAGCTTACAATTTTGTCTCATTAAGATTTTGTCTATTGAAGACAGCATGCCTTTGATTTTCTAATTTGCACTAAATGTTGAGTCAAAGCCCATCAATTAACAGCTGATGTTTGAGATTTTTCTCTCAAAATTGAACTTATTTTAAGGGGTAGTATTTTTTTTTTTTTTTTTTNTTTTTTTTTTTTTTTTTTTGTTTTTTTTTGGTCACTGCTATTTTTGTTCATACTCATTCATGACAACTCATTTTTCTCTTAACTTTAAATGATCTCAGTTATTACTTTTAGAGGCCTTGCAATTTCACATAAAATATAATAAAGCAACTCAGATGGGATTAATATCATAAGAACTGCTGAATTATCTGCAGTAACTTCATGCCTTTCAAAACCAACAGAGAGTATATTCCTCAGTAAAGTCTTTCCCACATCCTGTCCACTTTATATGTGATTTAATTCTGCTTGATCTTCTTATTATAATTTGATATGACTGACTGTATTTTGCTCTTCACAGGGAAATAGTGGAAGTGTACTCGGGGGTCTTGCCCCAGCTCCATACCCAGCCAGAGTGTCGCTGTCCTCCCAGTCATCCCAGGGTGCACCCTTTAATCGAGAGGTACAATATCACAATTTTTTTACATACATTAATAATAGTTGACAGAACATTTTAAATTAGTCAACTCTAGCTACACCAGTGCCTTGCAGAAACTCGAGCAAAGAATGGAAAAATGCTAATGCTCTTTGGAATGAGCCTGAATTTTTGTAATTTTGCTGTAACTTATCCTGTGAAGAGATCATAAAGCAATTAGAACACAAAAGAGAAAATGTTAATGTTTTACTTTAATATAATAATAAAACTTTTAAATATTAAAGGACAATGCCAAGCATTTAGCATGTTTGAGCTCAATATATATACAATCCACATTCACATCATATTACTGACAACCATGTCCCAAAATACAATATACTACTGGAGTGATACATTTTAGAATTTTTTTTTTCCTGCCTTCCAGACTGCCATTGGTTTCAGTTCATTCCAGTACACTATAAAACATCAACTTACAGAGATTTAAACGTGCTTGAGAAAAATTAAAATACGGTTTTGTGTTTTGGAAATTGTCAGTAATGTAACGTGTATGTGGGTTGTATCTGTTGGGCTTAAACATGCAAATTCCCCAGTATCGTCCTTTAATTTAGTATAACTAATGGATATATTTTATATATTTAAATATATACTTATTACTTTTAACAGATACTGTATTCCCAACGCTGTTGAGGACACCACTAACGACAGAGTCCTAAGACTGAACCTAAATGCCCATCCACTCAGTTATCTCAATGACCAGGACATGGGCACCACATGGCTGTCTAAGATCATGTCTGTACAAGACCTGCATGAAGGAGTTACTATCACAGTGGATTTTGCTAATGGACAATACCAGGTGACACATATGAACCCAAACCATCACACATATTCCGCAATCATGAAACAGACAATAAAGTATGTATTTTTCTGTATGTGGAGCACTGTTGGAAGGTTGCAATACCTTTCTCACAACTACTCCTTCATTTGTGATTTGTTAGTGAGTGTTAACCCAACCAGAACAACAGCAAACATAGCTTTATCCCAGCTCACTGTGTTGTCTGAAAGGAGTATTAGCCTCTTAATGTGTCCATTCACTTTTGGCTGCTTTACAAAGGAAGGTCAATGAAATGTCTTTAGATTAGATGGCACAGTAAAAAATGCTGCAATATGTACCAGGTACATTATCTGACCTGTGCTGGCAGTGGACACTAGTCTTATCCCCTTTTTTGTTTTAGCACAACTGTGCAAGACAGTTTGGGGGAATGGGGTGGGGGGGCGGTGGATTTGATGGTTGTCAACACATTGGGCTATCAAAAGACTCATCCCTCTTCTCTCTGAAGTGCTTATGTGAGTGTGTTGCTGCATTTTGGGAGCTGCCCTGACTTGGTCGCTCAACTCAAGTCCCTAGATAAAAGACCCTTTCTGAAGTTTGTGTGGGTTTGTCTGTGTGTGTGTGTGTGTGTGTGTGGTGGCAGCAGCTTAATAAGCTCCCTGCTGTGTGACCTACTGTCCCAGCCCACACTGTAGCAGGGCAGATAACACATAAGACATACCCACACACACACACACACACACACAACTCCTATTTCCCTTGCTGTGTTCCTCTCACTTTNTTTTTTTTTTTTTTTCTGCAGAAGTCAGTGTTGTAAATGACAAAAGTAATGTGATGATGATCATAATTATTTGCATCTGGATGTTCTCACAATTGTTATTCTTCATTATTTTTATATTTCTGTTAATTGTTATGAATTTTCACACAGTTTAATGATAAAATCCATATATATATACAGTGTGTGTGGTTCTGGTCATTCTTATCTGCCTTTCTCTGTTCCAGGTATTCTATGTTATAGTACAGTTTGGTGGACTGTTGCCAGAGTCACTTTTGATTCAGAGAAGGAGTCTTGACACCACAAAGCTCCAGAATGGTGCCACAACAGAACAGAACTGGATGGACTGGCAGTATATGGCCAGAGACTGCAATGTGTTTGAAATGAAGAACAATGGGCCCTTATTACGACCAGACTCAGTCAATTGTCTGCAACTGCCTAGGTAGGTAGGGTGTAGGTAAGGCCCATATTGTGAACATTACTGTTAATTAAAAAAAAAAAAAAAACNAAAAAAAAAAAAAAATCACTGAAATTAAAAGGACACAGAATATTGTTCTCTGGTTCCACAGGTTAAGAATAAGATTGAAGATGCTTAAACAACAATTATTTTCTGATTATGGTAGAGCACTAAAAAATAAGGATTCTTTTAAGATCAGTTTTCAAATAGTCCTTAGCTTACACACACGACAGATGATAATTACCACTCTCTAAAGTTCCCAGAAATTCCCAGGTGTGAAACATTACAGTGCATTCAACAGTCAGAAGTGGCAGATAATGAAGCAGCAGCAGATAATATTAACAGCAACATAAAAACTTGGACTGACGTTTGAGCTCTAATCTTGTCAAATGAAGATAGAGATGCAGTATATCTGAACTACATATTGATCATCTTAGTTGAAGAGATTCTGCTTTATAATAATTTTTTTAGGAGAATTCCAGGAACTATATGGTCTACTGTAACAGTATGCTATTGGCTGGTCATGGCCTCTTATTTGCAGAGGAGATCACACAGAAAAATATTTTCAAGACCTATTAAAGAAGAACTTGAACACACACACATATATTCATGTACTGTATGCACACTTAGATGCACGCAGAAACACGTGTACACCAAAGATTAATCAGAGGAAATCAGACAGGCACCCATTACACATAAAAACACATATAAGCACATAACACACACACTATCCTGGCACTCTCTCAGTGACTAGATTGATAAAGGCTAACCACCTACAGTGTTGCCTTGGCACGGTGACCGGTATCAGACACTAGATTGGCACTAAATAGAGTCCAGGACTTGGAACATGATCTAACAAACACCCACTCACATACTCTAAATCTTGGCATAGTTGCCTGTATCAAGGCGAACATTGGCACTAGATAGAACAGGTATGAATAAATCACAGATTATGTAGTCATTGCTTATTTTTCACTTGATTGACAAATGGTAACGCACACAACCCTTCCTGGTACACTTACACGTATTAGTTAAATTGGCACAGGAGCAGTTGTCCCTCACATTGGGAGTATAATAACACACTAACATTAGTTGTTGATAATTATAGAATATCACAAAAATACTGTTTTATTTGATATTGTAGGAATTCTTTAATCCTGCAAAAGCACGAGGCTGCTGTATATCATTGTCATTTATGACATTTTCATACCAGTCAATTGCCATTCTGCTCCAACAGTGGTGTGTAGTGATTGTTGTGCATTATGTCTACATAAACTGAGTGCCACGATTCAAATATGAATGGTGCTTTGTTTCACTTTCGCCTTTATATGAAAAAACAAAACACTACCAAAATGTTACAGAGAAGTGTTTGCATTTTATTACTTTCTTTTGATGGTACATTCAGACTTACCCAGGGTGTATCTACTGCAGCTGTGTGCATGCACATATGCAACCACACAAGGTGTGTTTGAAGTTTTAGTATATGAGCTCTCAATATTTAAACATTCACTCAAACACACCCAAAACCATTAAACACACACACACACACACACACACACAGCCTCCATACTTTAACCTCAAACCAAAATATACTTACGGTATTTGGATGCATACACTCATATACATTGCGCAGCATGTATGCAATACTAAGTCAGTGTGCACACTACTATGCTAAAAGTCAGACTGACAAATACACACAAGAGAAGTGGCCTGAATAAGTCTGTTAGCATTAATCTGAAGACAAAGAAGAGGGCTCTGAAAAGAAAGGAAGTACAGAGATGGAGCCTGCATAGTTTTTGCTATTGCTATAGCACTCTAATTCCATGTAAAGATGTTACCATGGATATAAAGGATGACCAAGCTGCATACTGTATATAATATTAGCTATCCTAGTCAAGCTATCCTTGGTGATAGGTAATACTGCTAAGTTGAGGTGTGGCTAATGTTTCCTCAATGAGAAAGACAGGAACCACGTCAGCAGTAAAAAAGTAAGGCAAGATGAAAATTTAGTGTGTGTATTTGTGGTGTTTGTGTGTGAGAGAGAGAGACTGGGTGAAAAAGAGACAATAATACAATAGTCATTCCTTTTGTCAGTTCGAAAATCACTGTGACAGCAGGTTTCTCGTGTGCCCTCTTGATGCCTAAAAATGAAAGTTCTTCATGAGCTACATGCAGAAATATTTTATTTTGTGTGTTTTCATATTGCTTTGCTAACTATGTGGGTGTAAGTCACCTGTGTATGTGCCTGTATTCCAGTGATGTGTCCTACTCAGGAGGTAACATCACATTTAGTCTGCTGACCCCAGAGCCAAACCTGAGGCCTGGCTACAATGACTTCTACAGCACTCCTGCCCTGCAGAAGATGGTATATGCCACACAGGTCAGAATACACCTGAGTGGACAATACCACACCAGAGCAGCTGGGGTGAACCAGGGACACAGATACTACTCCATCAGTGAGATCACCATTAGTGGCAGGTAAAGATGCAGACATCCTCTCTCCAAGTTCATTCCAATTTTTGAGTTGTAGTCCTGATAAATTGATGTATCTGAACATGAACGTGAAGAAGTAGAATTTACAGGTTTCCTATCTTGATGACAGATAGATTTAGGAGCTGAGTATATTGCTGGGTTTTTTTTAATACTGTGAATACTATTTTCAGTAAATAATTTAAAAATATTTGGTGTTGTTGTATAGTAGATAAATAGATAAAATGTGCAGTATGGTCTGTTTTTTGTGACTTATTTAGTTTTTCATCTGCAAAACATTGAAATTGAATATTGGGAAACAATCACATGTGTTGCATAAGTCAGCCAGTTGAATGAGTGAATCATCATTTCAGTTTTTTGTTAAAATCTCATTAAACATTATGGTTGGTTATGTAAATGTTTGAAAAATCCTTTATCTGTTGGTTTGTTAAAATAATTTGAAACCATGACTTGATGTGCTGGAAATTATTTTGACACAGACTGTTGAGTTTAGCAGAGCTTTTCTGAGAGTGAAAGTGAACATATCTTTTCATTAGACTGACAGAGTGAGTGTTTTTATGACTGTGGTAATTATAGGATTATGCAGGAGGCAATCATCTCTAACTCTTTCTCTCCCTCCTCTCCCTCTAAGCTGTTTTAATTAGTAGCTTGTTACACTGAAGTAGGGAAACAAAGATTTAGAGCTGCTGAAATCTCATCTGTGCATTCTTCATCCTTCTCCTCCTCCCTCTTCTTTCATTCTTCCTCCATTTGTGTCTCTTCTCTCGTCATTCTTTATGAAAGATGTAGATAAATGTGTTGACAAGAGAAAGTAGCCCTGTAACTTTTGAATATGTGTATGTCTGCACTCATTAGAATTATTTTTAACAACCTGTGAAAATAAAATCACATACTGTACAGAGATAAACATGGTAATACTGTATCTACAGTAGAGATTCTAAACTACATAAATACATTAGTAACTGTGAACTTGGATTTTTGTTCTTAAGGTGTTATAAGTTCTCTTTTGTGCATCATTAGCACATTGTTATTATGTCCACTTTATCAGAAAATATCATAATAAACAAGATTGTTTATGTTACTCTGATATAACCAGATTGAGCCTGATACAAGAAATTTACACCTGGGTTGTTAAATGTTAAAGTATGCAGTAAGTGTATAGTGTAGTAAGTATATTCACATTAATTATCATATTTATGTGATGTTTTAGTACTAGATAATTGCTTTTTTTTTTTTTTTTTTTTTNTTTTTTTTTTTTTTTTTTTATAAGGCACCAGATGTATTCTAAGATTTCTAAGATGTGGAATTTATAATTATCTGTCATATATTATGTACTTAACATCTTGATGCAAGATTCCCTATACTGTATGGTATGACAAGTAATTATAAGAAACATGGTTTATAAATGATGAAAGTGATATTTATTGCATTGTGGAAACAAAACTGTTCCTGCACAGATGGAGAATTTGGATGGTTTAAAGTACTTTTACACTTGAGACTTGTGGCATAAGTGGAATCAAGAGAACAAGAGGATGAAAGGATACATAGAGGGAAGAATAAAAGCGAGAAAGCAGCTAAATACCTGAATAAATAATGAAATGACTGTGCTTTTGTGTGTGTATCAGCGTTAGAGGCTGTCTGGTAGCTGTTAAGTTGCTCTGGTAATTCCTGGGCTGGCATTTATAAATGTTGAATGGGGACTTCCTAATGTCACTACTGCTGTTCCATAGATGAAGGATGGAGGAGAAACTTTGAAGAGGGAGGCAGCATTTGCAGTGTTTTTTTTTTTGTTTATTTTTCTTGTTACAGTTGTATTTGTAAATATTTTTTACTTAAATGTGTTAAATTCAATGTTGAATTTCAGGAATACTTCTGAGAAAAGCATAGATAGTATCTAATGTCTCTTTAACCAAAATAATTTTTGCAACACTTGTTGTCTCAGGGTGTGTT
The DNA here is from genome assembly GCA_014773175.1 of Lucifuga dentata. Classification (NCBI taxonomy): domain Eukaryota; kingdom Metazoa; phylum Chordata; class Actinopteri; order Ophidiiformes; family Bythitidae; genus Lucifuga; species Lucifuga dentata. The sequence goes on from VXCM01000820.1 coordinate 98,946, forward strand.
TTTTTTTCTTTTTGTCAGCAACACAACACATATTCTTACATGGGAACTTTCCAGTGCTAGCAGTAAAAGTGAGCAGAGTCAGTGCAGCAGTTTGGGGTTCAGCACTTCATTTAAACACACAATGTTTTGAGTGTTAGTCACCATATACTGCTCACAGAATGTGGTGACTAGTTCAGAGATTGAGACCATCATAAATATGGTCGCTGTCATTTGTGCTCAGAAAAAAAAAATCTAAATTTGTTTCCTCTTCTCTCTCTGCCCATCCTTTCCCTCTCTCTGCCATCTGCTTAGATGTGAGTGTCACGGCCATGCAGATCATTGTGATACCAGTGTGACTCCCTACCGATGTCTGTGTCTGCCTGTAAGCCACACGGAGGGAAACAACGTGAGTAACGAGGCTAGGAAGTGATACAAACCCATGCACTTTTAAGAAGTATTAGAAATCTTGAACAGATTTGTAAACCTGGCAATGCACATCACATCTAATAGTGTTACACAACATCTGTTATGAAGTATTAGGTGATAATGTCAACTAAACACACATTTATTACACAAAAACACACACACACACACACAAAACACAGAGGAAATTCCCCTGGAGAGAGCCTCCTCTTGGTCTTAATTAAGCATTTTCCTTCTTAACGACATAGAGAGGATTTCTTTAATAAATTGTACTCACACACACTTATTACTTCTTTTTCTGCAGAAAGTGTTTTTCTTTTTTGTTGAGCAGAATTGAGTGTTTATTCTTTATTTGCCAAGAAATTGATAAAGCAAAATTAACTGGCTTGCTTTTGGACACGTACCACACGTGCTAGGCTGCTTGAGTGTGAATGTGACATTTTGGTTAATGGACAGCTATTAATGCAGTCAGATAAGACAGATATACTTCACAAGCAGAGGCAGCGCTGCATTAAAAGTCAAATCCACTTCTGCCTCAGTAGACATCAGTGAGTCTGTGTCAGTGCTTTACTATGAAAATAAATATGGCTGTTGTCAACAAATGGATATGTTTTGCAGAAAGAAGAAGTCTTCTGCAGTGTGTACAATTGTGCAGCATGTATTAGTGGCTTCACACGTAGATGAGTTCCTGCTGCATAATGGTTTTATAATTTAGCTAAAATAACACACTTATCTTTAAAACTTTGTCTGAAAGCATGTTTAAGTATTTTAGCATTAGTAAGCATGTAAATCACAGCAAGTAGTCACATTCTTGTATACTGCAACATGTTAATTTGTGGTTTGATTTAGGTGACTCAGCCTTTGTTGTACTCACCTTTTGACCTTTTGAGCAGGCCTGCTCTTGAAACAAGGCTAACACAACTAGCAGTAGCATCACCCCAACAAAGCCTTCAGACAGTCAGCAGTGAAATGTTAAGTATGACTGCTTCACCGCACTGTAGCATAGAACAGCCTGCATTATTCACTCCTTATGTATCATTCATATACCTGCATAACTCAGCATGTGTGTGTGTGTGTGTGTGTGTGTNGGGGTTAAGATAGAGCGCATCAGTGGAAGTGGAGTGCAGCATGAGTCATCAACAGCTCTCTTACACAAAACATAGACCTTTCACATGTACAGCATCCAGCAGTTGTGTATTTTCTTGCTGGGGTCAATTCCTGAGCTCTTTACTAAAAGGAAAATTAACACAGGAAGTGCTCAATGTTGGACCTGGTCTGTATACTGTCATCTAGGCTTGTGCAGAAAAATATTTTCCCCCTCTCTGTCTCCCTGTCCACCTCTCTCTTACTCTGCATTTGTCTTTCCTGTCTCTGGGTTCCTGTCCCATCTCATGCTCCTCTCTTTGTCGAGCACTCTCTCATTCCTACACTGTCTGTCTCTCCTGGGTCTCAGTTTAAATAATGTCTCAAATCGACTAGAACAATGACATTCCCTCAGCATGCATCTCTAATCAGCTCTCTTTTCTCTCTATTTTTATAAATTTCATCCTTCTCTTTTCTCCTGTTTTCTTACAGTTTCAAGTATTCTCTGTCCTCCCAGTCTTTTTATTTTCTCCTGTCTCTGTGTTAAGTCCTCGCATGTTAACCAACGCAATCAAAATAAGCAATATGGATGTAGTTATGTATGAGTGTATTTGGAGCATTAAGATTCTTTTGAAAAACATGTTAATTCCCCTCTACAAGGAAATAGGCTTCAATGAAAAACATTAGTATATTGAAGTGTATATAGTACGTACATGAGTGTGTTATGTATGGTCCTTTTTTGTGACATTTGTGTCTCAGCATTTGCTGTCTCCATTTGTGTGTTTGGGTGTAGTTGAGCTGCATCTTGTGTCTATGCATGTTTGCATGCACTTTTTCTCTAAACCTGTCTGTGACATCTTTCACTGAGTGAATATTCAGGACCTTTCTTCTGTCTGTGTAATATTGGAGCATAAAAGGCTGTGGGGAATATTACCGTTTAATATTGCATGCGTTCTGTTGACTTGGATTGGCCTAGCACCATGACGGATGTTGTACTAATCTGCAAAATTTCCACAGTGACATTAAAGTGACAGAAATGCTCAGACGTGTCAAGATGATCAACGGGGGCCTCAGAAGACACACACTTTAACACACACACACATACACACACACACACACTCACTTAAACATGCATGCATACAAACGCACACACTTTCCCACTTTCTCACTCTGTCTTTTGATTCTTTCTTATGTGCACTATCTGTCAGACTTGATCTCTCATTCTGTCACTCTGTCTCTGTATCTCTCCACAATTGATGGATTCAGTCATGTTTGAAAGCTATATCATATATTGAATTGTACACATCACACAGCCTATTTTGTGTTGTACAATGTCTCTGTAAATTGACAGTACAGAATAGTATTTTTGGGAATCTCTTTGTCTGATATTGTTACAGAAGTAAAGATACATCAGCTTGGTAAGATACACAAATACTCTACACTCTTTCCATTCTTTTAAGTCAGCTTTTATGCTTCTGAGTCCACATCCAAAGGAACAAGGGATAGTTGCATCAGGCTGTGTGCAGCTGCAGGCTGATTTTACTTTGGGCTTGACATCAGTGAATTAATTGTGTGAGTCTTCTTGTGTGCAAGTGTCATCACAAGAGTTAAAGATAGATGAAGTTATTTCAAAAGTTTTTCAGCCCTAAGAAGGTTGATGCCTGAGGAACAGGCACAGCGCCACTAGAATGTTGCTAGACCAGATCACGTCTTGTCATTTAAATTAACTGACAAAAAAAATGAGTGGCTTATATAGAAATTTATTGATAACTAACACGTGAGGCAAAAACAGTTGAAAACATCACAGGCAGACTGAAGCAGGTGTTTATGAATTACTTCCCCAGCATGCAAATGAGGAAATACCAGTAGTAAATGGGCCTTTAAATGGAAACACTTAAACAGGCTGGAAACAGATGTTTATGAATGAGGGATCATGGTTGCATGACGCTATTTTCCCTTACTGACACATTATTTCTAGCACCGTGTTTTATGAATTATCCCTTTGTGTTTTTGTGTGTGTGTGTGTGTGTGTGTGTGTGTGTCTGTACCTCTATAGCTTCTAAATTTAACAGTGTGTGTTAGTTTTTTGTGTGTGTTTGCATATCTGTATGATAGATGGTGATGGCTAGTGACATTAAGTAGGGTTGTCCAGGATCTCTGTTGCCAAAGTCTGCCTCAGCAGCAGATTTTCACCTAGGCTGGGGTTAACTGGGTTAACTTCACACATGCACACAACACTGACTAGTGCACACAAACATGCTCATGCATGCATGCGCACACATACACATACACACAGCAGTGGCACGACCTTTCCAGTGAGAGCGTGAAATTGGTCATGGCATTTAGGATAAGATGAGTTGCCCCAGCAGATTAACACACACACTTTCATGGATGCTTGTGACAGGCCATCTGAATGTCCACACATCCATTATGCTAGGCTCCTCACTCAGCAGGTTTTGTTGAAACATTCAGAGGGAAAAGAAGATGTAATCCTTTTCTCTGTCCACCACATCTTGCACACACACATAGGTGTGACTGTTATTTTTTTCATGAGTAAAGCCAGCATTGCAAAAATATCTGGAAACTATGCATAAAAAAGGAGTTACGTAGTAACAGCCTGACAGTTCATTTTTATGAAATACAAGTTATCAATCTACTGAGTGATAATGACCTTAATGATCAAATGACCTGCCGGTATTTGTATTCATCTTATTTAAGTCTGACCAAAGTCTTAAAATAGAGTTTTTTTTTTAAAAAGTGCCTAGTGCATGGATCAGTAACCTTTTAGTGTCCATTGCAAGTAAAAAAAAAAAAAATGCNAAAGTGCCTAGTGCATGGATCAGTAACCTTTTAGTGTCCATTGCAAGTAAAAAAAAAAAAAATGCAGCCCTGCATCTGCAAGTCAAAATAAATGTTTACAAATGTAAATGTAAAGCAGCACAAATTGAATAACAAAGACCAAATAATTAACTTGAATTGAATGACTAAGTTGCTAGTAAATTATCCTGATTATTTGAGAAGATAAGATTATTACTAGATTTTAGGGTAATGCTACAGAGGACTGATCTTAAAGTTGTAAAGGTTAACATTAATCCATAAAGGTTAATAATTTGGTGGTTTTTAAACATTTACTGGCATGCTGAGAGTTCGACTTCATTTGCACTTCTTCATTTAATGAGGTTTAAGCTGGACAATATTTTGACAATTTAACCAAAGTGTAGAATCAAAACCATGTAAACTCAATGTGTTTCGTATGTGCTCTTTTTTTCTGCTGTAACAGTGTGCAGCTGATGGAGCTCTATTAAAACCTTTTATATGAAGAAGAGAATGAATATGTGCACTCTGCTTTTAACTCCCAAACACCAGTCCCAGGACTAATTAGCAGGCTGGGAGAGAGGGACGGTAATGCAATGCTAAAAGAAATGAAAAGAGAAGAAAGAAAAAAATCCCTTTCATTTGGTATGGTAATATTTCCCGCTCACATACTCACCACAGCTATGAGAGCAAGCAGTTGGGGGACGGTACAGATGAGGGGGAAGTGGTGGGGGAAAGGGAGAGATGGGAAAATGCAAGAGATGTACAGAGCAATTTCTTTTAGAGAGAGGATATGGAAAAAGAAGGTTGGAAAGATGGAGGAAGCGCAGAAGTAGGAGAGAAGAAAGAAATGAAAAGGGAGGGAGGTGTGGGAGAAGAGAAGGGAAAACTCACTACATCTCTTTAACTCATCCCCAATGGATAAGATGAAGAGTGAGATGTAGTGCGAGCTTCTTTTCGATGTGCAGAAAGAAAAGCACCTTTGAAATGTGAAACGTTTAGGAGGCACAGAGCTGTGGACAGACAGGCAGGCAGACAGACAGGTGAGAGGAAAGACAGAGGAGCAGAAGGACAAATGCAGACAGACATGTAGGAAGAAAAAAAAACAGCCCAGCAGAAGTTTTAGTCAAACAGCCAAACAGTGAACAACCTGTGTTAACATCCCAGCACTCCTGTGGAATTACATGTCCCAAGATACACACTCCTGTGTGTGTGTGTGTGGGTGTGGGTGTGGGTGTGGGTGTGGTTGTGTGTGGGTGTGTGTGGGTGTGGGTGTGTGTGTGTAGGTCTTGTAATGCTTGTTTATTGTTGTCTCATTTGTCTGTGCCTGCATGTGCATATCGTGTTGTGTGTTCTTCATGTCTCCAGAGAACCTCCTGCTGCTGCATCAGATCCTTTTAATAATCACCCAACAGGGAACAACACTGTGGACACACACACAGACATACACATACACACACATACTGTATATACAGATGCATACTATTAGATCTGATGTGGAGAAGAAATGTTTGTGTTCTGTTCTTAAATGTGCTTTGTAAATGAGCTCACCATCCACACTTAATTTAAACATGTACGCCGCTACAAGAAGCAGCGTGACTTCTCTGTTAGCAATAACATCAGATTTGAAGAATATATCCCTGTTATTTGAATATGAATAAGTAAAAGAATCGCAGTATATCACAAATATTTAAAATAGATGAAGAAATTATTTTGGCGTAAAGATGAATAACATTGGATGAAGTAAATAAATTAAATTTAGTGAAACATATATGTTGGAACCAAACTTTTTCAGACCTTTTCAACGGTTTGATTTTCCTCCATAGCCTTGCTGTGTAAACCACAAGAAAATACAGCACCTTTATCACCACAAAAATGGTTGAAGAGGCTTTTTATTCTTCATTGTTACTTGTGTGTGGTTGTTACACATGATGTCTTTTATCTTTGTATGTTAGAATTTAATGCTCTTTTTGGCATCTTCTTTGTCGTTCTCACACCTTATGCTCACCCACAAGTCTGTCTCCCGCTCTTTGTACCTCTTCTGTTTATTCTAAACACAACGGGACTCTTTCCTCCATTGCTGTTCAAGTTTCCATTATTCTTGTAATTTCTTCCTGTCTTTACCATAGCATAGACAATTTGAGCTTTCCCCTGTATTTCCATCTATGCTCTCCCCTCCCCCTCTTNCCCCCCCCCCCTCCTCTGTGTGTCAAACATAATGGGCCCATTGCAGGTCTGCATGTGTCACACATGGGAGGAACTCCTGTGTTTTTTAATACATTTTTAATCCCGCCATTTGATGCCCCCCTTGTCCACCATAATTTGTACTGACTGCTGAACAAAATCAAAGGCTCTTGTACTTGCTGCTTCTCGCCTCTGCTGCTCTGTGCTACAGAAAAATGCATTTTTTATTTCTCTTTTTTTCCCCTTCCTCCTCCCTTACACACACACACCACCCCTGTGTGTTTATTTTGACATGAAAGTGGGCCTGCACGAGAGGGTTGGCTGTTGCAAGTGACTTCTCATTAGGGGTCTGATTTCCCTATCACGTGTGTGCATGTGAGTGTGTGTGTGTGTGTGTGTGTGTGTGTGTGTAAATGTGGTGCTCCCTTTTATATAATAGATAATACCTCTGTGTTTTCTATTCAGCTATGTATATTATTCTTTTCTCTCTTTAGATTATTTAGATTCAGATTTATATGGGCCACCGATTTTTCTCTTTTTTTAGCCCCCCCGATAGTCTTTCTTTCCATGTCTCGGTCTCATTCTCTCTTTGTTCCACAAAAGCAAAGCATATTCTGGGACCTTTTTTTTTTAGACACACACGCGCACACACACACACACACACACACACACACACACCTATTGTTAAATGTAACTCAGTTTAATGTTGGAACATTTTTTCATGCCACTGTTTGACACAAACTGTTATGTATAATACAGTGACCCACAATTCTTTTGTCAACCGATGTTTTTTGTTTTGAGAGCCCAGAATGCACATACATTTTTTATGTCATTTACTCACATGGAGCAAAGTAGCATTGATTATTATTTTACACTTCATGTTGTTATAAAATTCTGTAAGCAGCTAATGAACTGAGTTTGGAAAATTCCAATCAATTATGGTACTTTATAATGTATTTAAATGAGTGTACTACATATCTGGATTTACCAGGGTTGACACAGGGAAAGTAACATTTTACTAGTTTTGTGAAAGTAATATACAGTAAATTCTTATGTTTATTTGCACATCACTTCCATTCATTTGAGCTCAGAGATTAATAACTGACAAATTCTAGAGTTTCTGAAGGGTTTGGGAGTTGCACAAGATGGGCAAACTAGGCAGGTGCTGATGTACTTGCTGGCTGCTATCTGTGATGGTGGCTTTGAATTAGTTCAGCGCAGTACATGATTTTTTTGGAAAGTCAAAAAATAGACAAGGAAAACTGGGTTAAAAACCTCCACCTTTGTTGGCAAAAGTGTGCTGAGTTGAATGGACATTATTTTGAAATGTAACTGCAACACTTCTCAGTTCTATCTTTAATGCTAGGATCACAACTTATCAGTCGACCCTTGTTGATGTTTTCTATAACAGTGCCAACATTGTGCACCACTCTACAATGACAAGCCATTCAGGGCAGGTGACCAGCTCCAGCCTATGAACTGCCGACCTTGCCAGTGTCACGGCCACGCCCACTCCTGTCATTATGACGTCCATGCTGATGATGAACCACATGAGCACTATCGTGGTGGTGGAGGAGTCTGTGACGACTGCATGCACAACACTATGGGTACTACACAAAGTGATTACACAAACAAGCGCACAGAAATATCACAAGACCTGCACAAACTCAGAGGCAGCATAAAGCTCTGCATTGAGTTTATGTATTTGCATGTCGTGCCTCAGTCATATGTTTTCTAGATGCTGTGAAGCCAGTTTCCTAACCGTTAAAGTTTGAGTTTGAAATTTAAATTACATTTTGAACATGGCTCTCACTCTTTGTCTCTGTGTGGTTTTCTCCCAGTTCCCTTATGCCTCCCTCACTGTTTTCCTTGATTCCTCTCTCTCTCTCTCTCTCTCTCTCTCTCTCTCTTTCTGTCTGTCTCTGTCACGCTCTCTATCAGGTAAAACCTGTGAGTTGTGCATTAATGAGTTTTTCAGGCTGGAGGAATCTGATCCTACTTCAGCTGATGTCTGTCAGGCCTGTAACTGTCACACTGCTGGAACGGTCAATGGTAGCAGGGAATGTGCTCAGGTACATTCTCACACAGCAAATTTTCATGAATTTCATGTTTAACTTCAGTTGAAGGATCGCATGATCCTCTATGGGATGACAAAATTCTATAGCTGTCTGACTGATGAAACCTTTTCCAAGCCAACACTTCATGAACTGAAATAAATGAATGGTTTTCAAAATAAAGAAGCTTTTGTCTTAATTCCTGAAATTCAGTTTTGAAATCCAAATTTTTATTTACAGAAGCTAGCCTGTGCATATGCATTGTGCTGTTATGAAAAGAAAATGCTCTGAATATGTTGTCCAGGAAACCCTATAGTTATTAGAAAAAACATGAGTATCATTGAACAAGTGCCTTTCCCATTCTGTGTGTCTCACCTGCAGGTTGGAGGTCAGTGTGTGTGTAAAGCAACAGTAACAGGTCGTCGATGTGCAGATTGTGTGGCTGGTTGGTACAGTCTTCAGGCCTCAAATCCACAGGGCTGTATGCAGTGTAACTGCAGTGAAATGGGCATCATCAGAGCCTCAGGAGGAGGACAACCCAGCTGTGACCAAAATACAGGGCAGTGCCAGTGTAAACCCCATGTCACAGGTAAGCATACGTTTGACAATGAATTAAAAATGGGGTTTTAAAGTGGTAACCTCTGGAAAAAAAATGTTTTTAATGCATCTCTTTGATATCCCTTTGATGGTACGCTGTCAGTGCTTTTGTGTTTTGTTCAGAGATCACCAGTGGTTCTGTTTGTGTGATATTGTCAATTTGTGAATTTTGAGTTTCTGAATGTAGGAACTTTTTCTTCTACTGCTGTTGTTGCTGTTGAAGTTACATAGTCTGAGAAAGGCATACATTTATTGATATGGAATTGTTGCAGATACAAATACATTTATTTTGTAAATTGGCACACATTATGCAAAAACTCCAGCAAAACGTTTACTATTGGTCAGAGTCACTTATGAGCAGTGCCCTCTATGTGGCTGGTCATGATGCCTCTGAAAACAAGATATCATGTTTATAGTATAGTATGTGGTGGTAAGCAGGGCCTTCATCATCTGATCCCGTTTTTGCACCTGCTTCTCTGTGGCTCTGTGGTGGAGGCATGTTTTTCGTTCTGTATATGACCCAAGTGTGGGTGATAGATCAGTTAAGAAAAGCAACACAAGAGCAATAGCTTGTCTGTTCATACCTTAGTGATTGACTTCAACAGCATCACACTTACTGTATATACTCGAGTATAAGCTGGTCTCGTGTATAAGCAACCCCCTGTTTTTTACCTGCAAATTTAGATTTTTAAAGAAACCCGTATATAACCCTGATGTTGTTCCATCAATTTATTTGTTTAGCAAATTACCTGTTTTTCTGGGTATTGTGATAGTATTCCTGTGATTTNCATCAATTTATTTGTTTAGCAAATTACCTGTTTTTCTGGGTATTGTGATAGTATTCCTGTGATTTTCTGAAAATAATCCACTTACCAGTACCGGTAAACGTGATATTTATTTCAGCAGCTGATTATTGTAACTGAAATTAGCTGACATCAACTTTTCCAGACTCCTCTTCCTTGTCTGAATCACCAAACAGTTCATTCCAGTCCTGCTCTGTGCGAGTCTGTGTAGTTTCCATTGTGTGTTGTATCTTATCTCAAGCTTCTTACTAATAAAGTATAAAACATGTTGTTGAATGAGACTACCAAATAACGTTACCGTACTGAATCAGCACTTTTATAAGGTTGTCTCTGATTGGCCCATTCTTTTGTCTTTGACCAGTCACAACAGCGCTTACTGGCCGCTGTAAATGGCTGCCACAAAATGAGCTGAATAAGATGTTTTGTCAAGAAATATCTCATTCTAGATTCTAAGGTATGATTTAAATTATTTTTCCACTCCTGGAAGTTTCCTTATCTGGGATCAAATTTGAATTTCTTGTGTATAAGCCAACCCTCCCGATTTGCTTTGTGAAATTTGGTAATAACAACTCGACTTATACTCGAGTATATAAGGTAAATGTAAATTTTCTGGTGCCAAAAATAGTTTCTCTTACAAAATGTCCCCAAGTAATTAGCTGATAACTTATGCTTTCATTAGAACAGTTACTTTTTAAATTGTCCAGTAATGGCATCTTAATTAATACATGAGCTCAGCTGCTCATGAGGATGCACACACAAGCAAGAGTGGATTTATGCACACACCAAAATAAGTGTGCGTATTCACATACACATAAACACACACACACACACTCCTATATCCTGTGTTCCAGCCAAAATAAACAGGCTTTTCTGCTGGCGGTGCTTCCAGCCGTTGTGTTTCCCTTTGTGATAAATGGTTTCACTCTCTCCCCTGTGTGTCTTTGAAGAGCAGACTCGTATGAAATGCAAAACCAGCCAATGCTCCTCAACTCAACGAATCATGGTTGCTGCTAAGCCTCACTGTCAAGGGCCCATGGTTGCGTGCATGAGTATGTCTGTTGTATGTATTTGCATATGTCAGAGGGAGAGTGTCTGGATGTCACCGTGTGTTCATACACTTTTGTCTTTGCCTCGTTGTCCATATGCTAGAGTTTCTTTGTATGTGAACTAGTTTGTAAATACACAGTTGTGTGTTTCTGGTGTGCATGTGTGTGTGCTATCAAGGGCTAAGCTGGTGTTTAATTCTCTAATTCAATGCCAAGTTGATTAAAACAAACTGCTGCAGCCTCTTGTATTTTTCACACTCCCTCACACTACAAGACCTACTTTAGTTTTTTTTTTTTTTGTCCTTGTTTGTTTGGTTGTTCCCACAGGTATTTTTCAGAAATGAGATTTGATTATGGCAATTTATTATCACCAAGCTGATACTTTGAGTAGAGCTGTGGCAGGCTTGCTTCAGAAGGACGGAATTGAAATGTGTGCATGCAGACACAGTTACACTCATGC
>VXCM01000820.1:112888-115784 GCA_014773175.1 Lucifuga dentata
ATATACAGGACGTCAGTGAATCTTACATAAACATGTAAAATGATGCATGTATTGTTTATCTAATATTTTAAAAAATTATTTTTCATATCCTCCCATTCTTTTTTCTGTTGTTCCTCTTCTTTTCTGCCTTATCCTCCTATCCTTCCTATTTTCACTTTAGGAACATGTGGAAGGCCGTCAATGTGATTTCTGTCTCCGCGGTTATCATACGCTAGAGCATCGAAACTCTCTGGGCTGTCTACCATGTGTGTGTGATATAATGGGCACTGTGTCGGATGGTGTATGTGATATCTGGACGGGACAGTGCCCGTGCCGTGATGGAGTGGAAGGAGCACAGTGTATGAATTGTGCGCACAACTACTATAATAGGAGTTTGGACATCCAAGGTAAGACAATGCAGAAATGAAGCCAAGATATCCAAGTGTAGCTCCACTCTTATGCTTTCTGAATTCCATCCTATTTTATAAAGATAACATTTTTGAGAAAAGTTCATTATTTATATATTTGGTTTGGCAATTTTTGAAATAGTCATGTGAAAGTAATTCTGAGTTGAGACTTTATTTTTGGGGTCTTATACCAACCTTTAGAATGTGACTTGGTGGTCTTTCTAAGCATAATTAATAAGAAATCAATTAGAGGTTATGTTACTTGTCTGAGTTTTCTGCTGTATGAGATGTTACTTCCATGGAAATCATTATATCTCACAAGATGCAAAGATTTTCTGTATAGCAGATTGTTGCAGATTTAGGTTTACAAAAAGTGCTTTCTAAATAAAGTTTATTATGGGTATTAATATTATTATTTAGATTAGCATTATTTATGGGCAATGAAGAGCTGGAAGATGAATGAATCAGTTATGCTATTTTATTATCATGTTATTTTATGTCCTATCAGAAGCCTTGTACCAGGGCTGTGTGCCATGTGTCTGTGACCCCAGAGGAACAGTGGAGGGGTCAGTCTGTGACAGCACCACAGGCCAGTGTGTGTGTGTCCCCACACGCCACGGACAAGACTGCAGCAGCTGCCGACCTGGTGAGTGTCAACTGATTGATGGATGGATCGATCAATGGATTGATGCGTAATTGCAGAATAGATGTTTGAACAAGCAATTCAATGAGTGATTGGATGAATAAAGTGGATAGATTAATGGACAAATGTCTATGTGTTCACAATTAAATCACATACAGTATATTAAATACCATTTAATAATTATTAAATATGAATATTAATTTATCAATGAAGGACTGTCAGTGATCAAGTGGTAATTAATTGCTCTATGAAAAGTACACAAACATTGGTCAGTCAGTCACTCTAAACATTTACTGTTGATTTTCTGTGTGCTTGTGTGTGTGTGTGTGGATGTGTAAGTGCACGTGCCTTCTGCCAAATCTCCAATCAGTGATTGCCCTTACTGTGCCAGGTCTCAAAAACAGCACCATAGAGGGGAAAGATTGCATCTTCACACTCATTGCACTTTCATTTTTGTGTGTGTATTAGCTCATGCAGCTTGCATTTGAGTGCGTGTGTGTGTTTGTATGTGTGGTCAGTCTTTTGGGATTATAGGAAACAGATGCTGTATTGTGCCTGAGATGGAGATGGACCATCAATATAGTAGTCAGGTTTACTGTAACACAAGCATACACACTGATGATCCAAGCAGCTTTCAATAGATGGCTTTGATGGATGGATGGAAAAGAGAGGAAGAGAAGAACACAAGGGAAAACTTATAATCTCACAAATAACCAAAAATCAAATAAAGCCAATATTCACTGCTGTTATGAGGTAATAGAGATGCATTCCTGATTACAGTTTCATTGTTTTTCTTTTTTATATTCCATTATATCATCTCATTTGCCAAGCTCCATTTCTGCAAAAGGCAACATTGCCCATCTTCATTTCCTCAACTGCCAATGTATAATGACAATGCATGCCATGGAGATTTTTTTTTGTCCAAGTGGCTAAATGGAATATCTAATTTGTTTATTAGCTGCCAGACCTTGAGAAAAACTAAACTCTGAATTGAGTTATGCTTTAGAACCCAGAGTGCTTAATAAAGCGTTCCACACATGCAGTGTTTTTTATGTCACTTAAAGGACAAACAACACCACTAATGCGTCCTAGGATAAAAAGTTATTGCCTCAAAATAATTCCAGACTCTCATTCACTCATTCATTGTTCACTATATAATAAACTGTAGAATTGGAATGTAGAACACCACACATTATAAAGTTATCAGTTGTCCATAAATAAATAAATAAATCAGTATTCAGGATATGTGCAATGCGTGATGGCTTCTTCACTATTTTTTACAATGCATTGTGGGTTAATGAGACTTTACTATATATTGTACATTATTTCTAGTTACTAAATTAAATGTTGCATAAAAGCTGAGCTATGCTTTTGAGTTATGCTTTGAAACATCATGTCTGTCTATTGGTTACATTTGAAGGATGGAGAAAAGAAGAGAAAGAAAAAGGAAGGAAAGATGGGAAAAAAGGATGAAATTAAGGAAATATAAATGCAATTATTGTCATATGAAAAGATTAATGAAGCAATAGCAAACAAGCATGTATGGCTTTATGGTGTATATATACTGTATATATATATATACTGTATTTACTTTATTCTGTGTTTGTTTCTGTGCAGGGTTCTTCCTGTCTTCAGATCAGAGTGTGTGTATAGAGTGTGACTGCCATCCCACAGGATCATCACAGCGTCGTTGTGAGGCCCAGACAGGACAGTGTGTGTGTGGTCATCCATCAGTGGGTGGGAGACGCTGTGACCAGTGTCGTGAGATGTTTTTTGGATTCAATCCTGGCCTGGGCAGGTAACCTGCATGCATAAACAGACAGGGATGCATGCACACAGAGAGAGAGAGAGAGAGAGAGAGAGAGAG
>VXCM01000820.1:115919-137813 GCA_014773175.1 Lucifuga dentata
AGAGAGAGAGAGAGAGAGAGAGAGAGAGAGAGAGAGAGAGAGAGAGATGCACATATATCTGCCAGTTTTACATCCTGTGAAGTTTTTCCATTAATTGCACCACCTGTACACACACACACACACACAGATGTGTGTGTGGGTGGGTGTGACACAGATGCTGTCTCGGTATGTAAAGACAGTTTACAGATAGGCAGGTACACTTATGACTTACATGAGTTAAGAGCTGCTTTGACCTTTACCGCTTATGTCTCTACCTGCAGGCTATCTTGCACATAACCTCACACACACACACACATACACACACACACACACACACACACACACACACAAACACACACAGTAATTATATACACATATACACAAAACACAAAAAAAATTGTTCATTTTGTGCAAACCTGGTACACACACGCATACACACTTACAAGCACCAACACATGGGTGTCCATTACAAGGTATTAAAGCAGATAGATGTGTGTGCGTGCGTGCATGCGTGCGTGTGTGTCTGTGTGCATGCGTGCATGCTAACTGACCTTGGATGATTTCTTCATTCTCCAGTGTTCAAACATTAAGGATAAGATCCAGCTGTGACTGAGATCTCCTCACTCTGGAGAGGGATGGAAAGATGGATGGAGGGGAAAACAGATATTAAGAGTAGGTGGAGAAAAGAAAGGGAAGGACTGGAAAAATCAGAGAGGAATAAATAAGCAGATTATAGAAAACAGATGATAAATTTCTTTACATGGGTAAATAGGAAGAGTGAAACTGAGGAGGTGGAGCAAAACTTCAAAATGTAACAAGGTGAGTAGGTGAAGAAATGGAGTCGTATCAGATGCGTCCTTGTCCTTGGATTTTGTGTTTCTGGTGAGCGCCATGTTGACTATCACTGTGCATGTTGCTGTTGAGTTTTTGTATTTAATGCCAACAAACTGCTGCTGGAAAAGAAAAGCATGGTATTTCTTCTTTTCATATTTCCTGGGTAAGACCTAATAGACACACAATGACTGGAACAGATAATGGAAAAGCTGTCATGAGGCAAGGTAGATTTGAGACATAAGGGCATTTGAATGAATTAAATAGGAAAATAAAAAAGATGCATTTGACTAAGAAAGGAAGTTAAGAGTGGTCAACGGCACAAATCTTGTAAAATTTTTGACTGTGGAAATGACAGTTTGAACATTAATCAATAGACATGCTGAGTTTTTCCTCCCTTTACACAAAACTGAACACTTTCTCAGGTGGAAAGTTTCTGTAGGTAAAGACATCTTACAGACAGGCAGCTAGTCTTATGACTGAGTTACACTGCAGGCCAGAAGTTTGAGGCCACCCCCAGATTTCTTCAAAAAAAACAAAAAAAAAAAACATCAATAAACTGTTAGCCTGCTGTCTGCCTTCTCCCAGATCATTTTGTGATTAACATGGTACACAGTCTGGTCATGCTATTGCTCTGCATCTTCTGAACTTCATACTGAGGATTGCAAATTTGAGGACATATTGAGGACTACAAACTGCAGATTTATATTTTGTATCACAAACAAATTTGAGGACAGCAAATTTATAGTTTTATCACAAGCTATAAATTTGCAGTCCTCAATATGAAGTTCAGAGGATGCAGAGCAACAGCTTGAGCAGTGCTATTGCAAACAGTGTAGTGATGATCTTTTTTTTTTGTTTTTGATTTTGTTTTTTATTTTAATCTGGGGGGGGGGCTCAAACTTCTGGCCCATAGTGTAAGAGCTGCATACATAAACACAATACATGGAAAATGCAGACCTATTTGTGTACACATCACACACACACAATCACATTCAAACTGATCTCATCAATTGTCATGAAAACATTTATAGTAATCATGAGATACAGACTGCTGTAGTTTACTTCAGCTGACTCTATTTCCTTCTCTCTTGTCTGTTGCTGTAGCTGTCTTTCTCTCTCTCTCGCATGCACATAAACGTTTTCAAAATCATAATTTTTTTATAGTGTGTAATTTTGTATTTGTGTGGAAATCTAATGTATACTAGTGTGTATTATACTCATGCTGCCATTTTTCACGTACATTTTGTATTTTGAGGTTTATAAAAAGGAGAGAATAGATACAGGTTGGTGTTTCCTTTCTCCTTGGAAATGGAGCGAAGGTTGATTTGCTATGGTGTGTGCGTGTGTGTGTTTTTCGGGACGTGGCCCAGCCAGTCAGTGTGTATATCTGACCTGTGTTTGAGCACAAGTTGACAGGACAAATTTGCGGCTCGTTATGAGGTTTGTGGCTTTTCACACAGTAATAAAGAAGGTGTAGGTATGTGTGACAGGGAGAGAGTGTGTGTGCACAGTAAGTGTGAGAAAGAAAGACACATGGATGAATGGTATATATGTGTGTTGTGGGTGTGTGTCACACTAATAGGGTTTACACAGTGTCACTGTCTCTGTCAGTGTTGTGCATATGAGTGTGAGCCAAATATCTTCCGACAAGTGTGTGTGTGTGTGTGTGTGTGTGTGTGTGTGTGTGTGTGTGTGTNGGGAGAGAGAGAGAGAGAGAGAGAGAGAGAGAGAGAGAGAAGGTGTGAGGTGGCTGGGCTTAGCCCCAGTGAGGGTAACACCACCCTGGTGACCGAGACCCAGGCTCACACACACGTGCACACACACACACGTGCACGTGCACACACACCCATACATACACACACTCAACTCTGACTCCTGACAATTCTGAGGTGAAACATAGTTTGTGTGAAGTCAGTTTCAGAGCTGTAGGATGGTGGGTGGGATGGATTGTGGGTTTTTGCCACAGTGTTAAGGTGACTGTGACTTGCACATACATATCCAATTATAAAAGTTATCTGTGACCATGTCTGCAGTAATGCGAATAAATCTGACAATGATTTCTTTTTTTCTATAGCCTTTTTCACCACTGAAACAACTTTTTTTTAAAATAAAAGAAATTAAAATCCCAAGCTTATGCTGTAGTGTGGAACATGGAAGAGTGTGATGAATATGAACCTTTTAAAAAATGTACAACACATGATTATCTACATTTCTCCAAAAAGTCCATCACACTTAATGATTTGTGGCAAAGTAAGATGCAAACTTTTAAATGCAAGATAATTTAGTGTGTCACTGTACTTGTTCACACAGTACAGCTGCTGTCATCTCTGCTTTTTCTGCTTATTTGACAAACTGCACAAGTATAAAAATAGTGGTTTGATTGAGGGTCTCAATGTATCAGCATGAGAATTACCAATAGCATTTGGTGAGCAAGTAGAATATATGACATTCTGTTAAATTACAATTATTTATAGCCATAAAAGAAAAATGTGATTGTGTTGTGGGACTGTCCAAAAACTATGCCTTTCCTCAGTGGAAGCATTTTGCTCTTAACATTTTTTTTTTTTTTTTTTTTTTTTTGCTTTTCCTTTCCTAGATGTCAGCCTTGTGCATGTGATGCAGTGGGCAGTGTCAATGGTTCATGTCACCCAGACTCAGGTGTGTGTGCATGTAAGCTGCTAGTAACTGGACAAAATTGTGACATATGTCAACCTGGAGCGAGTCATTTGGACCCTGAGAACCACCTTGGCTGCAGTAAAGGTCTGGTTTATACACACACTCAAACACGCATACATACATACATGCATATGTTTAGTCTGGGGGACTTGTTGGCTTGGAGAGGTCAAAATAACACTTTGCATGCGCAATGTATAACATACAATTTGTGTTTTGTCCCCATAAGATTACATAACACAGTCTGTGTTAAGTTAGTGTTTTCCCTCTGTATGTTATTCTCAGTTTTTCTTTCAATCTTTCTTTCATTTTCTTGCTTTTTGTATCTGTATGAGCAGCCCCCTCTCAGCAACCTCCCCCAGCAGGTTTCACTGTAAGTTATTCAGCCATTCATCTGTCATGGCATCCACCTGACTCACCGAACTCAAACAGACTCAACTACACTCTCATCAGGGATGGAAAGTCACTGCACACTTTCCATAGTCATTATCCTTTCAGTAAGTATCACAGTGCTTTTTCAGTCACAAAATTAATCTCAGAGCCGTTCTGATGTTTTTAAATACACATGAAAAAAAACCCTTTTCCTTGATTTCCTTTTGCTGATTTATCCACTCCAAACTCTTTTTCACCTTCCTTCCTTGTCTTTCTTTTTCCTAAGGCCCTGAGTCATTTGAAGACACCGGTTTGTCTCCGTATACCAACTACTCTTACTGGTTAATAACAGCTACTGTGGCTGGAGTGACAGAAAGCACAGTGGCCTCTTACCAGACATTATCTGCACCGCCTGAAGCAGACCAGCTCCATTTAAGCCTTGTGGGATGGCCAGGTGTGGGCAGTGCTAGTTTTAACTGGAGCGTACCTCAGAACAGTACCGGCCCAGTGGAAAAGTAAGGAGAAAGTAAGGTAGAGGTGGGTGGGGGCATTCAAGGTCTATAAGAATATCTTTCTATATTTAGCCAAGGATTGCAGTCAGTCAGGAAGTTCCTGTGGCTACAGAATGTGTTGTGTTTCCTGCTCATGCCCCAAAAATATTGTAATGGCATATTGTGGCAGATTATTGTTTGTTTAACCAGAATGAAGCTGTTTATACAGGAACAAATCATGGGCTCATCTGCTTACATGAAAGAATAGTATTGTGTTCAGTAATTTTGAGAGACACAGTGTAATAAAAAATTAATTTTAATATCTTCAAAAAGAGTGAAATTATGGACAAGTAAAACTCAGGAAAAAGTTACTTAGAAAGCTTCACTCAGGAGAGAAAAGTGAATGCAGACAAGCTAGGGGAGGATTTTGGAATGGAGGAAGGAAGACTGGAAAAAGTAGTCATTGTTGAAGAAAGAAAAGAAGAATCAAACGAGGTACAGCTTTCACAGTGGATGGCAAGGTGACGTGTAAAAACGGCATGATGGGAAGGAACGGGTCACCCCCAAAATTCAAAACACAGGATTGGAAACTGCTATCATTCTCAAATTGAACAACAGGTCTTTCAATACTGTAACTACACCAGACAAATATTGACATTTTCTTGTGCTGTTGCCTCAGTAATGTTAAAGAACATAAAGAACCAACCATACATTTTCAATTATTTGACAAGCATAGAATTATGGGGTTTTTTTTCTTTCCAACTTTTGCAGTTATAGTAGCACAAAATTAAATCTTTATTTCACGTGACAGAAGTTGAAGTTTGGTTGTTGCTGGATTTTAGTATCAGTTGGTGGTAAGTAGCAAATAGGACTTAGTGGGGCACCAAAGAATGGAAAGAAATGAAGGAGAGACAAATGAAAGGAAGGTATCAGTGAAGTTTGAGGAGAACGAGAATACATGGGAAGCCCTTTTGAACAGAATCTTCAGAGTTGGGCTGAGCTGACCAGCACTAGATTTTCTCTGAACCACACCACAAACTCTAGCAGACGAGTAGAAAGATGGGGAGGGGTGAAAAAAAAAGAAAAATTGAGAAGGCTTCAAGTTTTTTCTGTCTCCCACAGGTTTGTGTTGTCCTCTGTAGAAACATCTAGCGGAACAGAGCCCATCATCCACTACACAGGTTTATCTACAGAGGCTGTGGCAAGTGGGCTAAAGCCTTTCACTCAATACACCTTCACTCTGGAGGTAGGCAGGCATATAAAGATTCTTTCCTGCCCACATCACTTTGCACAATAGAAACAAACTGTAGAAACCATTAAAAGAATTTATTGAGCTATGATTAATTCAGTTCTAATAACCTGTTCATTTATAATAAGAGCTTGTTAAATTGTTTTTTTTTTTTTTTTTNTTTTTTTTTTTTTTTTGTTTTTTTTACGTGGCATGTTATGTGGCTGTCAGTAATGAGTATTCTGCTGTAGTTTGTTATGGAAACTACTACTAAGAGTAACCTCATAGCTATTTTATTGCTGAAAAGTCGACCATAGATCACCAATAAACACAAACCAAGTCATGCTCCAGGCCTTATTCTGTCCATCCTAGTTCAAAATAGGTTGTTTGTATGTTATATTTTAAATTTTACCAATCAACATAAAACTACACCAGCATTAGAGGTGCTATATGGTATATGGTGTATTAAAGCTGAAAGAATCAAAAATACAAAAACCTCATCTTCCCTACAGGCATGTTCTTCTGGGGGGTGCACTTCTACCCCTCCTCTGTCTCTTCTGACAGCATCAGCTCCCCCACAAAACCAACCCCCACCCAAGGTCAATGCTACAGGACCTCATACACTGAATGTTACGTGGGATTCCCCCAGTCAGCCAAATGGTAAGACCGCACGCACACACGCACATACACACATACACACATATGAATACATACAGTATGCATTTATATAGTACATGCATCATGCTGGGAACAAACAATGAGTATTTATGCAATTAAGAATACGCGCATGTACATACACTTGCTTTTTTATACAGTACATGGCTTTTAGGCTTGTGTCAGTAAGTATGAGAGTCAGCCATCTAAACCCGACACACACACACACACACACACACACACACACACACACACACACACACAATCCAGAGAGCTTTGTAATGGCTCTAAGGCTCAATGTCATATAAAGCCCAGTAACCTGTGTTTCTCTCTCTGTTTGTGTCTCTGTTAATCTCTTTTGCCAGTGTTTTAGTGTCATACTAAACCCAATTACAAGAGCTTCTCTCTGTCGCTTTACTTATTTTTCTCTGTCATTATTTCATTATTTAAAGATTTTTTTTTTCCATGACCTGTATTTCACAACACTTTAATCTTGAACTGTTCCCAGACTTGGCCAGCCCATCATTTTGCTTTAACTCAGCTGAAGCGTCTCTGTTGGAAATACGGTTTCCAAATATTTGAGAAAGCTTCTCAAAACGTATTCAGATTTTATAAATCCAACTTACACTCTCATCCAACTACTGCATCTTATTATTTTTGTTTTTCCTACATTTGCATAATTTCTATATATTCTGATCACTGCGTGAAGTGGGCTTGACTGTCAGTTTGTCCTTTTTGTGACAGAGGGACAGGGCAAGAGAAGGATGCAGAGGCATACAGTGGGGCCCTCACAATGGGAATGAGTAATCCTCTGGTCCTTTTATGCTAGGGGTCATTGTTAACGTGAAGACAGGCTGAAAAAGATCCATTTAAAATTCTGATCAATAGCTCAAGTGTCAGCACCAGTTTCCTGGTTAAATGATGGCAGCACACTAATAAAACTCCACAAACTGATTTCAGTTGGCCTGAAGAGAGTGCTACAGCAATAAAAATAAACAAATAAACTTCAGGTGTTTAAGCTCAAGACCTATAAAGCTCTGCGTTTGCTCAAAATTTAAACTTTTTGGCTTCCAGATATCATCAGCGAGGGACAGCTTATGAACTACAGGCATTTAGTTATTATAATATAGGATAAAAATGCAGAGCATCTTGGCCTTTTCCAGTTCAAACATTCAAGCTTTTTGATGATATGGCAGTTGAAGAATGATATGTAGTGTCTAAAATATATTAAAAGGAGAGTGTTGCGTAGCTAAACAAAGGCTCCATTTTTAGTAACTCTGTACTGTTTAATTTTATTTGTATTTAAAGCTTAAAACAACATTTGGACATTAATCTATTCCATAGTGGGTCTGTAAGTCTGTTATTATATTTTGGTTCTGCTATGTCATAATTCTGACTCAGCTGTGGGATTTTCCTATTAAGATGTGGTTGAGCACATGAGATGATGACAATAGCCTGGTTTCCACTAGACAGCTAAGCAGGACAAGCCAGGACTTAGTCATTAGCAGCTTGTTTACCATCACAAGGCCAATCAGTGGCCAGGGTTTTGACATTATTTGTGATGTTTAATTTCCCTCAACACATTACTGTATTTTACAAATTTTGCAAATTTTAGTATCCCATTTTAAATAGAGATGACCATGTAGCAGAGTTATAGCTTTTAGTTTGTCATCAGTAATGTCTCATATACACATTTGTACCTTTTGAACTGTTTTGCTTTGTGTACAGGAGTCATCACACGGTATGAGGTTTTTCTCCTTGGACCACTAGAATCACAGAACCATTCAAGTGTTGCTGCTGAAAAGAGAGTCTTCGTCAGTTCTGGTTGGCTCGATCCAAGTGTTTCTCCTGAAGGACAGACAACCAATGAGACTGCTGTCTCACCCCCTGAGAGCAGTGCCATTGTTGAGGGTCTGCAGGCATTTTCAACCTATCAAACGAGAGTCTTGAGCACTAACATGGCAGGCAGTGTGGCATCAGAGTGGACCTTAGCACGCACCATGGAGGGAGGTTTGTGTGAACTTACTGAACACCCTCACATGTACGAACAAATAAAATATGGTCATGGTTAAACTTTGTGTTTCATACATAAATGCAGCTTTTGTTACTCAGTTATGTGGTGTATCAAAAATTAATCAAATTAATAAAATTTCATAGTTAAGTTAATTCAGTTTTCCAGTTTTAGTTTAAGTAGGTAGGTGGGTAAGTAGGTCAGTAATAGACTTTTTAGATGATGATTCAATGATGATCAGTTATCAAACTAATTCAAGTAACTATAATACATACATACATATATTTTATAGTATGTTTTTTTCCTTTGTGAGTTGTGTAAAAAAAAAAAAAAAAAAAAATGAAAATCATCACCTGAAATGAACTTCCAAAATGCATTCAGCTGCCCAGCAGTCAGCAGAAATGGGCTAACTGGCAAAACATCTTCTTTTAGATATGTTATGACCTTGATGACAAAAATAGGAATTAAGTAGCCCTCAGGTGAAGGGCTAACCTTTCCTAATAAATTTAAAAAATTGCATTGTATTTAACAAAATGCAGCTGCTTGGCAAGAGGGAAAATGATAGAGAAAGAAAGTAGGAAAGGAAGGAGGAAATTTAAAAAAAAGTGCATGTGGGGGAGGAGGAACTCATTAATGTATTTGAATTTCAAAGGGTGATATGGCTCATTAGTACTAAATGATTGCTTCCAACATCACTCTAAGCTATGTGTCTGGATAACAAGCATATGATAACACCATTTAAAACTTGATATGTGTGTCGGTGTTTGTGCGCATCCATGTGCACTGTTGGAAAGAAAGAAAGAATATGACTATGGTTACGTGTGCCATGAATCACATTTCACAGCATATTTCACAGCTAGATGCCATCAACAGTAAAATAAAAGAATCCTTCCCTCTAATCTCTCTTGTCATAGTGGCTTACACAGTGGCTTGCAGAATTATGAAATAATACTTAAATTCATTAAGTGCACATATCATCCAGCAAGTCTTAAATTCTTTGTAAATAAACGTATGTTTTACTTGGAAAAGCTTTTGGCACTGAACCTGTTATTTGTGTCAATGTTTAATTTGTTATATTTTTCTAATTTTCTTGTATTACATGGCAACATAGATGATGTGATGTTACATTGAGGGAGTTGCAGGACTACATCAGCGTGTAATAACATGAATCTCTTAGCATTAACACTTACTCTAGACTTTCAATTTGCACAAATAAATAATCATCAAGAGAACTGCATAGTGGAAAAGGAAGGGATATGAGATTTTTTTTTAATTGATCTTAAAATACTGCAGCTACACTGGTCAGTCAAGATAATTATTTTAACTTTTTCTTGAAAGAAAAAGCTGCTTGTTGCTTCTTGCTGCTGCGTTTGGATGTTTTAAAATAGAGAGTTACAGAATATCAGTATATTTTGCAACGTACAAGAGTTTATTACAAAATGAGGGGGAGGGGGGAGAGAGAGAGAGAGAGCTCTGATTTAGCTAACTAGTGTAACTAATGTAGTTATAATTAGTACTTATCTCATGATGTTTAAAAGGATAAGAAAGCATCAGGAAAGAAACACTATCAGCATATAAAATAATTTATATGTCTAAATATCAGTGTGGGAGTCATAATTTACCTTTTTCGGAGTGAAGATATGCATGTGAAAATACACTCAAACCGTGTACCTTTTGTTTGACTGGTGACCAAGGAAATGAGTTTCACTATGTGCTTACTTCTTCTTTTTTTGATGAGGATAGAAACAAACTGATTAGAAGTTACTTTAGAGTTAACGCCACAATTTATATATTTAAGGAGTTGATGGGCACAAAAAATGTCAAAGTTTTGTTTAGTTTGGTTAAGTTTATTAAGAAAATATTGTGCATTTTTTGATTGTGCAGAGTTTTGGTTTCTATGTTTTGTTTGCTGGTTGTCTGTTGGTGTATTTTTCATTCCTTATAACCTGGTGAGGGGTCAATAGAAAAATAAAAAGAAAAGAAAAAAGCAAACACAGAGGTACTAGGTACCAGTTAACTTCCATAGCTTCCCTCTCTTCACTGTTTAGGTGAATCCAAATACTAAAGAACTGCCGTGTGTGTGCTTATGTCTCCAGTCCCAGAGTTGATGGCTCCTCCAAAGGTTTCTGCAGTGTCATCCACCAGCCTCAAGGTCACCTGGAGCTCCACTGAGAGTGGTGGTGTCATCGCCAGAGGAAACATCACAGAATACAGGATCAACTTGCTTACTGAACAGACCAACAACCCCTATGCTCCTCCAGTTATTAGTCAGGTTGAACACACACACACACAAACACACACACACAGTTATTTAGAGATGCTTCTTTTGAAAATAATAAGTTTCTTTCTGATCCTTCTCCTTTCTATTCTTCAGGTCATTCATAGCGTGGGACCGTCAGCACAGCCTGTATATGTGGTGAAAGGACTGAAGCCATACCATGTGTATAACTTCACTGTTACACTCTGCACAAAGATAGGCTGCATTACCAGTCTGCCAAGCACAGGACGGACTCTGCCAGCAGGTAAAACACACTGATAAACATACACGCCTATAGTGTACATGTCACGTCACACCAGTACGCACCTCTACAGAGAATGCATTTAAAGGTATAGAAATACTGCAGGTGCCAGTTTATTGTCTGTTTAAGGGGCCAACAGCAGTTCAGTTTTGTGTGTATTCATTCTAGGTAATGAGTGGTATTCCCTTTGTAACAACTGCAACACATCCCTTCTTGACATCCATACACCCACACACTCGCACAAGCATGTACACAGTCAGTCACTGGATATTTGAGTGGCAACAGTGTTGGTGATGTTAACCAGAGGGGATATTCATGGCACACGGCAGTAAAAACAATTTACTGTTAATTACAAGGAGAAAAATGTGGCGGAACACACACTTCCTGCTTGCCATGAATCAAACACACACACAAACCAAGAACCTCTCTCTCTCTCTCTCTCTCTCTCTCTCTTTCTCTCTCTCGCTCTCTCTCTCGCTCTTTCCCCCTCATGGATTTATAACCACTATGGAAGTACGATGAATTAGCTGTGTTTAATAACTCAGACACAAATCACTGGGACTGAGACGAACCCTAATTGATCAGTGCAAGACTCTCACACACCCACACACACTTTTAATTCATTCTCTTTATTTGCCTTTTCATGTCTGTCACTCACTCTACCATATGCTTATTTCTCTGCTTATCCTACAATATAGGAACATGAATCATTTGGCAATATACAGTACATACTGTATTACACGTGTGCACATACACATAATCCTCCAACACACTTTCCTATCTGTTTCCTGTCTTGTGTGGTTTGTATTTGTTCTGTTTTGTTTTTTGTTTAATTATTCCAGTTAACTAGACAATGCGTATGTTGAGTGGTTGAGAAAATCCTTTCATCTATAAATACTTGCTGAGGGATTTAAGCTTTTGAATATACTCTTAACGGCTATATCTGTTGACACAGAGAATATTTTTATTTCATACAATTCTGGAAAAGTCCTTTCTTGTGTTTATTGTGATGAATGATACTTCATATTGTAGTCAGTGGACTTTTTAAATGTATTTTTAATGGCTACATCTGTTGACAGAGTGACGATGTTTATTTCAAGTGATTCCAAAGACTTCTCTTGACTGTAATACAGTACAATACAATATGGCTTATTGCACCCAGTTGACTTTTTGAATGTATTTTTAACAGCCACATCTGTTCCCGCCATTTTGTTTCTTCCAATGCCAAAGATGTCCCTTGTTTCAACTATAAGAAATGATAATGGCATATGCCGTTTGGCAGACAGTTTGTTTTTGTTTTTTTTTTTCAGACACAAAACTCAAAACAATTTGCATACCATGTGCTGTTCCATTGGGCATTGTGCTTCTGTTTGTAGCTCCACACTTTATATTGCTTTTCCTCATTCAGTTTGATAGTTTTGACAGTTTATCTCTGTCTCTCCCCCCCCCCCCCNCCCCCCATATAGAAAAAACAGCCATAACTTCAAGATAAAACATTCTGAAAAAGCTTTTATTTATTTTATTTTTGTTGTACAAGAGCATGTGTAGATTTTATTGGATTTTAAAGGACCATATCAATGTTTTTGCATGCTTTTGTTTATTTCTACATCATGTCTACCTTTGTGCTACTTAATATAGCCATCCTCCAAATTGTGCTCAGATTTTTGGTATGTTTTTCCTGCTATCCAGGCAGCATCTGTATGGTTTTTCATTCATTTCAGTACTGCATGAACTCAAGCAGATATTTAAAACCTGCTTGAAAAGGAGTAAATCTGTCTCACCAGGACCTAAATTTTGTTGAGATTGTTATGACTGAAAAATGATTTGCAAGAAAAAGACTGTTCAGTCAGTAGGAAAAAAATGCGCTTCTTCAAAAATTTTCTGGGGTAGAAAAACACCCTTCTTTTCTTATTCCAAGACATAAACTGTTGCACCATTGAATAATACCGAAAATAGTAAACAAGAACAAGCTCTTCCCAGATGCATGCAGGNACTGTTGCACCATTGAATAATACCGAAAATAGTAAACAAGAACAAGCTCTTCCCAGATGCATGCAGGATGCAGCCATGTCTCTAGGTCCTAAAAAACTATTAAAACATTTCACAAAAACATTTCATCTGATTTTATAGGTTTTACTTTTGTTTTACTAATTTATCAAGTAGAAGTTTTGATAAAACCCAAAGCCAATGTAAAGCTTACCTTTTTGCTCAAACTAATGTACATGGGAATTTTCTCAGCATAATAAAGTCAGCTCCCTTTATAATTACCTGCAGTACTTCTACCCTGCAGAGAAAAATCAGAACAAATCCAGCACTGAAAAAGTCAACTAACCTCTTACATCTGCAGACACCCTGAATCAAACTCTCTCTCTCTTTAAAGATGAAGTATTACTCACAAAGTGGTGCTCCTGAAAATGTTTATTTGAGCCATATTTAACCCTGAGTTGAAAAACTGTCATGTGTTAGCTTCTCTGTCTTGGATTTTGAGCTGAATATGTTATTGATACACTGATAAATGTGCCACACATCAAGCTGGGCCATTAGAGCTGACTACCATCTGCTGTTACATATATCAGACCAAAAGCACATGTGTGTAAATATCAGCACACACAAACTGATACAGGCAATGTCAGAGGGAACAAGCTCTTGGGCCATGTTGTTGATGCATTTGCAATTGTTTTAGTATGTGTGTCTTCTCACAAAGTTATCGATCAGAGCGTAAAGTGAGTGGCTAATCAGGGGCTGATGGTGATGTTTTATGTATCCTACATCCATAAAAGCTTGTTCTACAAGACATACACACAGAGAGACATACACACTCACACTGTAACACCACTCAACAGAACAGGAACTTTATTGATTTACGCATAATTGGCCTGAGGCCCTTCTTGAGGAGAGAAATATGCATGGCAAGGGATCGCCATGTCAATAAGTGGTGTGGCTATGTGTGTGGTGTAACTGTACGCTAAGAGCCTCTTAAGACATGTCAGTGGTTGTAAAAACAGAAAACACACATTCACAATTGCTCCTGGGAGCTGGCCTGTGATTTAGCTGCTTCATTACCATGTCAGCAGCTAAAATTAACCTTTCTGGTGACTGTTAACCTTGTGTGTGTGTGTGTGTGTGTGTGTGTGTGTGTGTGTGTGTGTGTGTGTGTGTGTGTGTGTGGGCTCTAATATGTCTAATATGATGTCTTGTATTGTTCTGTGTATAATTTCTGCTTGTTAATTCACTGAAACGTACATAACACTGCAACACATTCAGTTTGAAGCACAACGTGTGTATGAAAGTACTACACACACACACACACACACACACACACACACACACACACACACAGGCTTCAGCTGAATGTTATTATAGCTCAATTTCAATAAGCTGGTAATCTATCAGTTGGCAGTAATTTATGACTTGATGTGCCAAACTGAACCACCAAAACAAGCTGTCCACTTCCCATTTAAGAGCTCTCTTAGAACTCACGTTTAAAATGGTCTGCTTGTGTGTCACCGAGAGCTAATTTACTTTTACCCCAGACCATTTAGACCATTACTGAGGCACACACACACACACACACACAAGGATGGGATGACACACCTTGCCCATTTTTACATAACTCCATCACTTATTATGTTTCTCTCTCCATTCTTTGTAAGATGATAATAATAATAATAAGAAGAAGAAGAATAAGAATAATACATGAAAAAATTAACATCAACACCAAAATGTGTATTTGGCCAGTTAGAACATACAAATGATTTTCAAAATTAATATAAAGAGGCATTTACTATAGATCAATTAAACAAAAAACACTGTGTACTTTTGTAGATGCGAATACTGTATACTATATTGTTATTATACATATGCCATATAAAGCAGGAACAGAGTAGTTCTTGGTGTGTCTAATGAAAATACCGAAAACCTTAAAGTACCTCTCTCTCTCTCTCTCTCTCTCTCTCTCTCTTTTCCAGCTCCAACAGGATTATCCCCACCTAGATTACATCCAGTGAATGAATCCACCGTTCATATAGAATGGGACCCCCCATCCCAACTCAATGGCCCACAGCCGTTGTACCAGGTTTGTGATGGCTGTACTTTCCAAATTTCAGTGGACCATTCAGCATTTTTATTCTCTTTATGTTTGTCATTATTAATTTTTGAACAATTTTCATCAAAAAAAAAAAAAAAAANAAAAAAAAAAAAAAAACAGAATTTTTAAATGATTTGTTAAAAATATTTTAAATATGCTCTGCTGGGCATCTGTTGGCATACCATTTACTAGTAATCGCAAAATCTCTGGTTCGATTTCAACTGGGATCCTTTATTGCATTAAGTCGCCCTTTCTCTACCTTTCTTTCCTGCACAAATAAAGCCAGAAAATGCCCCAAAATCTATTTCCTGTTATTAAATGACTCAAAATTTACGTTACAATTAGTGTGGGAAGCAGCAATTGCAGATTGTCTCTTCAATATTTTCAATACAATCATCAATCATTAGTAATGTGATTTCATACTATTCATGATTAAGTGCAATTCTTTTCTACAATTACTTGTTAGAAAGTAACCCAAAATGCATATTTAAATATTGCTGCTCTTGTAAGTTGCCGTTACTATTACTTGTTTGTACAGGTTGAAAGGATAGACATCTCTCTCTCTGTCCCACAAAGCCCTGTTGTCAGAGGTACAAGGTTCTCTGGCAGCAGTTACTACCAGTTTCCCAGTGACACACTTCCTGTCAACACCGACTTCACAGGTGAGCCTTATGTCTGGATACATGCAGATGTCTGTGTGCACCGAAAAATGTATGTTTGTCAGCATGCTGTGGTATACATGCTTGCAAGTGTGTTTGTCTTTGCATATGTGTGCATTCCTATATGAAGGTGTTTGCGGGTACATTTTTGTAGTGTTCAGTGCTTCCATAACATTTCTTGAGAATGACTTCCCCAGTCATTCTAAAGGACAATTATCTTTCTGTTTACCAGCATCATTAGAGAGCTGAGCTGCACAGCCAAACATGTTCTGCTTCATCTGAGAACATCACGCAGTCTGACGCTCATAATTAATGACTGCTGATACTAATCAGTGGGATTTAAGCAGGCAAAGCTCTCTGATACCGCTTGAGCTAACTTTCACTGTCCTGTACAAACCTGGAATCAAAAAATGTATGAAAAAAATGTTTAAGTTTTCTAGAGGAAATACAGTATTTTTTTTAAGTTTTAAAAGAATGTTATTCAGTTTTCAAAAATTGAATCACAGAATGAATCTTTGGGCAAACAGTGAGGACTCCACATTCTCTTATGTATTTATGCAGATAGGTTTTCATCAGTCAGGCTCGTTTCACATGATAAGCATTGAGCGTTGTGCTGAGCTTGGCATCCAGCGCTCTGCTTGTTCATGAGCAGAGTCTGAGCAGTGCCATTCAAGCAAGCGCTGACAGGAAGCGCTCACTGCTAATGACCTGTAGACGGTTACCATGGGCGATCTTTGCACATTCGTGGTCCATATCGGCTTACCGGGTCAAATCAAACGACATGGACATCACAACAAAGAAGGCTCTGGCTCTTCTTCTCATTTGAAGAAGAAAAGCGAAAAAACAGCAAATGTGGATGCATGAAATCTTGTTGAATCACCATTCTAAACTGCTCTACATAGGTTATGAGTTTCTCCTCCATCACTGTCATGCTTCTGCTTACAGCAGTTCTCTGATTGGTTGCACGTTGGAAAGGTCAGCATCAGAAAGGTCAAAGTTGAATTTGGTCGAACTTTGAATGCCGCGTCAAAACAGAGGATCTGAGCACCACGCCACGCTCAAGGTGGCGTGACGCAACGTTAGGAGTCACCACTCAGCTCCCAATACACAATAATGGAATGCCCAGGTCAACGCAACACTCAATGCTTATCATGTGAAACCGGCCTAACCCTAACTGTGCCAAAAAGCTCTCTGCATTCTTTCATCATTTACTCTGCACACACAGAACCTAGGGATCCAATGTATAACAATGGATTTGGTTCTTTACCAGTTTATCTGATACCCATGTACTGTAAACTCTGATGAATACACAGCCCAAATATCAAACTAAGTTGGCAGGATAACATCTAAATTATTTGTTTTGGTGAAGCTGAGTTCATACATTCATACAGTCACAAGCATTTAAACTATGGTTTAAATGCTTGTGACTGTATGAATGTGAAGCAGAGTGTTGCTGAAATAGGGCATGCATATGCTGCACAACTTCTGAATGATTATAAAAATAAAAAACAGTAAACATAATTAAAAAAAAAAAATNGCTGCACAACTTCTGAATGATTATAAAAATAAAAAACAGTAAACATAATTAAAAAAAAAAAATAATGATATAGAAATCATAGCCCTACACTTACTTATATAAAAAATTATTGGTCTCTCTCTGTAAACTGGGTTGTTATCCCAACACATATTTTTGATACAGGGAGACTTGATACAGAGAGAATGAGGAAGGTTTTGCCTTTCTCCTTACAATGAGTCTTCAAGTCTTTTAATTTCCCTGTGTTCTTTTGGACATGTGTGCAAATGTACAGTGTCTAAGCACAACCCCATTCTGGATTAATTGTAAGACATTTCCACCAGCTGGTGAGAGCTTTACCTCACTGTTGTTGGCTTGATCCACTGTGTTTTATCCCAAATCAACAGATGACAATTTTTCATAGATTGACTGTCCTCTCCATGTTCCTTCATCATGAAGGAAAATAGATCTGTCTGAATACTCCCAGCTAAATAGATGATGGTTTTTGCTATTGAGGAATGCCTCACCTCTCCTCCACGCTCCTTCATAAAGGGTAATGGATCAGACAATCACTTTCAGACCGGATCTATTCTGGACCATCAATGTGTCGGCAGTCCTCAAACCGTCGCACTCTTACAACCATCAATACTAATAGCATCATCTACAGACAATTATTCCCATCGAAGTGCACAGAACAGCGAACAAATCAAAGCCAAATTGGATTATGAATGTAATGCAGTGTAATGCCCCCTCAAGAGTCAATTGATCACAGAGGAGACTCGTCAATCGTTGATGTCTCATAAAAATCCAGTAAGTCCACAATGACAATTGTAACATTCTGATGTTAACGGAATCATTCTTTATAATAGTTTTTTGACCCAAGGGCCCACGAATAACATTCAGAAACCATCACAAGGTTTTGTTCCTGCATGTTGCCACTCTGGAAATTATTGTTTGAACTTTGAGTAGTAAAAAAGAAAACTTTTTGAATATATGAGGCTTGTGTTCTAGCGTTGATGCATCAGAATGTCCTGATGGGCTGTCTAAAAAATATAAGATCATCATTTTTTTCTGTCCACATTATGGTTAACATTATACACTATTCTGGGAATATTAATAAGTTGGTGTTTTCCATAAATTGTTCATTGAGGTTGTTGCTGCAGGCTTTCTATTTTCGTAAACATGTCAATTAAGGACATGTCTTTGAGCAGGGTCAATATTATACATACTAAATCTTAGTTAAGATCAAAATCATTTTTCATGAAGAATCAATTGCCCATATAAATAACCTAGCTATTAGCTATCTTTTTACATAGATATGTGATATTAGCTTTAATTTTAAGGAGGTCTGACAAACTATTTGGTCAAAATATGTTGTTTTCCATGTATAATTATTACAATAACGGCGCACATTTCCATGATGATTTGCTTGTTCACGTGTGATTAATGATCCCTCTTAATGCTGAATGAATTTAGGGTACTTGAGGTCAATTTTTTCCATACTGAATCTTACTTTAGATAAAACAGGCTTATAACCATATGCAATCAGTGCTCTGATATGAATACCCTGTAAGTGCTTATTTCCATAAATGCATGTTAGTCCATTCATCTTATCTATAATGCTTCTGCATCTACAGTCCTGAGATGTGTCTTCCACCTTGTTCATCTTTGAATTAAGGACTGTGTCTCAGTGAAGAATGAAATATGTTTTTCTTTGTTAAATTAATGTATTTAAATGGATACTGTTCCAAAACAGATTATAGGCTATCCTCTCCTCATTTGTAATGCTTTACTATTTGAGCCTGAAATGGGTTGATTAAAATGATGGCCTGCTCATATTTTTACTAATCCAGATCTATTTCTTCCATCCACAGTAAATGAAGAGAGATGAAACAGCACAAATTCAGTTAAAAAAAAGACAGGAAGAAAAAATTAAGACAGAAACAAATAGACTTGGATAATTTCCAGACGCGTCTAATACAGTACATTTCTGCAGCACCACTGCAGCAATTGAGCAGGAAAGAGGGAAATGTTAAATGATACAAATTATTTTTCCTTAATTAATATGATTGATTGCCAGGCATTGACGTTGAGAGGAGAGGGGGGAAGTGTGTGAAGGGAAAGTTTGCGCAGACATCATTAGTTTTTCCCCATTTAAAGATTAATCAGAAGAGGCTGGGCTCTTTAATTCTGTCATTTGTATATTTAATGGGCTGCTGCAGAATCTATGGGTGTAATTAGCTAGCTGCCGCGCTCTCATTAATACGCCAGGCTCTGATTAATGCCAGCAGAGAGCTAACATGACTGGAGTTATTCAGGTTATGTTGTGTAGATGATTACACACAACCTCCACGGTTTACTGAGACTGAGAGAAAAACAATACAATATAAAGTAATACCTCTTAATAAATAATGCTCCATTTAAAATTGTTAAATAATGTTACATTTTAATGTTAAATACTGTAGAATATTATATAAGTATTCCCTCTTTGCTTAGACAGGTAGACAAGGGAAAAAGTACAACATGGAGTTTGAAAAAACAAGCTGTGCTTGATCCAACACTTAAATATTTTTAATGAATAAAATATAATTTGAACAATATAATTCACTTATCTTGTTACTCTATATCTCAATAGTTGTTTTCTGACTTGATGGCAGCAGTCCAACTATTAACCTGCTTGGAAATGGAAGAAATATACTTGATCTGGCTGCCATCCCATGAAAACTTTGTATAGTCAACATTTTAGGCAAAAAGAAGAAAATCTGTTAGAAAACACACACAACTTTACTTTTGTGATAATCTTCTGTGGAAATAATTTGTGTCATGTTCCTTTAGTTGTTAAAATGTATGCAGTAGTAATGTGCAAAAAAGATTTTTTGCAGGCAGCCACCCTATTCATTCTCTTACTGATTATCAAACTGTTAAAATGGCTAAATGGCTACATGGCTTGCAGACGAAACAGGATGTAGACGAAAATGGGACACACAGAGAGTGGAACAGTCAGACATTGGGTTTCGCTTTCTCGTTTTCTCCGCTTTTGCTTTCTTGGGTCCACCCAAGTACAGCCTATGATGTGCACATGTCAGTGTGTGTTACAACAGTGTCGCAGTTGCATTGTTTTTAAGGCTGAGTCGTCCCGCAAAATCTGGGCAGGTCTTCAGAAACCTGCCCAGATTTCTGACCAAAGGCAGGCTGACCAAGTTTGTATGTATGGGAAACACTGCAGTATAGTCTGTCACTGTGTGGTGATGGGTGTGACAAATGGGTGTGTGTGTAAAAAGGGTTGCCTGCACATTCCTGAAGGTGAGGTGTTCTACCAGGCTCAAAACCTTCAGGGACAGGAAGGACATGAGAGTTTTCTAGCCCAGTGTGACCTGTATGGGCTGGGTGCTGCTCAACACACCTGCTTGAAGCAATGTTTCAGAAATAATGACCCACTTCTCATCTTGTCTATTTGAAATCACAAAACTAATTAGAGTACATTATAATAATTCCTAAAGTGCAGGTGGAGCCTCATGAGCACGATTGAAGGAACATAACCACCAATAAGCACATGGCACTTGAGAGGAAGGTATCTTGGAGGTATCTTGTTGACATCTGAGCACGAGTGGTATGAGGCTTTGGTGAGTAGTCGTGTGTGTGTGTGTGCGTGCGTGCGTGTGTGCGTGCATGCGTGCGTGTGTGTGCATGCATGCATGCATATATACTGTGTATGTAACAGGCGCCTGTCATAATGTGCGATCAGGTGTGTATATTGATGGCTCAAAGTGGTTGTCAGTGTGAAGTGGGGAAGTTCTGTGGGGAAATCTGAAAGTAATGCTGAGCACAACCAGTGTTGCTTACCATAGACATTGTACATTTGGCCTAAACAACTTGGCCATGCATGTGTTAACAGTCTATACACACACACTTGTCACAATTGTCCTTTGTTGTCTTGCGAGTGTCTTTTCCAAAGGTCCTAAACAGTAACTATGTAAGCAAAACACTCAGTTTTTACTGTGTGAAACAAAGATCAACACAAAAGGTGCTGAACACACTCTTATTGATATATCTGTACTCACAAAGCCACCATAAACTTAAAGTTACAGTGAGCAGGTTTTCAATCAGAGAAGGTATCAACCTTAGTCTTTGGCAGCTGTAAGACCTGAACTGTAACTCTGTGGACTTTCTTAATGGGTTAATAAGTAAAAATAACATGATGTGAGGAAATTAAACTCACATTATGAAGTTCTTGGTCCCAGCCAGACCACCATATATCTTGGATCATCCATCCATCCATTATCCTCTGCTCATCCAGGTCCGGGTCGCGGTGGCAGCAGACTAAGCAGACTGACCCACACTTCCCTGTCCCCGGCCAGGCCCTCTAACTCCTTCTGGGGGACTCCGAGGTGTTCCCAGGCCAGCCGGGAGATGTAATCCCTCCAGCGTGTCCTGGGTCTTCCCCGGGGCCTCTTCCCAGTTGGATGTGCCTGGAAGACCTCCCTAGGGAGTCATCCTTATTAGGTGCCCGAACCACCTCAACTGACTCCTTTCGATGCGGAGGAGCAGCGGCTCTACTCCGAGTCCCTCCCGGATGCCCGAGCTTCTCACCCTGTCCCTGAGAGTGAGCCCAGACACCCTACAGAGGAACCTCATTTCCACCGCTTGTATCTGCGATCTTGTCCTTTCAGTCATTACCCAGAGTTCATGACCATAAGTGAGGATAGGAACGTAGATTGATTGGTAAATTGAGAGCCTCACCTTCTGGCTCAGCTCCCTCTTCACCACGACGGTCCGGTACAGTGTCCGTAGGACCTCGGACACTGCAACAATCCATCTATCAATCTCACGCTCCATCCTACCCTCACTTGTGAACAAGACCCCGAGATACTTAA
>VXCM01000821.1:0-132641 GCA_014773175.1 Lucifuga dentata
GTTGTCGAATATCCTCCTTAAGGTCGGCAATCTTTTTATTAGCCCTCTGTAGTGGTCCATAATCCTTGCACTGTATGGTTGACATAGTTAAAAGTAGCGACGACGACTAGCTTAGCCACCAAGCTAAAAACAAGCTAAGCTAGCAATAGTTGAGAGCTGGCTGTTTTTTCGGAAAGTTAAAAATCGAAGGGACCGATGGCTAAAATGATAGCTAAAACCTTTACTTTGTTAAAATATATAGGTAAAACAACCAAGGTCTAAAATTGTAACGTTAAGATCCAACTAGAACTGGTTAAAATAGTGAATTAAAACAGGGCTTGAGTCGGGCAAACAAAAACGCCGACGCATGCGCACTCTACTCTATGAACAATATATTTCCTTCTTACTTTTGAAGACATTTCTCTATTCACCTGAAAGGCTTCTTTAGAACTGAAGAGCCATGACCTCTTACTGAGAAATTTGACTCCCAATTTGGGAAAAAAAAAAAAAAAAAAAAAAAAATCACTGTGTATGGGTATGTTTGTGGGAAGTAAACAACACATTTACACTTCTACTCTCCGTTGATGCTGCACAGCTGCGCACACTGAGTGAAAACAAGCCATTTTAGATACTGTCCCTTTAACTCAGCCTTCCCACAGAAAAAAAAGAAAAAGAAAAAGAAAAAAAAAAAAATCCTGCTACATCCTCATTGGCCAGCTGTGTCAGTCATGAGCTGGTAACACTCACGGACTGCGAAACACAGATATATGCCAAACACTTGCTCATATCATCGTACACTTGTGTGTGTCTAACCAGCTGTGTTACATGGTGACATCAACAAGTTGCAGAAATGAAGAACTAATCAAACATCAAGCTTTCAGGCAGAGCAGGACCTATGGTTTGTCTTACTGGATGCATTTCGTTTGGAGTGAACTTTAACTTTTGCAACTTTGATAATGACCAACACAAACTCCCTACTATATTACATCATAAAAATTTAGGGAAAAATAAAGAAAACCACATTAAGTTTCCTTTAACAGCAATCCTCAAGTAATATTACATCTATATGAGGTATTACTGACGCGATTATTTCCTGAGGGAAAAAACAGAATTTAGCCACTTCTTCTAAAGTTATGTGGTGATCTTTTTAACCACAAATCATCCAAACTAACAAACTGCATTTTAATTTTGTAAACACCAATATGAAAGAAGGAATAACACAATTTAGATATCTATTTCTCATCCAGGATGCAGAGAAGACCACACAAGTGTGTGACAGATTGTTCCTCGCAATTACAGCAAACACAAAATGGTGTACAGCAGACAGAAGAAAAGCACATTTCCTCTGGTTATAATGCAATCCTAAATCTTTATGCACCAACCCACAGTTTGTGAAGAATATTTCACACAGTTACACTTTATGGTCCTGACTGCTATCATACCACAGCATTACTAACAATCCAATATGTCAGTAACAGACTGGATTACAGTGCTACACTTCCTCTCCCCTCCACTTCCTCTGGTACAGGCAAAATTGAAAGTGAAAAGTCATTCATCTCAATCCACCGGCAAACAAAATCAAATAAATCAACACTTTCCCCAAATATAAAAATATTTGTGTTGTGGGCAGATAATTAATGAGCACAGCTGCACTAATTAAAAGCCATCTGAGTTCCATTAATCTTGGTTGTTGAGTCCCATCGTTTCTCAAAGTGGACAGCCACGCCTTTCCCATGCAATGCCCGTTGTCCTTGGACTCATTTTTCAGGTGATTTGGAACAGCATTGTTGCTTTATTAGCATCATGAAGAAACATGAAAGCACCATTAATAATATATTTCTAAGATGGGAACAAAGAAAATTATTATTTGCTTCCATTGCAGACTACTGTGTGGGGATCTGAGCTTTGCAGAACTGCAAATTTGCTTTGAGAAAATCAACGTTTGTCAAAGTATGCTTAATGTATTTGTTTTTTCCAGCTATGGTCCAACCCAATTTACTGTCCTTATGACCAAGTTTAAAGCCTCTTCATTAAACAACATTAAGCGATTACAGCTTAATTGCCAAATTTGCTTTATTTTCATGTAGACAGACTAAAAAAACTGAAGTGAAAACCAAAAAAAAAAAAAAAAAAANAAAAAAAAAAAAAAAAAGAAAAAAAGTCATAGTTGGTTATCTAATTAAAATATAAATTTTGC
The DNA here is from genome assembly GCA_014773175.1 of Lucifuga dentata. Classification (NCBI taxonomy): domain Eukaryota; kingdom Metazoa; phylum Chordata; class Actinopteri; order Ophidiiformes; family Bythitidae; genus Lucifuga; species Lucifuga dentata. The sequence goes on from VXCM01000821.1 coordinate 2,177, forward strand.
ATTTGTTCAGAAATCATGATCAGAGATGGATTGACAATAACATTATCGTAATAATAAACTACAATTTTACGGTGCTCTGACACAGCTCATAAATATCAACAGATACTGAGCCTCTGCCAAAGGTTTTGCATGCAAGAGGAAGACATGGAGGGAGGGAAAGGAAACATATGGTGCAAGATTGCCATAAACTGTTTTTTATGAAAATGGCTGGAAATTTTATTGAATTTAACGGAACCTAACGAGTCATCTCATTTCAGCATTGCTGGACTGCAAATCTCTCAGTGAAAGTAATGATTAAACACAACTTAATCATCAGACGTCAAGACAAGTTTTTAGAACAATTCTACTTTGTGACATGAAAAGAATTTGAGTCAGTTTGAAATGAGGCCTTACTGAGTCAGTTTGAAATGAGGCCTTACTGCATCAGTTGGACCTGTGCATCTACCTTTACTCATTACAGGTCATTTTACTTGTGCAATTAAATATTAAAGAGCAGACTGACATTCATTTCTATTGTTCATTTTGGGTTTTTTTTAATCCAATATTTTATTGTCTGCCTTGTTTGTTTTATTTATTTAATAAAACTTTTGGAAGTGGCTACAGAAAAAAGGAATTCTCTCTTGTTGCTCACTTCATTTTAGTTTGGTTTACATAATGACAACTCAGACAATAACTGACATATGCCTTTTTTTTCGTTATATAAAGTCTTTCTACAAAACATGGTGGCTCACGATATGTGTCTAATCTATATGAATGTCACATACAGACATTACCTACCACAAGCTTATCTTAACCCAACATTAGCTATGCATATTGCTCTGTTAAAAAAAGAAGCTTTTTTCTTGCATTCTTACTTTCTTCATATGCGTTGCATAGTACATAAAATTGTTGACAGTAATCACAAGGGCAATGGCCATTAAATTCTAATGTGGCTAATGTTTGCCTAATCAAAGTTTTATACATAGCAATAACTTTGAAATAACATTTTTTTTAATTATCCTTTAATTTGAAATGTGATATTGGTGCAATCTCTCATCAGAAGAAACACCCAAACAATAACAGCACCCCTGGGCATCATTACTGTTTTACACATTAAAAGGTAAGAAGGCAGGGCAAAGTACAAGACTTGTATGTTTTTTTCTATGAACATATGTGAGCACTTACAGCAGCTCAGTTACATTGGTAATTGATTAAAGATTGATTCATCTCATTGTTTTTTGTTTTTTTTGTCTGGCATATTTTACTTTTCAGAATGCTGTTGTATGTAGAATCACTATTGAATGGGATCACATTAACAAATCACCATCATTTTATTAATCAATAAATAAGACAATGATCATTTAGGTGTTTCCTTAATACACAATCTATCATTAGTTGAATAAGAAAAGTGTTAATGTATGTGATAGAATTCATGCCATTCATTACCATTTAAGAACTAAAAGTGTCATACTGAGAGTAGCAAATATATTAATTTAAAATAAGAAGGGTAGAAAAAGAACATTCAATTCAAGCAACATGATGAATTTCAGGTCAAATCCACATTTTTTTATTAGTCCTTCTACCCCCAAATTACCTTTTCTCTGCTCTTTCTTGGTGGAACATTAAGTATTTACCCCTTTCACAGTCTTCACCACCCAAGCACAGACATTTGAGCGAGTTTATTAGTTCAAAAGGATTATTATTCTAATATGAAAATGGAACTAATGGTGTGCCAGATGCTTTTTGCACAATTATCTGAGAAAACAAGTCTCGAGTCAAGTCATGTGTTATTATTTGGTCATTTTTCAGAGACCCTTCAAAATTGCCTCAATTATGTTCTATTAAGGCAAGGCCAACCCTGTCAATCAATGAAGCAGCATTTGCCCCTGCCTTCAAAGACCATCCACTCAAGATTTAATGGCTCTCAGAAGTTTTCGTTGCAGCAAAGTGATAATGTTGCTCAGGCTAATAAAAGTTAGTTTTTCTCTAGAAATCTCTAATTTCTCTAATATCAATGCTGGTTATCTGCATACTGGCCTTCTCAAAGAAGAAAGATATGGTGCCACCTTGTACCCAATAAATATTATACAGAACAATATAGATGAGTTTAAAAAGAAAATTAAACTATACATTTGTGATGTTACCTTGTATTTATTTACTAATAAAGTAGAACAAAGAGCATTTTTATGCACATACCTACAAAATGAAGACAGGTATTTTCATGTAACAGTTTTGCTTTACAACCTTTTGTCATAAGCACTGCCAAGAAAAATAACCAGAACACCTCACATCTAGAAAGACTTACTTCTCTAATCACAGGAGCCGTACAGTCATTACATCAGCCAAGAAGGTTGTTTTCACCTTCACCTGTTGGTTGGTGGAATCCCCCCCCCCCCCCCCNCCCCCCCAAAAAAAGAAAAACACACACAATTTTTTTTTGTATGTACACACACATATATACATACACACACACACACACATATATATATATATACTGTATATATATGTGTGTGTGTGTGTGTGTGCATGTGCACACATGTATGTGTATATATATAGAGAGAGAGATAAATAAATAAAAATCTTATAAAAACAGGTATAATTTGGTGTAGATATGGATAATGATCAGGTTAAGGATCCTGATCTGCTGGGTTAAAATATACACTTGGACATGAGGCATATTAATGGAATTGCTGTACAGTAACAAATGGGACCAAAAACATGTGACAAACTCGTGTAGCTGAGATGTTGATTCAGTACAAAGGGTACAGTTTTAATATAACTTTAACAGAATTGTGATGTGTTCCCTTGTGTTTTAAGTGTTTCCAGTGTTTGGTTGCAGCACTGCATGTATGACACACATCAGTGATGTAGAGGGCTTATAGATGAATATTAAACAAACACACCTTCTCCTATGGATATAACAGGCTAATTAGCATTACAGGAAGGTGAGATAATGGTACTCATGCTAATAATGGTGTGTTCCTCTTTAGGATGATGCTCAAACACTATACAGCCGTATAACAGAGCTCCTGGGTAATAGTCAAATTGAAAGTATTTCACCTTAGAGCCTCAATATCACCTCAAGATTTTGAACAGAACATAGCTGTTACAATCGTGTAGCATAAAGCTCGAGTTATTTGGGGATTTTACAGGACATTAATTTTTGATGTTCTGTCACTTCTGATGGCAAGTCTGTCATGCCCGAAAGTCATATTGTCCCCTGCTGTTCCCTGTTTGCCAGAACTCGTGCTAGGTCAGCTCCAAACACATGCACTGCCATTGGGAATTTTTGGCAACCCGTGAGTCACATGCAAGCAAAACATCTGTTGTTTTACCGGTCTGGCCAAACCCATTCTGTCGCAGTGAATTAAGGAAATGGGAAACAGTGTCACCCCACCAATCTGACGCCTTAGTTTTCATAGCACACGCATGCGGACATACACACACACAGTCCACAGTGACTTGAAGAAAGCTCAGATAATGATACTCAGAATAGATTGTAGATAGGCAAAATACACTGCAAACTTAATCTAATATTCTCAATTTCATGAGAGCGTGCACACATAAAGGCAACCTACTAACATAATTTGTTCAATTTCCATCATATCTCGCATTCTAAAAATATCACATGAAAGGGTGGGAGGTTGGGATACAATAAATAAAGTCTCTATGACGTAGCCCAGTGCTGTAATCAATCTCCTCCATCTCCCTGCATCCCCTTCTTTCTGTTTCTCTCTGTTTTCATATCTCAACGTCCCTCCCTCTCCGTCCTACATCTCCCTCTTCTTTCTAACTCTATCTTGCTTGAGAGCTAGCATATGTCTCCAATCATTTCCTCCCAGCCCCCACCCCCTTGCCTTCTCCTTCTTCCCACATTTCCTCTCTTTCCCCTTGTCTTTTCCCCAGTTACTCCTTCATCTCTCCCAGTTTGACTCTAGCTGTGACTGGTGCAGTTATCAATCACGAAAGCCAAGCCTTGTCAGGGACGACTGAACCTAGAGGCGCTCCTCTCCCTGCACTCTCTCGCTCCCTCTTTTATCTGTCTCGGTCTCCTTCCTTTAACAAATTTGTTCCAGTTAATAAGCCCTCCCAAATGACCCCCTCTTCCTAATTAAGCACAGGCAGCATGTAGGGAAATATGATACTTAATTAATGATGAGATAAACTCTCTCCCAAGGCCCTGTCAGAAAACCATGACACCATGTTTGGCGGTTTGAAATCGAATTAACACGCCAAAAGAGACAGAAGAAAAACTGTTGGGTGATTTTTACTCTCACTCATTCAATTCTTTGTCTGACAGCAGAGAAGAGTAAAGCTTGATGTAACTAGCTAATGGTCACGTCACCAAGTATCATGTGAAGCGTGATCGGCTCGGCTGATTGTCTGTTCATCATCTGTCATCCCACCAAGGAGGACCAATTTAAACTGTTACAGGTTTAGATGAGTAACAAGTGGAATGTTTAAATGGTTTACTGACTTTGTACAGAAAATTCACTAAGCCAAACATACACTCACAAGCTAGAAGCCTTGAAAATGTGTTGGAATGAGCTGTGTCAAATGATCACATCCAGCAGTCAAAGGTTTTCTCCAGTTAAAATATGTTCATATTACTTGAGCAAATGAGCTCCTAACCCTAATCCTAATCTCTGGTTATTCAAGTATCTGACTGTAACCTTACACTGACTCAAAGCCTTCAACAGCACAACGCACGATCATCACTCTCGCCAAAGGCCTGCTCCATTGTGTGACAGCTGTAAATGACTGTTTTTTTTTTTTTTGNTTTTTTTTTTTTTTGGTGGGTACTTTAGTGGAGTTTCTCAAACTTCCTCTGAAAGTCTTTGGCCAATTCAAAGGAATTTACTGCAATGTTGCAACAATTTATGTAGAGCTGAGGCACATTATTAATCAATGATTACTGATACAAAGATGCTATTTTTATTGTTGATGTTAGGATGTGCTGTTTTCTCTCGGTGGTTTGGAGTGCTGTGGAAGAAAAATGACAAATTCAACGAATCTCTTTCATTTTTAAGTAAAAGTGCAAGTAACTGAAAGTGCAGCTCATTTGAGGTTGTGACTCAGTTCACCTGGCTCAGGTTTGGGTTTGACATGAAAGTGTCAACTCTTAACAGGTTGGAGAAACTGGGCGCTGCCTTTAAGTGCATTTAAAGGAAAATGAGCATGTGACACAAAGAGCTAGACTGCAATATGTACTAATAATATATTTTCAAAAATTATAGCATTTGCATTCATATTTTTTAAACAAACCATGGAATATGAGCAATATTTCTTGTGCATGTATAAAGCGTTTTAAGGTTTCTAATCTGGCAAATTGACCAATTCAACATCCGTTTGTCATAGTCTTTGTTACTTCATGAATGTGATGGAAAGAAAACTGTAAACAAACAGTGTAGCATTTCCTTCTATCTGCAAAATTCAAAGTCACAGAGCAGCATGATAGCAAAAAATATAAGCAGCAGGATGTTTGACATGCATCATTTCAAATATTCAGATTGGACTCGAACAATTAGAAGCAGCTCTGTTGAGAGTGTCCACAAAGTAAATGACATTGATAATTCATTCTCTTTTATCTTTAACACTTTACAACTGCACAGCTTCTGTTTAAAACACACTCCACTTTCTTTAATCATGCCCAACATCTCATTCTTTTATTATGTTTTATCAAGCATTAATTAATGGCTGACACAGGGAATCACATTTAATAATGCAAGGATAATGTTTTTTTTTTTTTCTTCTGGAGCATATGGTGTACTTTATTAATATTCAACATCAATTGTCATATTCCATCTGACAGGCTCTTTCAGAAATACACCATTTTTATGTGAGCAAAGATATGAGTAAAGTTATGAGTTATTTGTAACAATAAAATACAAACCATTAAAAAAAAACATTCTGTCATTTTCCTATTTTATTTCTAACTCTCAAATGTCTTTTTCCCCCTGTTGCTTGCATCCTAAATAGAGTATGTTTAACTGATGTCACAGTCATTGTGTAAGTAATGTAAAAATTTGCATAATATGTCAGCTTGTAAAGAGTTATGGTGCTCTAGTGCATTTGTAACTGTTCACCACCAAATCTCAGTTTTCTTTTTTTTTGAGACTTCATCATTGCATACTGGTGGCTGGAATTTATTTGATTTATGAAACTGTATGACTTTTCTGCACAAAGCATTTAACAGGTTATTGACTCATCACCTGCTGTATGTATGTATGCATGTATGTATACATGTAATATGCAGTGGGCTTCACTGCTTTTCTCCCTCCCTGTTTGTTTTGGTACTCGCCTACTTCTGACCGTGCCAGTGCAGCACAGAAAGAAATGTTAAACTAAAGAGCTTGACAAATTTAAGATTGGAGGCCTGTGTGTGTGTGTGTGTGTGTGTGTGTGTGTGTATGTATGTATGTGGTATCTGCACATACTAGGATATTTTTTATGGGATAAAGACTGTCCACACACAGCTAGCAGAAACAAAACTTCTGCAAAGCTGGCCCACATTGTATTACAGAACCTGCGGCAATACTGTGTATATAAATGTGGATTCCCCAGCTACATGCTGTACATTCCTATAATAGATATAAGATAGGCCTACTTAAGAGTTTTCAAAGGGAAGGTCATAATGATACTTTGCCACAATACAAACAAGTTTTTCCACTTTGACTTCCTGAAACTAAGCCACATGCATCATTTTCACATGTCATTCCTGACATCATAATTGTTATACAGACAGGCTATTTTTACCGAGTTGGGTGCTGGGATTGCATTGCCAGCTTGAGCACCTCATTCTGAAAACACGTCTCGATGATGACAACATTTTCAGTCTTGTTCCCCCTCATCTTCAAATTAAATTTACATTGACTACTTTGATATGTGCAGAGTGAATGTTTACATCCCTGTGGACTGTGAGAAAACTAAATAAACCAAAACTATCACATCCACAAACAACCAACAACAAATCTGACATATTTACCATTACAGTCGTTCTGAACTTTGGTCTAAATGAAACACATCCATAAAATAAGTGTTTGTTCTGCACGGTCCTTTGATGTTGGATTTGTTTTTGCTCTTTAATGATTTCTTTCGTCTGATGATGATGGAAGCCGTGCTGACACCTTCTTTTGCTTCATCAAGTTCTGCTGCACAATTACATGAATTTACTTTCAATAAATTACCATCTTTGCATACATCAGTCAAATCATCCAGCTGAGGCATTCGCAAACAATATGCATTATTAATTTCATTGTCAGTGTTTATTTGGTTAACTTGTAACTGACTTGGACAGCCCATTGCCTTGATGATGCATTTAAAAGCATCAGGGTCTGCGTTTTAAAAAGAAATCAGCAGATGACATGCTTCCACAAACCACTTCACTCCCTGCTGAGGCCACAGAGGGAAAAACTCTGAACTCCAGTGAAAGACCAATCAAAAACTCCCAAGATACATCAGGAGCTGCCAGAGCCAAAACAACAGAATCAACAAGATCATCCACATCACAGAGATTCTCAGTGAGTGGTTGTTAGCACTGATTGAATATGTTTCATCTTAACAATATTTACTGTGTGCAATTGTTAATTGAATGCCATATATTTTATTCATTAAAAAAGTAAGCAAGCCGGGAAGTTCTGCGAGAATTTATCTGTCATTACGCATCAGGTAAGGAACTCAAAATATCAATGAAATGAAGGAGATGAGATTTGCTTTAAAAAAACATAAAACCACTCAACTAAACATTTTCTAACCTAACCCAAACTTCAAAAATTGAAGTCACGGAAATGTACTGATTTACTATCAATTAATGGAATTTAACTCTGAAAACAGAAATAGGGTGAAGGTCAAAAAGAATTTATTGGAGCACTTTCCCTAAAAGCATGCTAATGGAGAAGAAAAAAAAAAAAAAAACACATCTAGCAAAGACAAATCAGAAGGAAGAAGCAAGAAAGTGCCATGATGCAGCATCCATTTAGCCCTGAGGGCACCTGCAGGCTGCTGCAATGGCAGCTCTCTCTTCTGCCGTCACACTATCATCCTAGACGACAACTTTCAGATGCACTCCCTGATAAATCAAAACTCTTCCACCAGCACACCTTGGAAAAGTGAGGGGAGGAGATGTGTGTACCATTTTACAAAGAGTTCACATTTTCCATATGTTATTCATACATGTTGAGAAGTTCAGAAAGCCATCCATGCCAAGATGGAAAAACCATCCCTGAGTAGAAGGGATGCGCTGCGACACCTTTGCTGATCCAACATCTCAACTCTGGTTTCTTTAAGTGCAGAGCAGTTTGAACCTCCAGTCATGTAACTCAGACGTTTAACGAGCAGGCTGCAGACCATACATTACCGGCCTGCAATTTTGACAAAAAACATTCCAAGGTACACAGAAAAAAATAGCTAAAAATAGATCCTAATCCTATGTACTGTAATAAGGTGTACATTTAAACTCTAGCTTCAATACAGTAATTAAAAAAAAAAAAAAAAAAAAAAATTCGGTCTGTGTGTGGTGCCTTTCTCATCACAACATAAAAGCTGTCAGTCACTCATCACAACAAGAACGAGATTCCAGACCAGACTGGACATACAAACACTTCTGGTTTTACTCTCCAACATCAGCCTTCAATGGGAATGTCTGGGTTTTAGGAAACAAGCCCAAGTGTTTCACTGATATTGAGAAGCCTGAATTTATCATTGGGGTGGGTTCATAAGGCTGTCAGAATGTTTCACTTGGGCATAATCATAGTTCTGTAACTCACAAAATACAGCAAATATATTCCACATCTGAAACCTCGCATAACTACAGGAACCATAACACTCTCTGGCATTTCCTCGTTTTTCCAGAGTCACGTTGTATGTCACTGCATTGTGTGCATGATGCTGGTGTGAATGAGCATGGCGCCAGCAGAGCTGCATGGAGATGTGAGACTCTGGGATTCCTGCTTTATCTGCCAGGCCAAATGATGGCATCCACCTGCTGTTTTATGGTCACAGCTGGAGCATGTAGCTCCCATTTGGCCCACAGCGCACAATCTCTCTTTCTGTCTCTCTCTCCTTGCTTTATACCTCACTCTCTTCTTTTGCATTAGTCTTTCTCTCACATCTTATCCATTCAACACCCTCTTTTTCTCATCTGCTTCCACCTCCCTATTCACCACCCCTCTTTCACTTTCTCTTCTTTTCTTTGTGGCTCATTGCCCTGATGTTCTTTTTATGGTCAACAGCCACAAGCTCTTCATCTGAACTAGTCTGGTCTCATGCTTTTCAAGAGGGGATGAATGGATGGGGGGTGGGGGAGTGGAAGCCCACAAGGTGCCCATCCTGCCACACATCAGAACAATATGTCACACAGCTTCCTGATGACCTCAACCATTGAACCTTGCAGGGCTCTGACTGTGCATCTTCATCCTGAGGGAAGATGCAACGGGAAAGCAATACATCCTTTTCATACCGTGAAGTATTTTCACTGTTTCATCACATCCTTCACATGAAGATCCACTGCACTGTCAGCTGCCAGCTGTCTAGGGCACATTTTCTATTTATGAAAGATTCCAATAAAGACCATAAAGACCATAATCTTCCATCAAAACATAGCCTATACCATCAAGCAAAACAAGGCAACAGCAAACATGCCATCCTGCATATCAAACAGTCATCATTTGGGTAAATACTACGGTATAATGACGAGTATGGTCTTCGGGTATCTCAGATCCTCATTGGCTAATGAGGGCAGTTTTTATAAACACCAGAATGCAGTGAAATTTAAAAACTTTTTTTTTTTTTAATCCTTCATTATAGCAGTGATTTTTTCAGCAGTTTTTGAGATACACAAATTTAACCTTTAATTTTAGTACCTCCTTCAGAATAATAAGTGTAGGTGGAACACACATCATCTTTTTTCTATTTAACTAATAAAAGTCAGTTAATGTTTGTCTACACATCATCCATTTGGAAGGACAGAGTCCAGAACAGTTGAACTAATTTAGGATTGAAATAAACAAAAAGGTAAAAGTGTGTCAAGAAACATCATTTGAACATGTCCATTAAATTGGATTATTTTAGTGTAATAGTACACTAGCTTTAAAGTTTAGAAACAAGTGACTGTTTTTCAGACTTAAGTTATGCATGATAAACATGGAAAAGACAGAATAAGTTAGAGGAAAATGATGATAGATATTAAATAGTGAGAAGTGGAATCAAACATGACCACAACAACCCAGTTAACAACTGATGACTTTCCCCTTGAGGAATGTCTGCTCATATTTTTAATGATAACCTCATTTCTTAGCTCAGCATTTCAAAGGGTTGTTGGGCACATTCACTGGCAGCTCTTCCCCAATACAAACCTACAGGACAGTCTCCATGCATGCACACACAGCAGAGAGAAAGACCGGCTCTCAAAGATCACTGAACAGTAAGGAAGCTTGCACCGTTGTTTCAGTCAAATTTCTAAACGAGAAGCCTCATCTCACCTTCCTTCACTCTTAATCCCCCATCATCACCATCATTTTGAGCTCAATCAAGAAAGCCTCAGCTGACCAGATTTTAGACAGGTGAACTCCAAGGAACTTCACAGCAGGTGTTTTCTAGACAACTTCTGACTGACTTGACTGAGGAAGATTGGAGTTTGGACTAAAAATAGGGGCAACAAATCATTTCTTGGAGACAAGCTGAAATTACTCAACAGCGGGGNAAATCATGATCGCAGCTCAGGCCCGTCAACAATCCAAGACGTCCTCAGAGAGAGGCACCAGCTTGACAACATGTCAATATCACTTTGAGTGCTTCTCCACGAACACAGCTCTTTGGGAAATATCATTTACTTCAACAGCTTTACACTAAAAAAAAAGACAGTGAACATTTGACGAGAATGCTAGAAAAAAAAAAAAAAAAANAAAAAAAACTCTTGAGCGGTTGATCTTTGAGAACCATAGGAAGACAATTTGGGGGAAGAAAAAAAGAGGCAAGAGAACACTTCTTTGTTGATCACTGTCAACGCATTTACTGGACCAGACGGTGTTGTCTAACTTTCAGCAGCTAGCATCCGTCTGTCGGAGATCTTACGCTCACGGTAAAGAAATTGCTCTTCTTGAGTTTAGCCCCAGTTCAGCTACCTCTTAAATCTGTCACTCAGATGCCTTTCAGAAGCTGACAGAATGATTGAATACAAGCCCATATTAACAATGACAACTTCAACTGTAGTTAAGTAGCCCAAACCAAAGGCGGAAACAAACTCAGTCACTCTGCAGGCAGACAGAAAAGGAAAAGCTGAATTTTACCCAAGCCCTGATGTGAGTTTATTTATATTAATGACACATGTTTCAGATAATGGTGGCTTGAAATTTTTACATTGTGGTATTTGTTAGACGGAGGGAGGGCGGTGCTGTTGAGTATGTAGTTGTTTTTATTTTGAGTAACTGCATGTTAGTGAATATGCATATTGGAGCACGTCTTGCAATTTCCATATTTAGCTTCACTTCCTTAGGTGGTTCTCTCAGTCTCCAGGGGCCACAGCCAGTCTTGAGTGTGATTTGTCCCAAGGGCTATTACACATGCTGAATAAACATGAGCCTAATCCTCCTTCCTCTACACTTGTAAGGGGTCAAAGTTCGTATTTACAAGAACAGCAAATCCACTTACAGTCAAAATGTGTTTTGAGAACAGACCAGCTTACATACAGTACACTACTTACTAATACACAGAAAATTATCTATTTCAACAAATCACATGCACCAAAACCACACTTAAAAGTATTTTCTCCAATCACTATTCCTCTGATTGCCATCAGCAATTTGTCCCGTAAAGTTTTATGCCGTCAATGAACTGCAATAACCAATGTGGTGTTACACAATTATTGAGTTATCAGAGTACAATAATAATAATCTGCACATGATAATTGAACCGTTTATTCCTTTAATCTTTATCACCAAGTGTTCTTAGCAAGACAAATATCAAATATTTTCCATCAAAAATAATATTCCTTCAGGCCACTAACCCTCTGTTCTTAAACAGACACACTCCCTTCTTGCATCTCCTGAGTGCTATTAACTAAATGGAGGAAATAAATTGGCCACAATATATGGTCTAGAGAGTGTTGGAGTGATAAGTGATGCACAGAGCACTCATCTCAAAGCCGCCAAACAGGCTTCCCTTCACAGAAGGAAATTCATCCGTTTTCCCAATGGGCACGTACGGTATGTGCCCTTCAGGAGGAGACAAACATCGAGTTCAGATTAAGAGTTTTGATGTGGAATTCGCTAGAAACATGACTGAGTTTCTCTCATTTCATGTCTTAACAAGTGCAAAGGAGTAGAAGTAGAAGCTTGTCCGCCATCATCATCATCATCATCATCATGGATGCAAGTCCACATTTTCCCATGTGAAATTTTAAAAACCCTCTAGTTAAAAAAACAGGACTTCAGGTATAAATTGATATCCTATTAGTTGATGTACTAGCATAAGTTTGTAGAGTGGTGCTGACATTCAACCGCAATTACTTTGCAGAAAGTATATCTTATCATATCTGTAAAGTTAAACCTCGTTTTCATGGCTTTGGAGATTAAATGTATATATAAAATGCTCTTGTTTCCACCCTGCTAGTTTAGTGTCAGACTACTTCCTATTTCTATTCATGTCTCCTCCACATAATCCTTTCAGGGTGATGTATTTTGCTCATGTTTTGTACAAATTTGTATTTAAGGTATTAAAATTTGTCAAACAAAATCTACACTGTAAAAATCCATAAAACTACTTAAAATAATCAAAGAGCACAACATGAGGGTTTTCTGTTCGACTTTGCATAGAAGAAAGAAGCATGTGACAGAGCTGCAATGCTACATCACTTTATATTCTTTGCTGTAATTTAATGGAATGAGTTTTAATCAGTTCTTACCTACTGTAAAACAATTTCTTCTTAAAGATGATAAAGACCAACTGAGCTGCACTGAAATGAAGAATCTGAGCAATGAATATATTGTGTGTGGGCTCCATACATCAGATAGGTTGGTGGTCCTTGTTGGTTTGAGTGCAAATGTAAAACTCGTTAATAAAAGCAGCCCTTTGTCAAACCACAAAGGTTTGTTTGTTTCTAAACACTGGTTTCCCCATAAAACCATTTTAAAGACATGACATGATTCTCCGTTGCTGTTTTTTTGTCTCATTGTGAAGTATACAGCACAAGTAGCATGAACAACACTGTTTTGTCGTTATTTATTGCAGATCTACCTCCTCCTTCCTCTCACCAATTAAGGAATAAAAAGAGAATTTGTCTTTAGACTTTCTCGATATGTGCTCCATCTCCCTACTAAATCATTCAAGAGCACTGTGCTTCTCATTAGCCCGCTTAGCAAAACTTCCTGAAAAATCAAATAAATCAGCACCCGGGAATAGAAATTAAAGTCCTTCCTGTAAGCTCTTGGGAAGATTTTTTCTCCCTTTTCCTTTCAAAAAAGACTCATACTTAAGATTTAGAGCACTGCAGTGCTGAAGGCTGGCTTGCTGGCTTAACTTCACCCTTGGGCTCTGGTACAAAGAGGGAAACGTTAGTGTTATGAGACGTTCTGTGCTTCAATATGGTGGGCAGGTCTGGTGAAAAGATCACAGCCAAACACAGGCCCACTGACGGTAATGGAACAGAGGTGTGATCAGGATCTGGTCATCTGATGATAGTTTAAACAACTCCACTCTTTTGAAGGCAGATCTTACCTGTGATATGACACGTTTCCAGGTTTTTTCATGTGGTCACGGAGATAAAACTTTTGGCAGCTTTGTATCAAGATCATCTGCGTGTTATTGCTAAATAATAAAGAGCTTTCCAGTGACTAATACTCATTATGATGAGAGAGTACTACAAAATCTTGGAAAAGAAACCTGGCGAACGTCGTCCACAATCACAACAGAAAAAAAAAATGATATGCAAGCAATTTGAGCTCAAATTATCATTGCTAATCTGATTTTGTTAAGGAAGAAAAAGCCCTTGAGGTATTTTATATTCAGGTCACAATGCTGGACTTATTGTTAATATGCTTATTTCTCCCTCCATCCCCACTCACCTTTCAGCACGACCATTGTTTAAATGCAAGCCAACATCTGACGGTGTTTGTTTATGGAGGCCGATGGCTAGCTGCTGAGATGCAGAACTCACTCGGGACTGGGCCAGTCAAATCTAGTCAGGCCCTGGATGACTAGATGAAACAGCCGTTCAAGGCCCATCCGCACAGGTTTGCGTTCAAAAGACAGCATGGCATGAGGCCTGGGAGACACAAACGCTCATGGGTCTATTTGAAAGAAATAAATATAAAAGAGAAGAAAAAAGAGCAGTGAGGAGTGGATAAAGAAAAAAAATGATTTATTTAGCATGTTTACTCTTTACTTTTTTTGGAGTCCAGATTAATTTTTTTAAAGAAAAAAAAAAAAAAAAAANAAAAAAAAAAAAAAAAAATATGAGATCCCAAAATTATGAACTGTGGATTCCTGGGGAATTTGACTTCAGCAGTAATCAGACATTAAAGAGAGAGATTTTGATATTTTTCACCCTTCATGATGAAGATGAATTTTTATCTTCGGCTTTCTGTAATAGAGAACACTTAACATTAAAGAGTCAAGTTAGAGGTTGGTTTGCAAGGTGATAATTAAAGCTTCCTCTGATTACTTCACAGTGAGCACCTCAGTCACATTTGATTAGGCATCACCAAGGCATATGACTATAAAAGTATAATTACACAGCTCTAATTTAACTGATTTAAAATGTTTTGTTTTTTTTTATCTTTTATTTTGCCGTCACAAAAATAAGGGACAAGCTGCACACAAGATGTTAACTTTCAGTATTTAACAGATCACACACATGAATAACAGAACAAGTCCACACTAAACGGACTGATGTATGCAGCTTATATTTAAGTGGGAATTAAGAGAAAAAAATCTTCCCTTGATCGACAGGCCAGCTAACAGCAACCATTTGTGTGAGACTTGTCCCAAATGATGGACTCTGTGTGGACTTAGCAATCTTGACATCGTCATTTGTGCATTCTTGCATAGGTCATGAAACTGTAGGCTGCCATTTTAGGGGTCAGAAGGTTGCTCATGAGACCTACTCCCACCCCTCCATGCACCCTCAATACAGTCTTAACCACTCTGTGATCAATCACAGCAGCCAATGGAAAAGAAAGTGTTCAGCTGAAACCGGAGGAGAAAATGTGTTTTTTTTTTTTTTTAAGCTATATTCATAGCGTATGGGATTATTACATGCATTTAGGTAAATAAATTAGTTTTGGTATGTGAACCCAACACTGGCTAGCTAAGCAGCTAACCATGTGAAATGATTAGTTAAAAGCCATTTGGCTACCCACAAGCAAGTCATGTTTTGTTTTCCTGTGGTGAAAACAAAAACAACAGGCAACATTTTGATTTAGCTGCATTGACAACATAGTCCTAAATGTCTGCTGCTTTTAGAAAGTGCACCATTGTGCACCTGAGGTCTACAAGCCCATAGGCCCACAACTGCCATAGGATATTCATTTGGATGGATGGATGGATTGGTTGGAGGGGGATGCATTGAAACCTTACAGAGGAAATGTAACAGTTGTGATCTTCTGGTTCTCCATTAAAACATCATGTAATTAACACCTATTCTGCACATTAAAGCTCCTGTTCTGCCTCTTTTTCACTAATCACAACCATTCTGCCACAGTCAAAGAGCCGAATTAAATTGCAGAATACTTGCAGAGGTTTCTCATGAGGACACAGAAATAACAGTAAGTGTCCACCATTAAGCGAGTTAATAAATAATATAAAAAATACGCAGTGATGCAAATAAGGGTTAGAGTGAGACTACTTTAAGATGACTTTATGATGCAGCAGCTATTCATCACTGCAGCTGAAGATGAACTCTTTGCTGTCCTTAGCTTTATCTAATGAAGCCCCCATATGCAAATAAATCTGCCCTTTTTCCTTGATTTTTCCTCTGCTGTGTTTGTAGCTGAATGTGGGAAAGTGGGCGTTGCAACATGGCAGATATGTTACGGCACAAGTATTCAAAATTCACAAGATAATGTATGTATGGAGGGCACAATATGTATGAAGAATCACACTTAGCCATTGCCGCATTCATCTGTACACACTGCACTCTTTCTTATGCTGAAAGAGTCCGCTGTTAAGTGTCTGCTTCTATCTTACACACACTTTTTCAAGGCTGTTTGCAAAGTCCTGACGGGAAAGAAGCTCTTCTGTCACAAATACAGTAACTTACATTCATACCCTGATGTAGCTTAGACAATCAAAATAAATAAAAATGCAAGGCTTGTTCAGTACGCATGTGAACTGATGGAAGCTTGATCAAATAAACAAAACAGTTTGATTTTGTGTGCATGTTTCTGGGGCTGCAGAAAAAAAAAAAAAAAAAGNAAAAAAAAAAAAAAAAAGGATAAATACAAATCAAATCAAGACTGAGGCTTAGTTTGTGTAACAGTGAGGGCATCAGACTATACTGAACAAGCAAAGTTACCAGCTTTTTTTAACGGGAGAATAAATATTGAAGTGAAAGATGCACTGACACACTGCGGCAGAACGAAGATGGACAGACGCACTGTTCAAGATGCCAAACCAACACAAGTTCTGTATTTAAACAAAACTACAAACAACATAGGCAGGCATCACCTCACAATTTTTTAAATCCTTATTCTATTTGTTTCTGAGACACATACTGTATGTCACACAAGTGTAATCACACAAATACATTGCCAGCCCCCTCCTCCCCCCCCCAAAACATACGCACACACTCACAGTCTACAAAAAACAGCGTTACCCTGTATCTAAACAATGATAATGTCCTTTTATAAGGACAATTTCTTCCTGAGACAATAATTAACTATTACTCAATGTGGTTATATATCCAACAAAATCTAAACTCTACTGGATACAACAAGTAGTATCAGCTGTGATAAGAGTGCTTATCAGTATCTCAAAGAAAAAAAAAAACAAAGACTGCATTAGTTTTTTTAATAAATGAAATGGATAGTCAGTTTTTACTGTCCTATTGTCCTGACACATAAGCATAAAGGTTATGGCGTCAAGGTTAATTTCCAAGGGAAATCTAGATACAATAACATTTTTAAAAAACTGCAACATAAATTGATAAATGGACTCTGTTCAACTTTATAAATATTAGATTTTATATACAGTACGGTGTTATACAGTATCAATATGAACGTGAAATGATCAGAGATCGAGAGCTTCCTCTGGCATTGACAAAAGAAAACCACAGTGTCACCCAAGATTTCCACTTTGCTTGCACAAGTCAAATGCAGGGCGGGCATTGTGCAGAGAATAATCTTTGAAAGTCAAACACGAGAAGAGTCTTGTGCAGTCAGTTATAAGAAAAAGAATCCTGTAAATAAACTAATAGGCTACAGAGAAAGAAGAGCTTTTGCTTGTGGAGTGCTTTTTTCATAATGTCTTATGATTTTAGCTCAATAGCTGAGTAGTTACCTGAGCAACACAGCAAGAGATGTGGCAAATAAGTCAAAGTATGTATAATGAAGAAAGAGCTGAGCAGTAGGATAACATCTTGCCAGACAGCAGCCATTACACAGAGTGATGCAAAAGCACATCGGGGGAAAACTTAGAGAGATAGAGAGGCAACAAAGAATGACAGGGAAAAGAGAGAGTGAGGGTTCGAGGCGGGGATGTGAAAGAAGCGATGGAGAGAGTGCAGAGTGGAGTGTGGAGACTGATTGCCGTTGATCTTCACAATAAGCGGGGCCGACAAGCGGCGAGCGCGCCTCTGCTCCGACACTAATTGCCCGTGAAAGGTGACCCGTGGTGAGGCGGAGGCGCTCAGCTCCGATCGTCCTCGCCGTGCGACGTCCGCCCTGATCGCACACGACACCAGACAGCCGAGCTGTCACGCCGGCCACCAGCCCCACTAGCTCAACAGCCGGAACCCATCCAGCCAGAGACAGGGGGGGGTAAAGAGACAGGGAGTGAGGGAGAAAAAGGAAACAGAGGATTGAAACAGAGAGGGGAAGAAGCTTGAAAACAGGAGAAAGGCAGAATCAACCATGATGTGGAGTTAAAAGAGAGAACAGCAGGGTAAAAAGAGAGAGAGAGAGAGAGAGAGAGAGAGAGAGAGAGAGGATCAGTGAGAAAGAATGAGCAATGGATGAACTGAATGATCAAAAAAGGGTAAAACTGACTGCGCTATAGTTAGCTAAATTTCAAAGGACTTTTATGAGTAAGAGAGGAGGAACACATAATAAATAAGACATTCTATATGACATTCCTACAAATGTAAGAGAGATCCACTTACTGTACAGATTCTATTTAAATCCTTCACCCTTTAGAATGGTATCAACTACCATTCTATAGTCAATCTCCATGGCCTCTTGCCAAAGATTTAAAACCAGGGATCATTCATAATATTCTGTATTAAATATGTAAGAGTGGTCAGATATGCCTCTGTCCTTGATAAGATTTAAACAATATGGAGAGTAAATATAGCAAAATGACCAAAAAAAAAAAAAAAAAAAAAGGAAGGAATGGAGGTAATAATCAAGTAAAGAAAGAAAGAAGCGCAGGCTAAAATCAGTCATTGAAGTTGGAGTGGACAGGAAAAAAGCTTTTTATGCGATAATTTTTAACTTAATCGTATGATTCCTTTGAACTGCTCTTTGCTGCTTACCAGAGTGTTCTAAATACTTCATAATTGCACTGTACTGTAATGACTTCCCGTAACATTTATCAATGAGTTGGAAACTTCCAGAAGCATTTTTATTATTGATTTTCTTTGCTTCTCCTTGATTTAAGAGGTTATGAGAGGATAAAGAGAGACAAGCCTGGATCTCTTTACACAGTGGAGCCAGACAGCTGGAGCCCAGTGTGGGGGCTGGAGTGTGGGCAGGCTGCAGACCATTTTCCCAGCACAGATACGGAGATATTGGAACGCAGTGGCCATTAATAACAACTCGGTTGTCATCTGCGCAGTCATTGACCCCCAGACCGGTCAATATGTGTGTAGAGAGTGAGAAAAAGGGTATGCATGTGTGTGTGTGTGTGTGTGAGTGCGTGCAGAAGCATGAAGTTGCTGCTAAACTGCAGAAAATGGCAACACATATAACACGTCCATAAATGTGATATGAACATATATTTTTTTTGTAGACGTATATTTATATGTATTAAGTGAAGGAATTCACTGTGTGTGTGTGTATTTGTATATGTGTGTGTGTGTGTAAAAGAAGACAACTTCAGTTTGTGGTTAGCACCACCCTTTGGCAATGCAAAGTATTGTAGACTGGCATCACCTGCATGTACCGTTATGTTTCAGGTTATTTAAGATTTTTGCATGCAGCCTGTGTGAATTATTATTCAGATTAAGCATGAAATGTGTTGGTGATGCTTTCATTCATGTTAGGCTCTGTTGTGGTAGGTGGATTGTCATTTATTTTCTATTTTCTCTAATGTCAGCATTTAAAACAATTCCTTGTAGTTAAAGTACAGAGGCGATTATGAGAGCTCATACCACAGCCCACCCACCAAAATCAAACAAACTGGTTTATAACTTCGAGTAATCCTAAACAAACAACCCTGTAAACAAACAGCAGCCCCTATGAAAACAACATCCTTGGTGGAGGTAAATATCAGTTAAATATACAGCAATATTTTTTTATGACAGATGCACATTTTTATTGAAAATGAACTCTATCAGAAGATTATCTAAAATTAGAATTCAAATTTTTTTTTTTTTTTTTACAATCTACAATTCCTCATTTGTTTCTTCTGTCACAAGGCTTTGACATTCCATCTGACTTTGATCAATATATTTAATTATTAACTCTATTCTTTAAGATAAGCTCTGAGCAAAGAAAATATTTTTGTCAAGCGAGATTACACTTGTAATGAACCCTAAACAAATCATGGACAGATACAGTGTTAACAGTAAAAAAAAAAAAAAAAAAAAGAAAAGTGGAGGAGACCACGTAGGAGCTCTAAGAGAGAGAATCGTCAGCGAGCGTTAGCTAAGTGAGGAAGTGATCAAACCATCAGCAGCCAAACAAAAAATGATGGTTATCTTCTCAATTCGATAAATGTGACTTTTGTATATCAGTAATCATCATATTTCATGATGTCGCTTTATATCTAATTGCTTGGCTTGGAAACATGCTTCTCTGCAACTAAGTGTGTCCTACTGAGCGCAGCACAGAGAAGACAGACACACACCAATTAAAGAGACGTCTCAGCTACCTGCAGCAGCAGCAACCGACACGTTCATCCTTTGCAATTATGTCATTTCTCAAACAACCGGCAAAAGAAGGCCTGCGCGTAAACATTCTGCGAGCGAATTAACGGCCAGTGTTCAATTACAGTCAGACAGTATAAGGGAGGCACTGTGAGAGCTTCAGCAAGCCGCTCAAACAGAAAGATTCAGCAGCTGTCTGCTCAGGACTGAAAATAAGAGCTATAAGCTCAGAGCGTAAGAGGGTCTGATCTCTTTTTGACAATCCTGCTTGTCTCCAACCTTGAATACAACGACAACACAGATCAGCACTAACAAACAAGTTGTTCAAACACCAGCAGTTGTCTGTCTGCAATATTCAGCTCAGCAAAATACAAATGATCAACATCCTACAAAAGTGTGACTGACTTCAAATGTTAGCCACATCAGAAAGGCATGCGCGAGTCTCCTAGCAGTGAAAACAAACAAAAATAAAGTGTAAACTGCAAAAAGGTAAAGAGGTTCCTGTAGCTAACAAATCATTCATTCTGAAGCCCATTTGTTGGGCTAAAACCAGGTAATGCATGGCGATCACTTTAAACAACTAAGGCTATCTCGCCATTACACAGAAAAGTTTTGCAGCAGGAGATTAGAAGCAGGACGCTTTTCGACCCCCAACTGTTGAGTAAGACCTTTGGATTAAAAACTGGATTGCTTTTCCACTCCACAATTTTGGGAATGACTATTTTCGGAGTAACAGAATGTGCTCAGTATATGAAATGCTAAAACATTTCAAAATACGTTCTTCTTAAACTGTCATTGTGAAACTGCTAATTGTAACTGAAATTTGTTTACTCCCTTTTGCATCTTTAATGGCCCAAATCTTGACCTGGCATCCCATTTAGGAAACTAATCAGCTAAAAGAAGGCTTCGTCTGTCTGAGGATGATAATCAAGGCTGTAAAATTCTTTACTTGGGCTACAACGCTACATATCCACCAGCCATCCAAGGGACTTTTTAATTAAGAAGTTACCGCTGAGGCACTTTCAGCGCTTTTAAGCAGTTAAAAAAGTTCTTTAACTTCACCCAATCCTGTACACTTTGTAGTGCTGCAGCCTCAACTCTCAAACCCGAAGAGTTTGCTAGTTTTCCCCTTAGAGCCCATCCCTGAGACTTCCCTTTGCACATTTCTGCAAGACTAATAAGAATGGCGAGTGATAACGTGGTTTAAGATGCTAACACCTCGCCATTAACATGTGGCCAGTCCTAGCGCCCTCTCATTGGCGCCTTGAGGGTTTCCTCCTCTGAAATGCTCTTTTAGCAGCTCCCTGACAGGCGAGCACTTGGCTTTCTAGTTAATTAAAGGGAAAAACATGGCCTTAACTGGTGCATGGTCGCGCCCAGCCTGCATAATGGGACGTAATTAACTTCCCCTCATCGTTACTTCACTTCAAAGGGTCGGATTTGAGTCCGCCATGCAGAAGCGCACGNTTAACTTCCCCTCATCGTTACTTCACTTCAAAGGGTCGGATTTGAGTCCGCCATGCAGAAGCGCACACACGCACGCGCGTACACACACAGACACGCAGATATATGTATAAGATGTGTATTTATTACTGCTGGTCCTCACAGATAGGCTCAGAGAAACGGATCCCTATAGCACTCCTCTGGGAGTTAACAGTACGATCTGATCCTGGAAAAAAACTTGTTTCTGCTGACATGCAAGTTAATGTTAACTATGTGAACACACACACACAACATTGTTGCAGTATTACAGAAATCAGGGTCTGCAGAATCTGCAGAATTTGAAGATGATTCTCGCATATTAGAAATGTGTGATTTACACAAGATGGCTGCCACACAGATCCTGCATTTCTCTGAAGCGCTGGTTGTGACCATCCTCCAGAATTAACGCTAAAAGTTTGATAGATAAGGGGCACCAACAAAAATTGTCAACTTTTGTCAGCAGTACAGCGACTGTGACACAGAAAAATGACTGTTTAGAGAAGAAGCTGATCTAATTAGTAGTTTTTCACAACTGTACGTTGAAATCTGTGGTGAATAAATTGTGGATTTTACCTGATCTACTGGTATTTGTTTCTCTTCGCCCTAATGTTACCAATGATGCAGCAATAACAGTAATATTTTCTTTGTTTGCCTACACCCTCACTTTTCTCTCTCTTCCTTTCTCTCACACACACACACACACACACACACGATTGGCAGTCCATATCTCCTCCCTTGTATTCTTTGCATTTGTAACAATATGGCAAGAAATAAAATCAAAATGCTGACATCTGCCACATGGACTTGGCTGCAGACATCAAGGTGAGCCCAATGTTCAGGGAGACAGTGTATATTTTTTTTATCCAAACCGAGGTACCGTGAATTTCCCAGCTGTGAGGAAACAGGCAAGCGATGAGGCTCAGCCAAATTGAACTGATGGCTGGGCTCTGTTTGCCTTTTGCTGTTATTTATTCATGTGTTTATTCTTCCTGTCGTTATCCTCTTTACTCCCGTGCCCCTCTATCCTTTCCTGCCCCTCCCCCAGCTGCCAACAAGGAAACAATGTCTTGTTACATCAGGTGTGATATGTAGTCTCCCTGAGCAGCACTCACACACCCCCGCATTTTGCAGTTGTGTGACCTAAACACTGCAATACAGAGGGAAAACAAGCTGTTTAATATAGCTGAATAAATCTCAACTAGGACTTGAACATTTTAGCTAAATTCAACATAACCTGCAGGCTATCTAATATTGTAGTAACGTTTGTAGCCCAAAACTCAAAACAAAATCCTGCTTATTATTTTCTCATCAACATAATAAAAACAGGGACATTTAACATATTTGAACCTAAACCAGACCCCTAAGCATTTAACTCATATTTACCTTAACCCAGCCCGAGTTTATTTTCATTTGTTTAGCGAAAGTATCACTGGATGAGGGGAAATTTAGATGGTGGATGTTGGTGGTGATGATCTGAGAGAGAGAGAGAGAGAGAGAGAGAGAGAGAGAACTCCAATATGAGCACGTGTGACAACTCAGATTCGCCATCATTGGGCAACAGACCAATGTCAGTGGACAAGCCTCTTACACTGTGACACTTCTATTATACTCTGTGTATGTGCTTGCATGCACATGCACGCACACACACAACCCACCCCCACGGTGAAGTTGCCATGTCGCAGTTGTTCGACCCTGGATGATCTCCACGGTTANCCACCCCCACGGTGAAGTTGCCATGTCGCAGTTGTTCGACCCTGGATGATCTCCACGGTTACCCTGAATTTACATGTGTGCTAATTAGACTGGAAGAAATGATTGGCTGCTCATAACATCGCAGTAAAAAGGGTCCAGATGCATGTATACACACATGCAAACACACACACACACACACACTTTGTGCACACACGAGCATGTGTGCATATACGTGTAAAACAAATACCCATATAGGTGTCCACATACACACACTCCTGGTGGACAGTAATGCATTGGGGCGTAACCCATCGCACCATGTCAGGAGACACACCTCGGCTAAGTTTGGGTTCTGTCATATAGGATTTACTCACCACCACACAACCTCACACCCTGCTTTTTGAGTGTACAAATCTCCCTTCCAGTCGTGCGTGTGCATGTGTGTTCAGAGAGGAAGGGGGCATCAGCAATTTCCTACATCTTGTGAATTTGTGTATTTTCTACTGCTGATAAGCCGACACCACATGCCACGTTGGAGTGTATTTTCTAAGTTGTTTTCTTGAATGT
Source organism: Lucifuga dentata (assembly GCA_014773175.1). Taxonomy (NCBI): domain Eukaryota; kingdom Metazoa; phylum Chordata; class Actinopteri; order Ophidiiformes; family Bythitidae; genus Lucifuga; species Lucifuga dentata. The sequence goes on from VXCM01000821.1 coordinate 26,130, forward strand.
GTGCCAGCGAGGCCCATATGTAAATGATGCACGTTTCTGTTTGTGTACATGTGAGTGTGTGTCAGCGTGGTTAGAAGTGAAACCCCCACAGAGGTTCTCCATAATAGTCCTAAATCAGCCTTGTAATAATAACATCTCACCCTGTGTTATTCCTGCTGCTATTCTATGTGCTCAGCCCCCACCCCCCCAATGCCTGCCAAACAGTCCCCTTTGATGTCTCCAATGCTGGCAGGACACGGCAAGCTCTTTACCCTGAGCTTGATACGCTCATCCAGCATGAGGGAAAGTCAAACTGAGCATATGGAGACTGAGAGAATGATCCGCATAGTGTATCAAATATACAGAGCCATTCCCATTTCCTATATGGATTCTCTGTCATTTTTTTGAGTTCTTAGCCTTACGGAATCCAAACAAAGTGGATATTAGATGAGATAAATAGCTGCTTTAGCAATGCCTTCAAACAGATTTTTAGAAAGTTGAGTCTTTTTGTGTTCTTCAGTATAACTTTTTCTTAAAAACTGCAACTAATCTGAACATCATTAGTCTTTTCAGCTGGTGAGCTGGGATCTTAAAAGTAGGTCATGAGTTGTTCTGCCAGATTTGTACTTAGCAGAATGTTATTCAGAGGAACGTCATTATTGACAAGGTCAAACTGGATTACTCCACGTTCTCCTTCTTTAGCGTTAGTTTTTCATCACAGCGCAACATCATTCACCTCTCTTTCAACTTTATATCCTGGTAATGTTATATGAGGTGTTCAGAAGCTGTGTGTGTGTGTGTGTGTGTGTGTATGCCAGAGGGACATGTGTAGTAACAGCAACTCTGTACTAAAGCATGAGTAAAAATACTGCTGAGACTCCACTACTTGATTCAAGCAGACAAGGAAATACTTCTTCAGTCCTGTCGGATCTTTTGCTCTCCTCTCTTCTTGTTTTCAGTTTGCCAAACATTCACTTTCTTTCTTTCAGTCACAAGAGAAGATGAGCAATTTGCCAGTTATTTGTTTCTTGTTCTTTTGGAAAACTACGTGTGCAACTTCCCACTCAAATCCCTCTGAATAATTTAATTATTTATGCATGTGTTAAAACATGGACACACTCGCGGTAATTACAAACAAATGCTTATGTACATTTCATGCACTGCGGATTCCAACCCATCTGTTTCTGCACTATAATAAGTTGTTTGGCTTACTATACTTAAATGTTTCTGTTGGCTATCTGCTGCATTGCTCAGGCAGAGCTGAGCGTCTGTCCACACAGGAATTATTGCTACAAAATCTTATTGCTGACACTTTGCTGATGCCGAGTCCCAGTTCTTAATGTGGTATGGATTCTCTTTTTAAGAGTTGATGGAGTTTCGGTTAATTACCAATGTTTGTTACTTAAAAAGTAAACTTGAAACAAACTGTAATGATGCTAAGAATACTCTTTCAAAAACAAGTGTAGAGGAAGAGTAAGTGAGCACGTGTGTGCGTAAAACACCAACCAAAATGCATTTTAAATAGGACATGAAAACTGTTTTCAATTTTACCCCTCCATTGGTGGAGCTATCCAACGTCCCTGTAAAAAAAAAAAAAAAAAAAAAAAAAGAAATCACCCAATTTAGAAAAAAGCACAATAAAGAGGGACGAGTGAGAGAAAATTTTTCAAGCCCCAATTACAAGTAATTACCACTTTTTGCTCTCAACATGGTGAAATGATTTGATGCCTTTCAGTGGGTAGTCTGGTTTAGCTCAACATAGACGTCTCCTCCTGCCTTGTGTTAGTCTTTGGCTTTGGTTACTATGATCATTTGGTGGAGATAAAAGGCAGGCAGTTCAAAATGACGGAGGAATAGCCGGATGTGTTGGCTATAAATCACACAAGGTACAAGAAGCAAAGACACCTGTCATGATAGCCTTTCAATGCAATGATGATAAAATAAATATAAAATATCTCTAAGGCCTTGACTGTGTGTTTTGTAGCTAGCCTTGCAAAAGCCTGGTTTTTTGTCATTGTATGAGTATAATGAAATTGCATTACCAGCAGTCTGTGTTACATGCACAGACAAGGCTGCATAAACGTGGTTAACATGTAAAAATTACACTAATAAAAGCACACTAGTTGTTTAACCTGGGCACTAATATACATAAAAATGTAAGAATAAAAACAATGTAAACTTTTACTGCCTGTGTGTAGACAAAATGCATCTCTGTCTCTGAGGTAGACAGAGATGCAAAAGTGAAAACTTCAACAAAATGAAGTTAAACTTGAGCATTACTAATTTCCCTAATATTAATGATTGAAAAAAAAGTTTACAAGAGGATGGGGGACATGAAAGTTCTGCTGGTAAAGTTGTATGAAAGAAGTTTGAGCAACAGGGGAAAAACTAATGACGAGTTAACACACAGTTTTGCAATATTACACTCAAGACAAAAACCAAAGCTTAGAACAATGAACAGTTTGTCAGTTTGCCAACGGTTTCCATTTCAGATTGCCACAGTTTGTACCACAAATCACTGCTGTTAATAAGTGCAATCTTTAAGCGCAGCGTCAAGCAAAGATGCTTTCTGACACATTCACATCAGATCTTTAAGAAATCTAAACAAGAGACAGAACTGCTATTCACACCGTAGAAATGTGGCTTTCTGGGTAAGTACTTCCTGCCAGATAAAAGGAAACTGAATGTAAATCTAAACAGTGATAAATATAATGACTGAAAATATTTCTGCTGGGTGGCTCTGTGTCTCAGACATTTGCCAAAAAAGCATATTTTATTAGGCTGCCTTTCCAGTAAAGGTGAGAAGTGCCTGAGTCCTGATGAGTGAACCATTGCAAAACCACAGAACATTCACAGAAATGAAATGCGGTTTTTCACCTGTGGAGAGAACACAGGAAGAAAAGCAAACTTGTTTTGAGGGTGATGTGACCCCTCTTACACCTCAAACAACAACAAAAGCCCCTGGAGATATGTAGGGAACGTCTGTCTATCTCAGACAATTCGCTCCTCTTAGGCACACAAGCACGCATACACACACAGAATATGTGTGTAAGAGATACTGATGCAGCACTCACACAGACACACACACAGGCACAAATGGACATGTGCACTCAAACTAACACCTGCTTTCTCCTGGCGTTGCATCTTAACATCGACACGAGGCAAATACAGTTCCAATCCACCTGGTCGTTTGATGGTTCACACGCACTCGCACATGACAATGCATTGATTTTTATTTTTCCCTCCCCCTCTCTCTTAGCTCTGCTGAGCATGTAGACAGGGCGGTATGGAGAAATCCATTAAGCCGACACTTCTCGTTTCCATTGACTGACAGGCCTTGACGGGTGCGGGCTTTTGGCCCACCCGCTTGACTGGCAGCTCGACAGTTAAACAAGCCCTCCAGTTGCTATAATAGTTTAAAACACTTTCAATTACCCGAGTCAAACAAATCCTGCAGACGAGCGCTTGGGTGCTTCCCTACAAGCAACCCCGCACCCTGACGGGCCCTCCTCAGCCTGTTTGGTTGATCTGGATTCCCCATGCAGCGATGAAGGGGAAGCAAGCATGAAGTTAGTGAGGGAAATTGGGGGGCTACAGATTGTGAGGTCCTGAGAAGAGGGATAGTTTTAAAGTTTTCACACGGTGCTTTCAGAACTCTCTGCTGTCCATCCTACAACATCAACTCCACCCTTCAGCTACTGTGTATTTCTGACTGTATGATTTACGACAAATGAATGAAACATTAACCATCTCAATTTTGATAAACCTCCTCGCATTTAGTGTGAAACGCACACAATGACCAGGGGTGGGCAATTTTCACAAATCAATGAAATTTCACAGTAATAAGCCAGCTTCATAAATCACTTCTTAACAAGCACTTCACAGCCATTTCATCACTTGAATTGCAGGTTATAGCACTTCTTGCATACTGTGTCACCTTAATTGCCAGTAAACACAGAAAAGCCAAATGTCAGTTTGTTTTTTTCAGGAAAGATTTCATAAAAATCAAGCACACTTTTCACATCTTAAATTTAGGTGTTAAATGGCTGAAACATATCTCCCTCAAATCAAGGTGTAACTGAAAAGGTTTGTTTTTAAAATAATTATTTTAAAAAATTAAAATTTATGTAGTAATCTGCATTATTGCCTCTACTGTGTTTATTTATATGTGTTTTTCCCATTATGACTGAATAAATTTCAGTCAACTTACCAATAAAATAATGCCTTCTATTTTGAAATAAAGCTTAATTACATATTAAAAAAAACAGCTTATTGAGCTGTTTTGTATTTCTGTGTTTTATAAATATGCCAATGATTAATGAAGACTTAATATGAAGTTTAATAAAATAATTAACCTTAATTAAGATTCTATAAGACAGACTATATTTGAGTCTCTACTGTCACAAAAGACAAGCAACAGTTTTTACAACTGAATGGGTATGAAAAAGTAATGTGTGTGCGTACATTGCTTTGTTTATACGGAGGAAGGTTATGTTTATATGTACTTTTAAAAAAGTCATCTTATATTGTAGAATTTTATGAAACTATTGCACTTCATTATCTTTAATAAAGAGAAAACTGATGCCTGATTTCTATTTTCTATTCTAAAATATTTTAAAATTAAATGTAAAATGAGGAGAATATGCACATCCCTTCAACCAAGTCCCTAGTTTGAAAAGAAATTAAATAAATGTATGACAGCGGAGGCTTCAGATTAACTTATTTGCATATTCTTTCACCAAAAAGATAGGTGAAAAATTAAAATAAGTATGTGTATAATGCTACTGATTCACTTTCTACCAGTTGATATGTTAAAGACGCTTGGCAGTCTGGAGGGTCACTTGTTTAGGCACAATTATCTGGGACCCCGAGTAGCACCGTGGGCTTTTACTACAGTAATAATCTCTCAGTTTCCCCAGAAACACAAGACACACCGGCTAAACAGTGAAGTCATTCCCTTTTTGTCCTTGAGTTGTCGAGAGGGTGTGAGATGTGTGGAGCACGGTAAGAGGAGAAAACACAGCGAGAAATAATGGATTCAAGTCAAGTTTGAGGGAGATCATTTTTTCCAACTCAGATAAGAAATTGTGATAGTAAGTAGTAAAGAGGATTTTAGAAATATTTAGGCGCTAAACCATTCTAGCCTTGCTAAATGTGAGATGAGAATGTTCCAAGTGTTTTCTTTATAGCAACACTTGCAATTGTTGTAAACTGTCTACCTGCAGCTGCATCTTTTCAAAACCGCCACACTTCATCAAGACTTAAAGTATGCCTTCCTACTGGAGGGGGGAAAACATTTAAAAATCAAAATAAAAACATTCTTACATGAGATTTGCATTCACTGGCACCTACTTATATTGAAAAATTTTGTCCCCCTCCATTTACATACATACAGAAAATTACAATCACCTATCATTAGAAAGCAACCCAATGCACCACAAAATACAGCCACCAAAATTAGGGGCTGTTGTATTGGATTATGTAGTTGCTCCTGTTTCTCAGGATGGGTTAAATGAAGAAGAATCCAAATTTCATCTGTACTATGTGCAAATGACAATAATGTATATCTTAATCTTAAATTAAATTGTGCAGTTGACCTACTAAAGTGATAAATCTAGCATATTTTCACCAATTCTGTTTAATTGCCTTCTACAGAAGTAAAAACCTTAAGTCTAAGTGAAATTTGCCATAACTGTGGATTGTATTTGGCCAAACATGGCTTCTTCATATGCATCCGTCCACATTTGCTCTGCTGGCGGTTTAGTTCACATTATGCAAGTCTGGAGAAATAAATATTATATCCACCAGGTGCAACAGGGGCTGAAACATATAATCATCACCTAAAAAAAACTCGTTCAGATTTTGTCCAACAGTGTAAACAAACATGGCTGCAATTGACAACAGCGGTGTTTTATGCTTCTGTTGTAGTGTGTATCTGTAAGGTTAAGGAGCAGGAGAAGAAGTGTGGGATCAGGTAACCACATGATCAACATGTCACAAAATGTTACTGTATGTCCTGTAGAACTGCAGCAACTGGCCATATGCACAGACGATCACAAGACTTTATTTTTTTTTAAATTTCTCTCAAGTCTCCCTGCACTGTGCTCGTTGTCAGTTCTAACTCCATTACTATTAGCTTGGGGAGCAACATATCACCTCAGATACATAAGGAGTCACGCCTGAGTTTCACTGTGGCACCTCAGCTCCTGACGCCCTTGTCACTAGTCCAGCAACAGTAACATGATCCCTCATCAGCTGTGAGTCAATAAAATTTTGTACTACGGGGCACAGACGCCACTATCAGGAATTTAATCCAGGTCACTGTGGTGGTGCGCTTTTAACAACCCTGAGCCGCCTGTGCACATCTAGAGACGAGTCAACACATTACATATACAGTACAGGCTCTCTGGCTTTCCCTCCTGATGTGAATTTGTGGTGACAGCAGTTCTCCCCTCAAGTCCAAACTGGGCAAGAGAACAGTTTCAGTCGTTAAAAAAATTCCCAATTCCTTGAAATCGTTATTTAAAAGATGGCATGAATAGCCATCTTTAAAACAATGCTTGGAGAATGTTGTGCTTAGGGTGGAAATTTAGCGACAAAGTCATATTCCACATTCTACCCCGTAAGTGCTTTGTCAACTTGTTTAAATGGCACAAGCTTTGAAATGTTTACATAAGAACCGATGATTTGTATGTTGAAAACACTGTTACTGCAGCAGACGAGCCTCACAGACACACTTCACTCAGTGTTTTCTAAAAAGGCTCAAGAAGGATTGGGGTGTGTTAGAGTGGAAGTAGACCAGAAATACATTGCAGGTGAATGGATTACATTACAGCAACTGAGAGATGACAAATATGTGTATATATCTCTTCATTAAAGAGACATCAACAAGAACCCGATTGCATGTTAATACCACTTTGTGATTTATCTTTGTGGTTTTGCTTCAGATTTCCAAGCTGCAAAAAACATGTAAAAACAAGAGGTTTCACCCAACCTATCTGACAAGGTCAGATTCAGAGTCATTTTGAGATGAGGAAAAAGGCCGTGTGGTCAGTGAATCATGTTAGATCCACAATGCCGACATCAACAAGCTGTTATCTTCTGAACCACTCCCCACTTTTCACTGACTGGTCTGGTTTCCAGCTGCTGGGTTCAACTGATTTTTAGTTGATGGTTTCCAGAAAGTTTTCTTGCAGCAAAAACTGCTTGTGAGATTTGCTAGGTTGCTGCATTATACACATAAAGGACAATATGGTGGAAAGGTGACAGCAGGACACCGCACCTCGAAATGTTTGAATTGATCAAGAAAGCACTGCCTAAGCACTGCCTATCTGTGGAAGTTTTTTTAAATAACAGATGTAAGTCTGTTTTTTTTTTTTTTTTTTTTTGGATGGCTATAGTATTGTAATACTTGTAAAAATGTATATTAAACCTGCACAACCAAATGCTGTAATACCACATCAGAAGAATCTAAATATTTTATATAATTACCAGTTAGGGTTAGCCTCATTAGGTAGCTTACTCTATGCATAAGGCTGTAGTATATGTGTTGCATCAATAAATATATACTTTAAAACGAACAAATGAAAATGCATCATATCTGAAAAATTAGAAAAGCCCAACATTTTTCTTTGCAGCATTTGTGATGCAGTCTGATGCTTGTTCTCTTTAGCACATTGTCCTTTAATTTCAACTGTTCTACTAGATCTATAGCAAGTCTTTTCTTTAAATAAAAATACACTTTTTTTTTTTTTAATTTTTAAAAATTGGGTGTCTCTATGCTAGGACAACAACAGGGTGTAGAAGTCATTCTGCAGATTTAAATCACTATTCTTGTGTGGCTCTCTACATCCGCACTTTTGAATTTGATCCTAGACTCATTTGAAACGAATCCTGAGATGGCACAAGTTCACACAAACACATTCTGCCACCTTCCCTGTGGAGCTCATGCTGAATCCTGGATTGTATGATCATTAATAAGAAAGCCAACATCTATGGAAGTGAATGGTGACATGGCAGCAAGGAAGCAGCATTGTGACAAATTCTCTCCTTACCCAGGCTTTCTATACACGTCAATACAAGGAGGCGCCACAGTGCAAACAGACCAGGACACACCATGTAAAGTGACTCTACAACCCTCCACCCCCCACCCCCCCTCGGACACTATTCGCCCTTAACAACAAGCATTGATTTTTGTTCCTGATGAGGATCTAGCCGGCATTTAATCTAACATTGTAGCCTCTCGCTGCAGGACATGGCTCAGCATGTCATGCTAATCGATTGGTCACAGCAACCAGCGGAGTTTCAGCACTTAACTTTACCTCTGGTGTCATGAAGTCGCTTTGACTGGGAATATTTTACATTTATCTGTCCATCTCTCTCTCTGTGTCCATCTTTATCAAAACCTCAAGTGATACTGTATTTTAAATATGATTATCCATAAAAACAACTTGTTTCATGTCCTTCATTTTACTAATTCAAGGGCAAACAAGAGCGGGATTATATTATTGTAAAAGCCCATAAGCCAAACGACAATTTAAATTTAGCTAAAGCACTTCCAGGCACTATCTATGTTTGGCTAAATATGCTATGAAGCCTCTCGAGTAGCCTATTGTTTAAAGAAATCTGACCTGACCAATGGTGGTGTGATCAAATCATGGATGTGTGTGTGTCTACCCATAATCCTCCTCTTTGTCTACTACAAAACCCTATTTAGGCAAGGACACTGGTATTAAATACTGCAATATGCAAATCATTGCATACAATTTGCATTTTCAAATATTTTGAGCAGTCAGATTGACTGGATTGTCTGGGCGTGCTGATCACAAATATATGCACTCCTTTTAATCAGATTTCTTTATTTGGATGCTTTTAACCCTGACTCCAGAATACATATGAATTTAATTATGCCCAGAGTGAAATTATTTCTATCTGGAAAAACTGCATGCACTTGTCCCTCCTTCATCCGTGATCTATCCTGCGATGAAGCTGTAGGAGACTTATTTACACCTTCCTCACTGTCGTGGATATCATGCGTGGTCACAGCAACCTTTAAAGCTAAACATGATGCCCCTTAAATTAAAATGACATTATTTCTGTTTTTTTTTGTCTGTTTGTTTTAACATGGTAGCTTTCTTAAGTCTGCTGCACATTTTGCATTATTTGGATAATTCTTTTTTTTTTTTTAGAACTTACACAATTTCATCACCACCTGAGCTCTGGATGGCATGATAAACACAAAAGGCCTAAATACATAAAAGTAAATAGGATACATAATGTATATCTACAATAATTGTTAATACCTGATGTAAGAGGTTCCTTGTTCCCAATCTATGCAACGGATAGATTTTCTTATTTGTACGACTTTGGTTGATTCTAGCAATAATCATATCATGTCAAACATAAAACCCCCACACAAACATTTCATCTATGCCTCTGTTTCATCTGCACAGCATCTCTATCACCACATAAATAAATAACCAACATATAAACCGCATTTCTATTGTATATCAAACAGAGCCCAGATTACATGTGACAAGGCTGGCAATTAACAATTTCTCTCACTCAGAGTTCCAACTATCAAACAGATGATCAAGGGTAGGTGATATCCACAGACTATGCATAATTTATGTGGCTGGTACAAAATACCGTTCTGTTGCAGTTCTGTTCATCCACTCGACTAATTCATCGAAATAAAGCGTCCCAAAGGGGCATCCGTGTAATCAAGCCTAATCCCAGATCGTTTTGAAAGAAGCTAAAGACAGAAAGCTGGAGAAATCCAGGAAAGCTCTGTAACACAGCAGGAAGATGAGGTTTAGCTGTGGGAAGCTCGCTCATCCTGAGAAACACTTTAGGAGCTCAGTTGTCTGAAATATTCAATTGAAATGATTGTAAAATATGTTTCTAACAACACAGAATATACAAAAGAATGAAATATTTATAGTAGTGTCGATGTTTAACTATGATTTTATAAATTCATCAAACTTCAAGTCAGCTTTTCAGAGCTCTGTAAGAAAAGAATCCTTCTGTATTTCCCTTTTCCTGAAACAGAAAAAAAAAAGAACCTTCCCAAAGATTCTCATAATTATTGCTTTTTGGCTTCATCTGACACACACTGATTTGACAGGGACTCGTGTGTGTGTGAGGCTGTACCACTGAAGCTGTATGCTGTCCCTGGCAGAGAGGAAAAAAAACAAAAAAAACAAATACACAAGCCTACAAAAAACAAATACAAAATTCCAGGACACCACAAGAGATAATGGAGCAGTGAGAGACAATATAACCAGAAAGCAAAGAAAATATTTCTACTGCTGTTATTTTTTGGACTGTACGTCTCCTATACATATAATCTGTATTTTACTGCTAAGAAGCTAAGAGTTGCACTGCATAACACAATGGTAAAGGCGGTAATAATGTCTGTTAGCGCTGCATGTTAAAACTGAACATACCAAGATTTTTTCTTTTACTTCCATGTCTCAAAAGTTGAGTTTAATTTGTTTTTGTTAAGACAAAACACAGTTACACAAGATCCTGATGGGACTATAAGTTACCCAAGACATATGAGGGGGGACAAATCTCAAAAGAATACTGCAATATTTCTATCCCAAACAGTATAGAATCCACATGCTGTAAATTTGCAATGATAAGATTATTCCTAACCACCTTTTCTCTCCATTAGTGCAGCAGTGGGGACAAACTATGGTCTTTGTCTTTGTTGCAATTACCCTCTCGACACACTCTCCTCTACACTCGCATGGCTGCACGAGGGCTTCGCACACCAGAAGCCTTCCAGGAGTTTCGCTGCATCATTNTACACTCGCATGGCTGCACGAGGGCTTCGCACACCAGAAGCCTTCCAGGAGTTTCGCTGCATCATTATCCTTTCCCACAGACCCCACAGCCTCTGCCTGTCCCAGTTTGACGAACACAGAGACGATTCAACGTTCTTCTGTGTCCTCTCTTTGTTACTGCCACAGCAGCTAAGAAGGTGGAACCTGACAGGTGCGCAAAACTAACATTTGTTGGCCAAACTAGTTTCTCTGTGAAAATTCCATTTCAATGATCAATGGTCCACAAACAAATGAAGACTATTTGAATAACCCTTGATTTTGGTCAGCTAATGCTTTCTCTGCTTTGTCGTTTCTCTGTCCTCATTAGCCATGAATGAGAAATACATTTAACTCCAAATAAATATGTTTTCATATCTTAAGGTTGGTGTGTCACAGCCTGCCTAACTCAGGTACCGTAATGTAACTCAAGTTTCAGAGGTCATCAAACTCCATCTACTGACCATACATGGCCAATAAATTCATATTCAAGATCACAAGATGGCACTTTATTCATTAATAACTATATAATTTGGCTAGTAAACAAGAATCAATACCAATTGATTCTTTGCATTTGGGATTTAAAAGGTGCTAAAGTGCTATTCAGGTCCTCAGTATTCCTGAGGACCTGAATATTTACATTTAATGGAAAATAAAGAAAATACCACACTTTTAGTCATATCAGATCTGCAAGGTGTCAAGGTAGATAAGCTTATTTGAAGGGTTATAAAAAAAAAAAATAAAAAAAAATCAAATTAATAGTCTATAATAAATCATATTTATTAATCTAAAGTCATTTTCAGCTATATTTCAAATTAATATTTCACAAAATGATTGTAGTCTAACCTCATACTTTTTCAATCAATTGCAATCTTTTCCTCTTCAATGCTCATATCTGGAACTGTTCTTTCACTCATTTATTCATCGACTATATTTTTTATTCTAAAATACCTAGAAGAGTTTAAAGATTCTACTTTCAGTTAAAGCAACATCTATATGCTATACATTAAAACTTGTTTGCTTTACCTCTGGTGTTCTAGTGTTTTAGAGTTATATACTGCCAACAGTGGCAAAGAACCTAAGTTCAAAAGCAATTGAGAGATCAGATGGCGCCATCTACTGATATGTTATTATCAATACAATCAGGTGCAATTTGAGAAATGTGGCACTTGAGTTCTTTTGAACTGTGGCATAACAATAACAACAGCAGCAACAAAAACAACCTGACTGAATACTAAAAAGTAGCAAAGATAGGTGTATGTAACACTAACAAAGACAATAACAGTGACAGCCTGAATGATGTAACTGAATCCCTGATTTTTGTGTTGATATACATTAACTGTACTTCAGCCAGCGACATGTTTTTCTAAAAATTTTTTATTCTAAATCTATGGTAGACTGGGGGTTAGACAACCATCTAATTTATGATGCGATAGTTATGTTTCAAGTATAAATTTTCAAGGAATTATAACTCTTGGTCTGCACAAAATCACTTTCCCTGAGTAAAACAGGCCTTGGATAGGAGCAGCAGATAACACATCATTCTTCATTCCAACTGAGTAATAAAATTAGCAGTTTAACTTACAGTTTTCTCTGAAGGTGGAAGATGGAGAGCTGCGGGTGGCGGTGAAGACTAGCATCTTCATCAGCAGTGATTAACGGCTGTTCCGGTCAGCAATGGCTACATCGGACCTGAGTCTTCCCAGTCCAAAAGCAAATCTTCACCAGAGGACCATAACAGACTTCCCGTCACCGTGAGATCTACCCGACCTTACTTCTGAAGCCAGGTCAAAAAGTCATTGGTAATTTCCAATAAAAATTTATGCTACACAGAGGCAATTTTTTAGTCTAAATCTAAGATTAGTTTAGCTAGCCACTAGTTTGGGATTAGCTTTCGCAAGTCCGCCATTTTAGCAGCTAACAATTAGCTTACAACTGGTAGCTTTTGCACGCATAACCCAAGCAGTAGCGCTTAGCCTAACTAAACCATTATTTGTTAGTTACAGCATGCCATGGGAAATTAATCGAAATTCTCCTTAAATTTAACACTTTCGAAGCAACGTCAACGCCCATATCTTCGTCTCCCCCCTATATATATATATATATATATATATATCTCACCTGCCCCAATCAGAACAGGTAACCAGGACTGACAGCTAAAGTGCCCAATAGGAAAACAGTTTTTTTCTAGATTATATTGTTTATATTGGTGGATTTTAATGGACCACAAAAAAACAAAAAAAAAAAAAAAAAAAAAAAAAACTATGCTCAGCAATACTACAATTAAGCTTACAGTTTTAATTCCATCCTTACATATTTGTGTCCACACATTTTTGCCTCACTTTGTTTAAATAAAAAAAGTATTAATGTTAGCCTCCACTTATTCATGGGGACTACAATAGAAATGCAAATCATTACTTGATTAGTTGTCCTTGAACTAGACCCTTATTATTGAGTTTTAGATGGAACTGTTATTTCTACTCATTTCCTGGCTGAAAAAAATGTAGGTGTATATAAAATGTGATGTCTTTTTCATCATATTTTCCTCCATTCATGGTTTTTCATGATCTTTAAAACTTACATGTTTTAAAGATCGTGCATTACAGACAATCATGTTATACAGAGTTTGACTCCATGTTGGCTGGCTCCATCTACTGATCATATATAGTAAGGCCACAATTAAAGCAATGGAACAAATCAAATACTGTAAATGTTACTGGCAGGCTCCCAATCTTGTCACCTTTTCAAATATCTCACTTTTCAAACAATTTTGATGCTCTTGTCTTTAAAATCTTATGGTTCTTCGTGCTTAATCTCAAATACATTATGTGTGTGCCAGCATGCTCACACCACAGGCAGACTGTTTATAGCTCAGCAACAAATGCAGAGGTCAGCTGGCACCATCTACTGGCTGCATATGGGAAATAGGGAAATAAAATAAAAAGCAATTGCATACATCACCTCACATCACGTTGCCATAATTCCAGCATTTTTCAAACATTTAGGATAAATCAAGTTACCCTAGGGTTACTTGTTTATGTCTGTAAATTGTTTTAAATCAAGGGAGTTCTTAAAGTTCTCCCTCTTTCATGGTGTTGATGTGTAAAGACTAATTCCTTTCAGGAAAAAGATGAAAGGGAGCAAAAACACGAGAGAGAGAGAGAGAGAGAGAGAGAGAGAGAGAGAGAGAGAGAGATTGAAGGAGCTTTGATATTCATAAAATCTAAGACAGTGTAAGAAACTCAGATTCCACAACACACACAAACCCAGAATTCACAGAAAAAACAAAAACCCACTGAGATATAACAAGCTCCATAAAGCTCTACAATCATTCCCGAACATCTCACCAATATGTTTAAACTAATAGTAGACACACTGAGATGTGCACAGACCAACAAATGTGAAATAAGATTTAGAGTTTATATATGGATGGATTGAATAAACCCCAAACAGCAATTAAAACATACCAAACATTTGCATTTAATTATATTTGCAAAGTATACCGGCACATAGTGTAAATGTGTGTGTGTGTGAGACAAACAACGTGACAGAGATGTGGACAGTCATCTTTCATCTAGACCTATTTTCAAACTGAACATACTCTGCTCTTAGCTTATGGATCTCATTGTCAGTTTTGCTCTACTTTTCCACGTTTGAAAAGCAAGTGTAAAAGTAGTTCAGCCCACAAGACTGATATGATAATCAGAGTTCTATTTATAGGCGAGTGAGAAAATCATCCATTGTTGCATCCTGTGGAGAAAGTCTGCCAAAGTATTTTATGATCTGTTTATGTAAAACTTAAACTGGAACAGCCACATAAAGTATTTTAAGAATTCTACCTTTTTTTTTCTTTTTATATTAATCTTATGGCTGTTCAACCAAGACAGACTACTGAACATCATACTTACATAAGCAGCAAAAAATAAAATTAATCACTCGGTTAAAATATTGTTTGTTTCTTACAGGTAAGCCTCTGATTTAGAAGTTGCAATTTGTAATCTAAATGTGAATTAAAAAAAATCATCCAACCAGCAAAAATCAAAGGCAGCTATCACTCTCTATTATACTGAGAAAAAAAAAAACATAATATACAGACCAATGAGACAGCAACTGCTAAATACAGAATAAACAAGTCTGTATATTTTCAATTAGGATGACAGACATACAAAAAAATTAGAGGTTGGATGACTCTTGGATTATTGCCTTACTTCCCCCAAAATTCAATACAAGGTCATCTGATTGCACCTCATGACTATGCCGCCGTTAAATCTCTTATGAAATCAGCTTACAGATCAGTATTGGTAGGAATTGTGTTGCCGGAGATAAGTTCCATCAGTGTTGTTGCAGCTAGTTGCCAATAGAGGGCAATAGACATTGTACAAATTCAGCTCCGTTGTTTCTTTTCTCAGATGCAACGTTTGAAGCCTGAAGTAATTCAGTGCTAAAACTGAAACTTTGAGCCATACCTCACTTCAGAACTCACCCATATCAGTGATGTTACAGTGGGTGTTTCCTGAATGGAGAGTGACCAGATAAGCCTAATGCTTAACAGTTTTGACCTACAGAGGGCATCACAGCAGCAGTTTACCCTCATCAAGCACTGAATGACCCTTTAAGCACAACTCTATGCTTAAGCCTTTGCTTTTGTTTCTTCAGCATGTTCATAAACTGTTGAGGACATGTTTAATGACCCCAATAAGGAATAATTGATTTTAAATCAGTGTTGTTATGTGTATGTCTTATCGTGGACCTCACAAAAGAAGCTTGAGCGGTTTGTATGTGGGTCAGTTTCTCTCAGCTGGAATAACAGCCACACTTTTCCTCACCCATGAAATCAGTATTCTGTTTTCTTAATTGTTCATCATTAAAGAAAAAAGTGCAGCTTCTGCCCAGTCACCCATCATGGTGATGGTGCATAAACTTAATTAATTTACAATTTATGTGAATGTGACCTCAGCTGTCTGGCTCCCTAGTTAATCAGCTGCCTTAATCTATTCTATGGAAAAAACAGAATAGATTAAGGCAACATTTTGCTGCTTGGCTTGCTTAGCAACTAAGCCATTAGCAAACAGTGTTGTAAAATGTTCTCTATATTACCTACAGAACTTTATCTATGCCTCAGTGTGTGTTAAAGAATGAAACTTTCTTTGCTATATTTGTGTCTTGTTTTCATTGGTGGTGTATCTGTCATTCCTGGCAAATGCAGATACTGTACGCATGGAAAATGATGCATGCAGGCACAGGAACTGGTGTGTGGGTGTGTGTGTGTGTGTGTTCGAGAAAGTAGGTGGCTCATCAGCCACCAGCTGACAGCTATCAAGCTGATTCATTAAATAAAGAGGGGAGGCATTTTGAAAAATATGCAGAAGTTGGTTAAGGTTTGCACACCCAGTTATTTTTTTTTTTTTCACTTAATCTGCCAATTAGATCTCTTTTACTTACAGGAAATGTTGTTCTGTGCTAACAGGTACAACAAAGCCATCAGGAGAGTCAGACAGATGAAAATCACGCACGGTCTGTACACACCCACACTGTCCTGAGATGAGGTCTAATCAGACAAGCTAAGTGAAATATTCAGGTGTGGTCCATGGCTGTGCAGGGCCTTGAAAAAAAATACTCCCAGTTTATTTGGGATTAGATGAAGGACTTTCTCTTCTTCTTATAATACATCTAAAAAATTTTATGCTGCAAAAGCATGTTGTTGCCTTGCACATTTGATTTCATATATTACTACACTGTAGGGTCTTTTCTATGAAAAATGTATGATTTGATCTCCAGTCACTCCAAGTATTGCTAAGTAAATCCACAAAAATAAACAATTTTAAAGAAAAAAAAAGTATATTTTTTTACAACCTGGTTGTTTTATTTTCATAGTTTTGCCCTCCTTTTTATGGATGTTTGCAGTTTAACCAACCTTCTGTTCTGCAAAACAAAACAGTGCTTTTAATTTTATATTGAGCAATTAATTTTCATGTGTTTAATTACAACACTTGCTGATGCAAAACATGAATTCAGCATTGCTATTCATCATCGCAATCCAGGAACTGCAGGGACAGTTAATTGCTTGCATCTGACATCACTAATTCATGATCAGAAAGAGAAAATAGAAATGAGAAATACTGCATTCATCTAAATTTAGTTGATAATTGGTCAGCAAGCTGTATTATTGCTTAGTAGTGATACTTGAGGTCACCAATGGCAGCAGCTCATGAGTGCATGAGAAAGCTCTACTCATGTCCATTATAACATAACTGAATACTCAAGGCTAATAAATGGACATGAAGGTCCATGGAAAATAGTATATGTTTACTTATATACTACACAAAAATCAGAGATTTAACTTTTGCATTACCTGCTTTTGATGCAAGAAGTCAGAGCAGCCATCACAGCTGCAGTGATGGGGAAGGAAAAAAAAAAAAAAAAAAAAGGTTTTATTTCCCATGATAAGGTCTTCCACAATAAATGGATAGGAGAAGTTAAAGGAGTTCATTTCAAGGTGATACAGCTACACTGGAGTTATTTATAAACTTTCACTTTTTGTGAATTTCACTATAAGGTACTCCCTGACTTTGAAACTAGATTTTCATACATTGGAACCTGAAGCACTTTTTAAAATTCCATTTGAGGCTTACATATTTCTAATCTGTGGTTTGGAGTTTGTACAGTTATGTCAAAAAAGGCAATGGGTGGTTTCATAAACACAGCGCCAGACTCAACGTGTCAATAAAGGCAAATATTGTCACATAACCATGTTCCCTCATTCATAAAAGCCTGTTACCAGCATCTTTTGCCATTTGCTTTGAAAAATGCATTACTGTGGTACTTCCTTATTTACATATCAGGGAAGTGATTGATAAAACACACCATCATGCAAAAATTAAGACCTGTTTCAGTCTGGTCGTAAATTTCAGCGGCATGAAATCTCCTCACGTGTGTTAGTGATCACTAAATTTGATATTTAAGTCCACTCACTGATCAGTCAGTATATTTAAATGATGAGTTTTGATCTGATCTTGCACACATTCTAGTGGCACTGTGCCTCTTCCTCAAACCTCATCTTTGCACTCTGTCTCTCCCTTATATGCAACACACACACCAAACACCTCCCATGAGCCAGTGTGTGGATCAAATCTCTTTAGCATGATGGTGTAGTTAATGTGATTTTTTTGTGAATCACGCTTAATCTGTGCAAGTAATGACATAAGTTGTACTCCAACATCCAACTAACATTTCCTTACAATAGAATTTAAATTTCTTCCATCATAATTTTATCCACACAGTACATCAGTTTGCAGAAAATCATTTAAAGCAGGTCAGTAAAAAAAAAAACTTTTTTTTTTTTTTACAAAAGCAATTAGCCTTTTTTAATCTTACATTGCATTGAAAATTTACATAATAGATTCATACATTTTACAAATAATTTCATCATAAAAATATATTTCTGTACAAAACACTTTTTTATTCTATATTTCATCTTTTTTTTTTTCAAATGGTGAATATTTCCAATGTCCCCAGGCAGGAACGGCTTTAAGTNATCTTTTTTTTTTTTCAAATGGTGAATATTTCCAATGTCCCCAGGCAGGAACGGCTTTAAGTCTTTCAAATCACATGGGTCTTATTGCGGTCAGTAGGAAAAGCTTGTGGCAAAATAGACTGAAGCTTAGAAAAAAAAAATGAGTTCTGATGAAGAGGACTGAAGCAGGTGTGTGTGTATGTGTGTGTGTGTGGGACAGTGTGAGAGAGAGGGAGTGCGTGTATGTGTTTGAAACAGCAAGACCATGTAAATGACAGGGAGAGTCCCATGGTTTTTGGTAGGCACTGTTATCAGATCCATACCGAAAAACAAAAACAACAACAACAACAATAACAACAACAGCGACAATCAATCCAAACTGTAATAAGAAACAATGTCACTATAGCAATGCAGTGCAAGACAGTTAGAGTGTGGATGAACAAGGAAACCGCATCTCCCATTGCTTTTAAATCAGCGATGACTTTAAAAGGGGTTTTCTGTCAGCTGACTGGAGTTAGCGCCTATGGTCACTACAGCAGGGGCTCTTAAAGCAAATGTTATCGCTCACCCAGGCACTGGCTGAGCAGCACTTTAAAAACATTTCATTATGTGTCTTAGGACCCAAACTGATCAAACTCAGACTCTGCAAACCAGGCCCCTCAAAACAATCGTTGTACTTTTGTGAAATGGGGCCCAAAGTTAAAGAAAACAGTGTCTCGTGCTCAGGCTTAGTGTCATATATAATACTGAATGTACTATCGTCAATGAAAAACAATGAAAACAGCTACAGTATATGGTGCATTTTTAGGTCCAAGTCATGCAAAATTAAATTAGGAACTTGACTGTTTTGTGGTTTCACACACAAACCCAACATCTTCTGTTCAGCTCAGTAGTGGTTCATTTTTGGCACATTAAAGGCCCATACCTGTGACTTTGCATGTTTAAGCCCAATAAATGCTACTGTACACACATTTTTACTGACGACCATTTTCCAAAATATAAAACCGCATTTTAGTTTTCGTGTTATTTTGCCAAGTCCCCTAATCTTTCAAAATCAAACATTCCGGTGATACGCCCACCTTAAAATTCAATGTTTCACCTGTTAACACATAGATCTGAATGTAGAAGGAACAGTCATTTTTAATTTCTCAGTGAAAGGTGTCTTCTCCTGGGACTATATTCCCTGGTGGAAACATACATTTTCATCTGTGTAGCTCCATGTTGAACTGGTTAAATTAAGTAACTTAGACAAAAAACTAAGAGCAATGTTTTCGTTTGCTATGATGGATTACCTATTCCAAGCACATCTCAACTCTCTACAAGTTGATTTTAATAGCATACTGGAATGAACTGAAACCAATGGCAGTCTAGAAGGTAAGAAAAACTCATTCAAAATGTACCACTCCAGTAACATGTTTTGGAAAACGGTTAGCAGTAATATAACATGTATGCAGGTTGTATTTATTGGACACAAACATGCAACATCACCGATACACTTCTTTAAGCCATTAAAAAAGGCCAACAATATGTGCAGCCTCCTCATCAGTGAGTGACGGGCTAAATGCAGTGAAGGCTGCCAGCTGTAAAGATTGTAATCACAATCAGTGGCAGATCAGATCTGAAAAAACTGGGCTAATGTGATAAGGCAATATTGTCTGGAGATTAAAAATAATCATTCATAGAAATTGGAAATATTGTATTTCAAGGACCTCAAAACTTACTTACACAACTGTCAACTTGAAGTCTTAATATCATCATCGAGAAGGTCAGTACACCTTAAAGCTTCAATGTTCCTGAAATAAATGACATTCACTGCCTTTTATGTTGAGAAATGCAGTGTGTACATGTAAAAGATTAAAATTTAACAAAGGCTTGTACATTATAATAACTGTGGATTTCAGTACAAGGAAGCCAATTTGATTAAAAAATTATACAACAATCTTAAAATGGTGTTTTACTGAAACCTCAGACAGTTAGTATGGTGAGAGAGAACAACTCCTCAACCAAGCGAGAAACTGGAGAATCAAGACTTTTAAACCAGGAGATGAACAGATTTATAGATTTTGTTTGGTTGTTTGAGATTTTACAGATGAATAAGCTGATTTTACAATTTAATTAGGTCATAATTTCAGGATAATTTCAAAATGTCACCCATAAATGTGTCTTAAAATAAGAGTTACTCCCCCCAAAATGCATTCTTTGTACTTTTCTCTCTTAACATGGCAAAAATAAACTGGTATGTCAATATACAAAACTAAATTATGTATGTGGGCAACATATTAGACAGTTTGCCAGCAATTTCCATTTTGCCTTTTTTTTTTTTTTTTAANTTTTTTTTTTTTTACATTATGGCCTTGTGTGGCATGATGGAAACCAGAGTCAGAAATAGTGGATACTGTATGAATACCTTCCATACAGTATCCATTAAAAGTTGGAGTTTTTGTGTTGCCATGACAACACCGAATCCACTGATATCTTAGAACTATAGATAAAATTTCGTAATAGCTCCGAGTTTTGACACTGCAAATTTCTATGGCATTAGAATGTGTTCTGTGTCATTATGGCAGCAATTAAGAAGTAAACTGGCAACCAGATTTCAAACTCCATCTATTAATATTTTGTGATGAATGACAAAACTTAAATTTAAAGAGCATAAATTTTGCCGGAAAACCTTGCACCTCAACAGTAAGGACAACAGCAATATCACTGACACTGGTGATTACCTCATTGATGAGGAACTGCTACACAAGGAAGTCAAACAAACCCATTTCATGTTACAAAGGAAATAAAATACTGTTGTGACTTTTGCGAACAGCACATATCTTTTAATTTGATATCTTTTTTTTTCTAAAAACTCTCTGCTATAATCCATCTTTCCCCTTCAGCCCCTCCCCTGTGGTAAATATATAGCACAAAAATATAGGTGGTGAATGCTCCCGAATATATATGCAAGTAGATTTACAGATCAGAAGATTCTGCAGCAATAACAAAGAAAGGAGAGAAGCACTCACAGAGTGCAGAATTACAGTGGAGCAGAGTCCACAAATGTAGGGCGACAACCCTGTTTGTCTTTCTTTGAGCCTGTCTTCAATTTATGTCTGTCTCCTGTCTTTCAGCCTGTCTGCATATCTGGTTCTTGGACTGTCTGTAAACCTGTTAATCTGTATTAAAACCTATTTATCTGTGAAGTGGAGACACTGCACAAAGAAGTCTGCAACAGTCATAAGACCCTGCTTGTCTTTCTTGTCCCTGTCTGTCCTTTGTGTGTCTAACATTGTTCATCTTTTAGTCTTAATACCACCTGTCTTTCTGTCCTGGTTAGTGCGTAAATCCTGTCAAATTTTCTGTCTTCTGTCATTCTGCTAGTTTCTCTGTCTCTCTGACCTTTCCATCTGTCCTTCTGTTAGTCCATGTCTCAGTCCTTAGACAGGTAGTGTTCCTGTTGAAATGTGCTTTAGTACCAGAGCATTCTCTGTTTTTCAAAGTCTTTTTCTTTGTTAGTACATCAGAGTCCTCTGTGTTCAGTATCTTTGTCATCAGTATCCATTAGAATTCACACGATCAGGAACATCTTCCCTCATGGCCATATTCTGTCTAATTGGATTCATGATGCAGAGTGAGGACAGGCCTCTCACTGGTTGATTTCAGGTTAGACAGACTCTGATTGGCTGTGTCAGGTTTTTGGTCTGATCTTCTCTCTTCCTCGATTCCTGCCAAACTTCCTCTGCTTCCACTTGGCTTCAGTTCGTTTGGGGGTTGTCTTGGTCTCCATCCCTCCTGTCTTATTCGCTGGATGAGAAGGAGCAGTTTATTCATTAGATGAGTCCATCTCTTCTCATGTGTTCCATTAGTGCCGGCTCCCATTCACACTTCTTGGTTTTGCTTTGCTTTAATCCCAGTTCCATTAGGATTATAGCTCACTTTCTAGGGCTCCTGTTATCCTTTTCTTAGGAATTAGTCTTTTTTTCAAACAACTTTTGATCCTGTCTGCTAGAATTAGCCACTCTTAGATTCCATTTTTGTAGAAAAAAAGACAACGGACTGGCAACACCAGTCTCTGGTTGTCGTGGTAATAGGGTGTAGTGTTCCGTGGTCATTTAGAGACAGGCTCCTGTTAACAGTGAGTCCAAGTGTTTACTAATTCTCTGCTGGTGACAGTTTTTTTTACTGTCAGTACTGAATCCAAATAGAAACAGATCTATTTGCTTCACAGTGTCTGCTGTGACTTCCTCTTTATGTCACATGTCCCATCTGTGGCCATTTTGCATTCAGCCATTCTGCATTCTTCGCAGTAAGTGTTTGCTCAGCACAGTTGGGGAAACAACATGGTACATTAAAATCAACCCTCTTCTGTTTTGTGGGCTTATCTATGATCTCTCCACATTGCCAAAGCACTGATAATGTTTTCTTTCTCTCCCAGGCAAGGACTAATGATCACAGAATTTAGACTGGATCCATAATTCCAAACTTCTGGTGAAATATTATACTCATAATAGGGACATTTCATGACGGACAATCATCGCTATTAGCGAAAATCACCAGGATTAAATAGGTTAAAGTGCATTGGCTGTGTTGGGTTTGGATCAGATTATAAAGTTTTCTGGATTTAGGTCCTCAGGGTAACACATGGGTACAGGCCAGTATGATTTTAGATTATCATGCCTCATCATGATATTGATGGTATCCTTTGATTTCAGCTCATTTAAAAAAATCATTGTGAGTTTACACTGGCTGCTTTGCATCCATCAAATATCGCAGACATTTTGTGTTCACATTTGCTTCAATTAATTGGTGGATACAAAATGCTGTACGTGAAAGAAACAGGTGTTGTGTTTTGGTTTGAAGTGGACAGTTTCACCCTCTGCTGTCCCACAGTGAGTTCTGGATTCAGACATATATAACCAACACTTGGTGAACTGACAGTGTTGGGGTTTGGCTCACAGCAGACTGCTTTCCCTTGCACAGTCTTGTACCAGTTGTGGTCCCATTAGATATTTCAGTCATTTGTAGTGAGGACAATCGATCCTTAAACCATGGTGCAGACAGTATTGAGATTTGGATCAAATCTAACAGCCTTCCCCTCCACCGCCTTGGCATTGGTGTTGTACATTGGGTTCTCAAAGGCAGCCTGGCCATTGTTGTTTTCGTGGACTGAGCAGCCCGTGTACTGTGTCTTAGGTGTGGTTCTGTGAAATAAACAGTAAATATCAATACATCATTAGAATGATAAATAGTCTTAATTGTCTGTTGATATTAATGTTGCAGGATAGTAAGTGGACAATCGTGAATATAGTCTTTGGAGTGCATGATGAATAAACAACAAAAAGTAGATCAGATGGATAATTGTGCTTTTTAAGAAGCCTAGTGAGATTCTGATCAGTAATTCCTTCAGCACACATTCTGACATTAACAACAGAACCTATTTGCATCTGTTAACAAGGTAAACGCTGGCAGGTAATCAAGTTCTTAAAAACTTTCACAAGCCCTTTTTCTGTGTATGTGACATGAACAACTAACAATTCAACAATGGGAACATACTCCATTCTCTCCAGGTAACTGAACTGTCAAGCATTTAAAAGTCAGAAGAAATGCAGGTAAATGCAATACATGCAAGATATTTGAGCAAATACCTTTGCTTGTAGAGATAAAAGCCAAAGCCGGTGAAGATCAGAGCAAAGAAAGGCACCAGAATAGCGATAGCCACAGAACTGCTGTTGGTACCAATTGGAGGAGGAGGTGAGTTCTGACTCTCTGACATGTTCAGACCTGCAACACACACATGCACGCACCATAAACAACTAACAGGAGAAGCACTTAGTATGATATTTGGTGTCCAAGTACTTCCAATCTTGGCATCAGTGAAGATCAGGCACCCCAGGTAGCTGAACAGTTGGACTGCTTTCAGCTCCGTCTGTTTGATGTAGATGCTTGAGAGATTGTAGTCTTGTTTGCATGCTGGTTGATGGAGAATTGTAATCTTTTTCAAGCTGACTTCAATTCTGAAGAGCAGGCTTTTCAAAGTAACAATTTATCCACCACATGCCTGACTCAGTGTGAGCGATAAGGGCGGTGTTGTCAGCAAACAGAGGCACCCTGATGAGCTTCTTCATCGATGAGTTGCTCGCAAGCAGCTCATCAATTTTTTTGCATCTATCATTTACAATCCAGACTGACTTACTACAAAGACAGAGTTGTTCAGTACTGTTACTGGCCCCTCGCAAAGCAACCTTACTGTGACAGATAGCACAGCACAGCAGAGTGCTACTATAAAATAGAATTACCCAGTCTCTGCAGGCCAAACTGTCCGTAGTCTTTCCCTTGGATGAAACCCTGGAATACGTAACTCGAGCCATCAGGCTCTGCTGATACCTGGAGAAGAAAAGGGGAGAGGAAAAAAAGAAAGATAGAAAGATTGGTAGGATGATAAAGAGAGATAAAGTTAGAGGGAGGAAGGTGAGTCATAACTTAACATCAGGTGAAAGTTGTGTTTTTGTGACCTCCTCTGGTTGCACCTTTGCATCACTGCTTTGTGTGGTCAAAAAAATGTGTCCTGTTGCACTTGTCACTATACCAAACGCTGATGTTAGGGTGCAATGAACACACCCAGCTTATGCTTTTTCATTACGGCTGCGAAGTGAGAATTTCAACCACTGGATGTAATCAAAAAGAATATTTTCATCTCCTAATCCATTCCCACAATATTTATAATGAGACAAGATGAGGAATAATGTGTTTGTGCGTGAACCCACAACTTAAACATGAGAAAGTAAACTTCACAGTCATTTTTCAATGATTGTCTGAACCAATACGAAGCCAAATGTAACATACACCACAATGTCAGGATGGATGTATTAAAATGTGTTACTCCAAAAAAATGACAAAGGCACAATTGCTCTCTCTAGCTTTGGGTTCTACACTGTTCCTAACACCTCTACGTCTGACCCCTGATGATGGTTTTAAAATGAAGCTCAAAGCCAGAGAAAGCAACCATAACTCTGATGCTTATACCGTGAAAAGTCTGACTGAGCTGAATGGATGAAATCATGGCGTATTCCAACAGGGGCTACTACAATAAAAAATGTGAGTTGTCATATGTATTTTTGAATAAAGCTATTCATTATTCTGACAATATTTTGTTTAAACCTTTATAAATTAATTTAACTCAACTAAATTGAATAGCAATGATTCTATTATATTCATTGAGACTTACAAATCCATCCATGGTCCAGGAGTCATCGATGATTTTGGCTGGAGAAATGGCTGAATCTTTCAACTGGTTTCCCTGGTTCGCATAGTTCACCTGGTACATCAGCAGCAACAGCCTGGCCTCAGAGGCCTTATACACTCCTAGAAAGGACAGCACACCTAGTTTACAATATAATAGAGTTGAATATTATCGAATGGATAGCTAGTTACTTGTTAGCAATATGTATCATGTCTAACTAGAAATTAAGTGAAATAAGAGATGTTTAGGGTACATTTTTACAACCTGTCTCACTTTATGAGATGACATTTTTTTTCAACAAACTGAAATTTAGTGTTCGAAGAGAGGGAAACAGTATTCATACTTTATCTTCTTATGTCTGTTATTTATTTACAATATTTTGCATCATGCTTTCTTTGAAATATACACTGCCTTTAGGCATATTCGTCCAACAACACAAGTTTCTCCTCAGTTCTGTTTGGCAACAGTTTTCTTTTAGTTTCACCATACATTTTAATAACCACACTATAAAAACACAAAGCAGAATGGTGTTAGTATTGCAATATACTGTATTTCTGCTCGAAATGACTTAGTAGTTACCCTTCCTTGGCAATCCATTTGAAATGTTTCTTACAACACTACTGAATACAACCTTTAGATATCCTTAGATATTAAAAACATTTACATGTTAAGAGAAAAAAGTCATTTTATGCAGCTTGGCCCTGGCCTTATGGGGCCTGCACTCACACTGACACTGTGATTTAAAGCAGCTCCTTTAAAATAGGAGACAGGTGATAGAAGTCCCATAGCTGCATGGTTTTGAGATATGTGGATCTTCAGGAACCAATTCTAGCTTCAACAAGATTTGTATTTTAATAGGGTCTTAACCCCCTGTTGTTACTGTTGTAGGACCCTGGGAGGTCTCTGCATGTGTAGTAACAACAGAGGGCGAGAAAAGAGAGCGCGACAGCACCGAGAAAGTAGAAAAAAAAATCAATCAATAATTTACCATTAAAACAGCACAAATGAAAGTGTTCTCAGTAAGTTTGTTTTCCTCATAGCAGGAGCTCCATATTCCAGATAAGATTAAAGGGCTCTATTTTTGTGTATCATGGCAATGTGCCCAAAGCACAAGTGTGACGTGCAGCGTGCTGAGGATGCGACAGTGCACCTTTGGGTATTTTTGTGGCTTATGACATCCAGCCCACCTTGGGCACAGAAAGAAACTGAGTGGGATTAGGAGGAATTGATTATAGTACAACATCATTGGTTATTTTGGGGTTGGTTAGGAGCTGGTAACAATCATGAACACAGCAGCTTCTCTTATCCCCTGTTATGTGGCGTTTGGTATTGTGTCTGATAATGTGTCCATCATGTCCAGCAATGTGTCCCCACACTAAAAAAACTAATGTTGACCCCTTTTAGAAAAAAAAAAAAATAGCCTTATTTAATTGATTTCAATGTGTTATTTCGTTCTGCTCAATATTTTTGTTTAGTTGGAATTATATCTCCCAGTGCTTCAAACATTCTAATTTTATTGAATTAAAAGCAACTAGAAAAAAATGTCACAGCTCAATTATCATCTCTATTAATTCCAATTAATCAAAAATATTGAGCAAAATATCATGCTGAAATAGTTAAATAAGGCTAAATTTGTATGTGACATCTAAAAGGAGTCAACATCATTTTTCCATGCATATAAACATGCATTAAATGGGCAGCAGCACGTCACTACTGCCCATGATGATCTTGTTAACTATCTACAAATAACTGAGTTGTTTTATGATTAAAAAGTGTTGTTTCAATGATTCTGCTGTACCACATAATTTTGTTCATTTCAGCCATGGGTCTGCATTTACGGCAATTAAAAATGTGACTTTTCCGGTTGCTATTTTTGCCAGAGCTACTGGGGAAAAATGAGATGACGTGTGCACCTGTTTCCCCTGCTAACCTGCTGTTTTCAGACATAATGTCTTCAACACTTAAGGCTGATTTATGCTTAATGCGGTTACGGACACGACAGTGGGTGTGCAGAAAATGTGAAATTGTGGCCAAAACAGCCAGCCATGGAGGCTACTTTTGAGGGTTATTCCACACCACTCAATTTCTGAACCAAAGCAGACAATGTTTGTGTGACATAAATGCGCCTTCACTGAGATGCTTGACCAATGTAAGAGGTGTGGAGGAAGGTGAAGTAGGTGTGGAGGAAAGGAGAGAGAGAAAGGGACAGAAAAAACAACCTTTTGATCTTGCAGCCAATGGAAGGAACAGCAATTCATTCTCTTCATTAATCAACAACAACTCTCTTTTCACTGACTCCATGTTTTGTTGTTCGTGACTGAAACAGAAGCTACTTCTATGTCAGCTGGGCTTGTTTTTCTATTTGGGGTCAGTAGAGAGCACCACTGAAAGTTGCTGAAGTATAAGGTCACTGAAGTGTGAGGTCATCATGTATGGTTGTCTTGAAAGTATGAGAACCACAAATGCCAGGACATAGACAGTCTGTTTTGTAGTCGTCTGTTCCACATCTGCATCGTGTCCGTGTTAAGTATAAACCAGGTCTTATGGTCATTTTTACAGCATAAACAAACAAACTGTGTAAAAAACTGATTCAGAACAATTCAGTTTGATGAGTATGAGAGCACAGAACTGACTGTTGTGGCAACAGCCTAGAGGTGGTGTTTGTGCAATATTTATTTCTTGTGGTGTGCATTATTACAGGCTGACAATGCACATCACTGAAGCAGACCGCTGATGGAACATATATCTGCTACATTGTGACGCTCTGTAGAGAGTTAATCATCAGACAGAGACGACCTTCATATATGCAGCTGTTGTGGATGAAAGAATCAGATATTAATCTTTACTTGGACTATGAAAATGGCACTCTGCCAGCTTAAAGCTGTGCCATGTGCCTGCATGATAATGAAGCCATAAGCATTTATTTACCATGCTGTAGCCTCAAAGAGATATGTTGTAACTGGGCCATGAATAAATGAGTAAAGGATCTTGTGGCACTGTACCATAATTATAACACAGGGTCATGTCATGTCATGTCATGGCATGGCATGTCATCTAATATATCATATTTATATTGGAATAGTTTTGTATCATGCCTGATAGGAGCAGCTCCATGTTGCCGTTGCTAAGGGTAACGTTGACTCTGCCTGTTGTGGAGTTGAAGCTGGTGATACTTAGTGTCATAGGTTGTTTTCTCCCACGGTAATTATAGGAACCCTTCCATATGTAGTTAGGAGCAAAGACATCATCTGGAACTAAAGAACAGAACAGAACAGAATAGAATAGAATAGAATAGAATAGAATAGGAATTTGATTAATTATGAAAAGAGGTCATCTCTTTTTCTAGGCAAACAGAGCCATTGCTTGCCTAACTAGCAGTCTTCATAGCAATCTAAACAGTTTACACGTAAAATATTAATGAATGGTCAACAGTTGTGAGTCTTCATTACTCACACTAAAAGGAGATGCACCTGCTAAACTGCATTTATTTGTTTTTTACTTAAGACATGTTTTAGTCTCAGAAAGTAATATCTTTCATTTCAGGCAAAACATAAGGCCTATGTGGAATTAATTAATACAGAAATAGAAATAGAAGTGAAAGCTCTTGCTTTGTCTGTACATTTTCTGTCCTTATAACCCTAAACTTCACAAAGTTATGACATGAAAGCTATGAACTTTTCATGAACAATCAGAATCGGAAGAATTAGAAATACTTACTGAGCTACAACAGAATAATACAAACTCCAAAAAAAAAAGGAAAAAGGAAAAGGAAAAAGTAAACAGGAAATTCGACTACAGAAATAAACATAGAAGGGATGTGGCAGGAATGTCTTTCTATGTGGAAGGCAAAGTAAAGCAAAGGAAATTATCTAAAGAAAAGGATGAAATTCACTGAAGTACACAGAAATTGACAACAACCATGAATAAAACAGACCAGTGAATAGAACAGGATACAGTGCAATGGAGCAGAAATAAACTAGAGCGAACAACACTAGACTGAAAAGACAAAAATAGAACAGACAACAAAAGTCAAGAGGACATGAAATGACAGGACTAGACTATCCCAGAATAGAACAGACTGTAAAAGGACTGACCATTTAATTTTGGGCTGGGAGTTCCTGTTGCTGGTTTTACCGGTTTCTTCTTCTCTCCAGCTACACAGGCACACGAAACAGAGAGAGAGAGAGAGAGAGAGAGAGAGAGTCTCATTAAAACATACAGGCTGAGATGAACAGACTGGACATACTGTTGCTCATTATTAATCACATATACACATCAGGAGTTTTAAATAAAAAATATAATAATAAAAAATTAAATAAAATCCCTTCAAAAGTTATTTGTAGACAAAATTATAAGGTAAAGATTGTGACTATATGAGATATGGAAGGAAGCCTAAAAATACCATTGGTCATTCAGAATAGCTTCTATAAAGTGCTTATAGGGCCATACTGGTGATTTTGCATGTTTGAACCCAATAAATACTACCCACATACACGTTACACTACTGCTAACCATTTTCCAAAATATAAAACCATATTTCAGTTTTTGTGTTATTTTTGCCAAATCCCTTAATCTTTCAAAATCAAATGTTCATTCGATACATCCACCTTAACATTCAATGTTTCACCTGCGAACATGCAAGTTTGCATGTAGAAGCCACGGTCATTTTAATTTCTCTGGTAAAACCAATCTTTCCCCTGGGACAATATTCATAAGCGAAGACATACATTTTCTTCTATGTGGCTCCATGTTGACTCCATTAAATTAAGCAACTGATAAAAAAATAAATAAAAACAACCATGTTGTTCGCTGTGATGGATTACCTATCTCAAGCACGTTTCAAGTTTCTTTGAGTTGATTTTTTTTTTTATAGCATACAGGAAAAACCAATAGCTCCCTGGAAGATAGAAAAAACAATTTGAAAATGTATCCCTTCAGTAATATTTTTTTAGGCAGTATTTATTGGGCTCGAACAAGCAAAACCCACTAGTATGGTCCTTTGAAGATGGAGGCATTGTTGACTACAAGTCAGGCGAGCAGGGGAGAGAGTATTTGTCCCAGAATCAAATCGGATCACAGGGTGCTCCAATTTTAAAGACGGCTTCAGGGCACAAGGCTTCGGCAGAATCATTTCAAAGCTGGAGCCTGCAGTTTGTCCAAGCAGCAGGTGGTTTGTTTCATAACTTTATCTGCCTTTTTTTTTTTTTTTTNTTTTTTTTTTTTTTTTTAACAAAGAAGAAAAAAGTCCATGCTGTTAGTTGAAGTAACTAATGTACAAAAATGCACAAATTGGACATGCAATTCTCTCACTGTAGTGTTTGGACATAGTACTGACAAAGTTGAGGTATGTCCTAATGAGTATAATGGATAATTAATTTGGGGAGTATTCAATTCCCTGCATTAGATAAAGTATCAATTACAAGACAGCAGTGATGAATTAGGAGAGCAAAAAACAGACTGGAAAATTTACCCACGCCACTCTACCACAACCAACCCTCAGAGCTCCACCCATCTACCTCCTGTTCACACTATAAAACAACAGATACAGCCTGTTTTTACAATATTTCAACTAAAACTGGGGTTTTACATATAGGGAGGTTCCTGCATCATATATACATCTTGGCAACTTAGGAATTATTGAAAAACCCCACTGTCCCAATATAAACATTATCATGATTTATACTGTTTATGCATGATTAACTTATAAATGTGGGGAAAAAACAGAGTCATGAATTGACAACACTGCAGCACACACAGAAACATGTATGGACTCAAGAGGCCAATCTAATGCAGGATCAAACAACCTTTTTGCACCATTGATGACAAACCGACCACCAACCCACAGGTCAACAAGCCCACAAGCCCACCAGGAAAACTTACACTACTCCAGATGGCCTGTCCATTCCTGTGAGACAAGTGCGCTCTCGAAGTGTCCTTAAGCAAGACACAATGAACCCTCCTTCTTTTCACTCATGGTGAAGTGCTCTAAGAGCGGCACTGAATATAAATAGAAAATTAAGTGCGACAAAGTTGATATTTTACCTCTACAAGCAGGCATCTTTCCAGTCCAAGTGCCATCACTCTTGCAGACTCTGTGTTCAGAGCCCCCAGCCAGGAAGTAGCCTGGCTGACAGCTGTACACCAGAGTGTAGCCAAAACCAGGCAGATCCATCCCTACCACATCCACATGGAGCGGACTCTCTGGCTGCTTGCAGGCATGGGCTGTAGGATGCAGAGGGAATTTGTGCAGTGGGATCAGTCTGACAGAAGGAGGATGGCTGGCTGAACAGATCACAAATTTATTGGATGTGGGTTTTCCTTACGTATGCATTCAGGTTGTGTTCCACTCCACGTCAGATCAGGCTGGCAAGTTCTGGATGAAGATCCCTGTATCAAATGACCTGGCTGGCACTGAAATGACACCACACTCCCCACCTAAGAGGAGGAGGGAAGGGGGAGGGAGGGAGGGAAGGAGAGCGAGAGTGTATTGTTTGTGGTAAAAGAAGAGCTATGAATCCAAAGATTTTGATGGTGTTGGGACAATATGTCAGTATGTCAGTGTCTTGTTATTTTATGTTATGTATTTTGTTGCAGAGGGTGATGCTGTGTCAGAGTCATGGGTGATGTTCAACTGATAGATCACCACACACAGAAAGAGTGATAGTGATTTATTGTGACAGACAGATGAGCTGGTGACTGTGAACCTTAAACCTTGAATCTGCTGATCAAAGTCGGTCATGCATTCATTCAACTATACATTCTGATTAAAAGTGGCACAATGATGGCTCCTCTATTAGTAAGTTAGCTAGTTAGTATTGCAGTACAGATATTTTACCTTGAATCCGTAGGTACGGTTTAAGGAACCATAACGGGGCATTCCTGGATTCTCACAGCTGGTTTTTGTCGGTTCTGGAAAAAAAAAAAAAGGAAACCACAGGAGGGATAGTAATTATATACAAAATCTAAGAGAAAGACAAATTATCAGTACTTAATTTTCTTTATGTGCTGTCTCATACTCTCTCTCTCTCAGTTGTCATAGCAACAGAGGGTTACGTACTCCAACAGGACAGCAGGGGGCAGTAGTGCTTTATCAGAAAGCGAAGCAAGGGCCAGCGTGTGTGTGTTAGTATGTGTGGCAGGGTCATCAGCATGTAGAGCACATCCTGACGCAGAGCTCGATTCAATACAGCTTCCGAAATGACAGATTCACTCTCCACCTCTCTCTCTCTCTCGCTCTAACTGCACCCTCCCTCTCTCGTTCTACCTTCCTTTCTCCACCTGCTCCTTCCCTCTCACTTCTCTCCTCTCTCATTCTGTCTCTCTTTCTCTGGTACTGTATTTCGCTCTGCCCCCCATCATCGTCTGTCTTATTTAAAGAGCAGGCCACTTCAGTAAGAAATTCATTGTGCTACCCCCCACACACACACACACGGAGACCCCAGTTCTCACTGTTTTTACCCTATGACAGCATTTCATTACTCCAGGTTTGGCTCTTTTACATCATTAAAGGAATAAGTCTGAGGGAATATTATATTTTCAGATTCTAAAGGTATTTACTACTTTATAGCAGCCGTTAAAGTATGCAACACTTTCCTAGAGTAATGAAAAAATAAAAGTCAAGAGTCTGTTCACAGTATAAAAGCTCTCATTTTTTACAATTCATCACCATCCTTGGTGTTTAAGCAGCTGCGGTGAATCAGACGTGAAGTGGTGCTCTAAAAGTCACACGTGGTGGTGAAGTGACCCAGTGGGACCATTTGTAATGTGCACTTACTATCCCTTCTCATTTTAGTCTTAATCCCTGGATAGCTGTAGCAGCTTGTTTGAAGTTGGATGTGGATGCCTTTTTCTGGAAGCCTTTGTTACACTAAGTATTGTAAATTACAGTCTCTTCTGCTGCCTCACATTTTTCCCATGTAAAATCCTTACTTTATAGGCCTGGAGTTTTATACATGACTGATACATCATGACTGTTTTAGAACTTAAACTTTGGGCTGATAGGATACTACTTGTATGTACAACACAATTCTTCTCTGAGAGGCAACTAGTTAAGTGTCTGCACTATCAGACTTTTTCCCAACTACTTTCATTTTTCATTACCACTGCCAAGGAGGCTCTGTTGGATAGATTTTCGGTTTGTTTGTCAGCAGGATTACTCAAAAAGTTATGAAATGGGTTTAACAAAGCTTGGTGGAAGGGTGGGGTCTGGCCCAGGGAACCCATTAAATTTTGTGCCAACCCAGGATTTTAAAATGCATTAAAATGCATAAAATGAACATTTCATCCAACAAAGTATTTGAATCTTCTCTGCTACAACACTGTTTTCAGTGTTAAAAAATAAGTTGAAATGCAGGACATCTTTTTAGTATCTAAAAGTAAAGCAATTACAGCATCATTTTCAAACGTCTAAGCATAGTGTCAAAACTCTTTGGGAGTGTTTGTACAAACTACATATGGTATTTTTGTAGTCTCAACTCAATTATAAACAGGGATGTAAAGGGGGATAATGGTGCATAGTTTCACTTTCACTTCTTTCCATGGAGCGTGGACACAGTGATGGAAAGATAAAACAGAGAATAAAAGAGAAAGTAAAAACCCTTCCCACTTTCACACTTCAAGACACCTGGCCAATTGCTGTGAGGCAGCAGTGCCTGGAGGAGTTGGAAAGTTCCAAATTTTGTCAGATGCAGAAGTTAAATTAACTGGAAAAAGCACCGTGTAAAAATAGTATTATTATTAGTGCACAAAACATAACTTTTATGTAAACTACATCTTTTGGTTTATTTATCTTTTAAAGTTGAGGAGCAACATTTAAATTAAGGGTATACTTAAACCATAACCACTGCAGTCTAACCTCCATCCATGTTACAGCTTCATAGACCTAGAATAGGGCGCTGGGTGGTACAACACTTTTACCAACATCAGAGGAATCCTAAAGGGCTAGTCCACCAAAGGCTTCCCCTCTTATTTACAAGTTTTTCACTGATTTGCTCTACATAATAAACCAGTAAAATATGGGTGTCAACTTCATTACGATGGGTCATAAACTGCCAATATCATTAGGCAAAGGAATATCACATAACAGGAACAGGCTCTCTGATGAGCCACAAGCTGGCAATAATAAACTTGGAGACTGTAATAAACTTAGCATAATGTTGTTCATACATAATGAAACCCCAAGGGCCATCAGTCAGGAAAGTAAACATATTAAAAACAAATACAAATAATTTCTATTAAAAAAAAGTCAACATGTGGGCACCATTAGCACACAACACTATGACATAAAAGCAAATATTATGCTTCAATATGTTATTAAAAGAAAATACTTATTTTAGTATGATCTCTTGAGAACCCCCCTTCAGAAAACAGTAAGAATTGGCCTACTAGAGACCAGCAGATCACTCTTTTAATTTGGACCCAGACTTTAAAATGTATTTTAATTTGAACCCTGTCTGGAGAAGGGTCCCTTACCCTCCTTTCTTAACTTGTATTCTTAACTTGTAAATAAGGTACTAAGGCTTCTCACTGCATATTTTAGGTTGGTTGACCGAGACCCAAGGTCAGTTTAACACAGGCTCTTTCAAGCTGGTATAGAACTCAGAGTTACTGTCAGAGTTCCCTTTGATGTTAGCATGGTCCAGCACTGTCATTTGGCATATAAGTAAAGCCTTTCCATCAGTATAATAGTGAATATTCATACTATAATAACACATTGAGTCAGTACATGTAATGAAAAATGAAGAGAACTGAAAACTGCAGGCAGAGTCACCAACTTTTCTGAACTGGGACAAAAAGCCCTGGTCAGAGTCAAATCGCTGCTCATGTCCATCAATGACACTTAAGCCTGAACAGTTCAGCAACACATCTTGACCCGGTTTTTCAAGCATATTTGAAATTATCAGCGCTAAATGTGAGATCTCTTCTAATTTGAATAGCTCTATTACAAGTCCTAAAAACAGCAATGAGCAGTAGCCAATCAGAGCATGAGAGGAGGCAGAAGCAATAAAAATGTCATGCCTTTCTACCTCTTTTCTTCTTTTTTCTACACAAAATATAAAATACAGTATTTAAACCACAAACTGCTCCTCCCTGTTTGGGTCCATATTGGCAAAGCCACACTAACTTCTTATGTGTTTTAACTTCTCCTGTGAGCCTTCATGAATATCGATTTCAGATATCGGTCAACTTCCTCTGAGGAGCAGTTCAAGTGAGTTTGGGATTTCTGAAGCTGTGCAGTTGGAACTTGGCAGCAAACAAAATCTTAATGATTTTTATGGCATTTCCCAAACATCAAGATCTGGTTTCCCAGCAGACTAATGTAAACTGTATGACCAAAGACAGAAGTCCCTCAAATAGTTGGATAATGCTCAATTATGGTCCTGTATCTGGTTTTCAAGTTTACATAAATGGTTAAACTCACCAATACAGCGTGGCTGTGTTCCACTCCATGTTCCATCACTTTCACAAAGTCTAGTTGCTGTGCCAACCAGAATGAGAGGTGGGGCACAAGTGAAGGACACTTCTGATTGATAGATGAAACTTCGTCCTTCTCTAAAACCACCACTTGGAGTGCCTGGGTCACCACAAAACTTGGCTGCATGCATACAAAAACAATTCCAAAAGGTTAGCTCACAATTTTTTGGTTTCTTTATGTTATGTTGACAATGCTGACATGCACACCTTTTTGGGAGCCTGAGAATAAACGTGGAAATTTGCCTCCAATTGTGTCGGTTTCTGAAAAATATGTCTTCTGTTAACATTTGTGCAGTTTTGTGTATCTGTGTGTGTACTTACGTAAGCACTGTGGTAGCATGCCACTCCATGTTCCATTTGCCACACAGGTGAGGACAGCTGGAAACGAGAGCTCATATCCAGGTGAGCAACTGTAGCTCACACTGCTGCCCCATTCAAAGTCACTACCCTGCAGTACCCCATTACTAATGGCAGGGGGCGCCGGGCAGGTCACCGCTAAGAGAGAGGGGGAAAGGGAAGAGATGCTGTATTAGTGATAATGAGATTTACATATATTTAAGTCTAAACATGTACAATCTACAGAGAATATAATGTGGCAGCATGAAGCACCTGCACTCCATTAGCATTCCTGTGAGTACATAGATGTATATGCATTCTAGTGGCTTACTGTGTGGCTACCACCTCCAGCGTAAGTGTTGCTTAGGGCTTAAGCGGTGCTGTGTGTTTTCATAATTAATTTACCTGTACATATAGGCATATTCCCACTCCACGTCCCATTTTGGGTGCATGTTCTCACAGGTGATCCATCCTCCTCCATTCTGTATCCTGGTTGGCACTGGAAGGACACATTTTGACCAATCGTGAAGTCTTCTCCATAGCAAAGGCCATTAGCAGGAATACCTGGATCTCCGCAGTTTATCACTATAGAGATGGAGAATGGGATGTGGATGCGGGGGAGACGAGATGAAGATTAAGATTAAATTTCTAGTCGTACCACAGCACAAGATAACTACGATTTTTTCTTTTGCTTATACTGTGTATACATAAGAAAGATGAAGAGAGAAAGCAAAAGAAAGAAGGACAACAAAGGTGAGAGAAGCATTATAAGCATTATGATGACCCACATTTATCTACAGTAACCATATCAGTAAAAGTGAGAGGTGTCTCTGAAACTCAGAAAACATTAACACTAGTTCTGTGGGCTCCAAAGCTATAGTACTGAAGTTCACCTTGGGATGCAATGCAGAAGTGTGTTGTATAAGCAACATTTTCCCATGCTGAATTTTGGGAGATGATAGTGGACAGTGAATCGATGATCAGATTGCATGATTTCACCACATTCCATTATTGGCCTCATGAATGAAAAAACATCGATATTAAAAAATGACTGAAGATGTCCTGAGACTCTTTGATGGAGCATAAGAATTCCCTAGATTGTACTTGTAAAGTGCTGTCCTTCATAGTCTAATAAGCAGTTTAAATGCTTTTAAACCAACCCCAGATACTGCCACGTGTTAATAGCTGTAGTGTAATCTACTGTAAAAGCTATTTCCTTAAAGTTCAGGGGTTCTTACAAACTTTTTAATTCCAAGATCCATACTTAAGAAATTTGGTTTCTCAGCATTTCTATCTCTTTGTCCCTTCCTGCTGGTTACTTTAAAGCTTATTTCTTTGCATAGTGCAAAAAAGTGAGAGGTGTCTCTGAAACTCAGAAAACATTAACACTAGTTCTGTGGGCTCCAAAGCTGTAGTACTGAAGTTCACCTTGGGATGCAATACAGAAGTGTGTTGTAGAAGCAAGCAAACAGATTGTAGGTTTACATGGAAAACATAAACCACTGACTAACACTTGTTTTGGCTACATTTCATATGGGAATGGAAATGTACATTTTATGGTAGTTTACCCTTGTGAATTTGCCCATATGGCTCAAAAAGCAAATTAGCTAAAGTAAACAATGATCAAGGTTATTCATGTCAGTCTATAAAGTCAGTTGAGGAAACATTAAGATTTGGGCCGATTTCATGAGTCAGAGCCTATAATGTTTCAGAATAATTTAAAATCAGGCATAAAATATGGTTGCAAAAAGCTGGCAATGAAATATAATAATCATTGCAGATATAAGATCATTGAATAGTAAGGATTTAATGCCCTTGTAAAATATAGTAGGTGATGAAGTCTACAGTCTGCTGTTTAGCTTACAAGCAACTCTATGATTTAAGTAACAATGATACAAAGCTAAAATGTATTTACTTATTCACTTATTGTTAAGTTTCTACCATCCCTCAATAAACAAACAATATCTTACTGGTACAGTTGGGCTGGGTTCCTGACCAAGTTCCATTGGCCTGACACTGCCTGGTGGTGGCACCAGTGAGCAGGTAGCCGTCCATGCAGGAGTAGATAACAGAGTGAGAAAAAGTTGTTCCATCCAAACGAAACACTCTGCCATTACTGGGTGTGCCAGGGTTACCACACTGAACAGCTGGAAAATACAACATGAGGCGGAATGAGAGAGAGAAAGCCTTGTGCATCTCAGTGACATTCAGCTCTATGACTGCTCTATGGCTCTATGACTAATTATCCTGATAATAAAACTTTTCAGTCACTGCAATGCACAGGCAACTCTATAAATGAATCAATATCCAGGTGCTGGTATGGCTAGGTTAGGATTATGTCAAACTTTTTCCCTACGTTTACAAAAGGGCTGTGTGCCAGACCAGGTCCCGTTCGGGAAGCACATCCTTTCTGAGGAACCAATCAGATCAAAGCCCTCTGAGCAGCTGAAGTAAACCTTGGAACGGATTTTGAAATCCGTTTGTTCCCTAGAACCATGAGAGGGAATGCCAGGATCGCCACAGGAACCAGCTGTGTCTCCTACAGAGGGAGAGAGTGAGACAAAGATGGAGTCAGATGGGAGAGGGACAGATACAGAATCAGGTCCTCTCCTTAAAACCAGAATGTGTGAATCACTATAAGCACCAGCTGCATCTTCTACAGACAGAGTATTTTCAGGCCTTAAAATAACACAAACTGAAACTCAAAAGCATAAAAGATTCCAATTACAAGGAGATGAAGGAGAAAAGAGGGAAAGATGATCACATCTTAAAAACATGAAAAAACATAACAGAGATTTAGGGTGTTTTCAGACCTGTAGTTTGTTTGCTGTGTTCCTAATAAAGGATTAAATTAACAAGGTTACATGTACCACTTGGTTCAGTTTCACACAATTTGTTCTGCTTCATTTCTTCATATTATACGATGAAGACATGCTGCCTTCAGACAGCTAAACAGGAGAATGGAATGCTTACTGAGCACATACAACAATATGCTAACCTCGCTAACCACATGAATCCAAAGATGCATGAGGTAAGCTTAATAAGTGACGACCAGCATCCACTGGTTTTTGCTATGGGCAATCAAATGTGAAGTTTAACAGTAATCACGCACACCCAGCCCTCTCTGGTAGTTGTTGGTTCAGGACTAGTTCAGATCTCAAATGAACTGCTTTGCAAACTGCAAAGTTTGTATGGGACCGTACCCCTCTTGTAGGTGTTCTTGGTGTGATTGCTGTGCTGTGGAAAGGAGTGCAATTGCTGTGATCACACGTGATCAGATGAGCTGGGAAAACGCTCCAGGGTCTGAAACAAACACTCCAAACTAGTTGTGAAAAACAGCCTTAAGCAAAGATGTTCCAGAGCAAAGTTCAACAATACTCTGTTCAACAATAATCTGTATATCTGTATTTGCAGCACTGCAATTCACCCGTGTTTCCATCTTTAATGCAATTCGCATTTTCTGGGTACTCAACTATGAAATGGCTGCCTACAAATAATAACAGACTGCACACATATGCTTGTGACAAGGAGCATATGTTTGCCTTAAGAGTGTGTGTGTGTGTGTGTGTGTGTGTGTGTGTGTGTGTGTGTGGTGGCTTAAGAGTGCACTCTTGTGTTTGTGTGTGTGCTCATCGCTCTACCCTTGTATAGCCGCCTGGTCAGCAAATTCTTCCCTGACAGACAGATCATGCTCTTGGGAACACACACACCAACACACATGCAAACACCCACTGATACTGTCATCACCCACATGCACAACCCTGGACAAATTTTTGCAACACAAACATTTCTAGCCATTATTTGTAAAATAATGGCTAGATTAAGTCGAGCTATTTTTGGATTATTTAGCTTTATTACATAAAACGCTTTAGTAGACATTTTGTATTTTTCCATTTCAACACAATCCACATCCATTATGACTATTGTTATTAAAATTAGATGTTTATCTGTGGTATTCACAAATACTTTGTGCAGTGCCACATTAACTACCTAAAGACATTCTCAAATAAATTTGCAATGTTTCGCTGATTTTCTTCATACTTTTGACAAATAACCTAAATTCACAATGAGTTTATTTGCTGAATACTACAAATATCTAGAGGCTTGCTGCTAAATTGAGCCTTACACATACCACAGAAACAACAGTTAATGACATAGCATCTTTTCATGCTTCAGGATTTCAGGCAAATTTTTTCAGATGTAACAAAAGAATTTGCCATATTGTGTCATCATTTGTCTTCAAATGCTGGGAAATGTGAGGAAATGATCTGTATCAGGAGATAAATGGATGAATCTTTACGAATATTACCAACAGATCAGGAACCCTCCATCAGTCAGGGCAAACGCACACAAAGACACTGCAATACCAACTACACTTCTCCCATGGGATGCTCAAATGCACACACGTACACATGCACGCACGCACACACACGCACATGCACACACAGTTCCAAAGTCACCATATAGCCTCAGGTGTATCAGGTCTCAGCAGGGAGAACAAGCAATCTACCCTATGTTACTTGTGTGTGTGTGTGTGTGTGTGTGTGTGTGTGTGTGTGTGTGTGTACTTTTGGTGGGATAGAATGGTGTGTAAACTAATCTCTGTCGTTCCCCTCAGGTGACTTTGGAACAACCACTAATCGGTCACACACACATTCATCTACACACACACAGTCAGACACACACATACACACACGTAATAGAAATATTTTGGCTGTACTCTGGCTTGGATAAACTCATGGCTTCCAGAAGCTCAGGTGTGTAAAGGTCCCATGAAGCTGCAAGAAAAACCTACTGGGCTGAAACACTCCTTCTTTTGATTAGGTGACTGAGTGGGGACGGGTGGGTAGACAAATCAGACTATTTATATGTGATGTAGCTGGTTATGCTGTAAAACAAAACTAAATGTAAATCAGGGATCAAATCTTGGAGTGACACTACAAATTACTAAAATAAACAATTCCCAACAAAATAAACATGAGAGAAAGAGGATTCGAGGCCTCAAAATGATTCAGAATCAGTAACCATCAGGAGACACAATCAGAAAGTTTACAAGCACATTAATATTGAGTTTCTAGTTCAACTAAGGTAATTTACTATCATGCAAACACCTTGATCAGATCAAAACTGGCACAAATCAATATTTAGCAGTCCTAGATTATGTGACTGTAAATCAATTTACTCAAGCATGTGAACAATCCAGTGGTTTATAATCAACATAGTCAATCTCAGCATGAATTTCCTCACCTGCTATACTTCTCCACATAAACCATAAAACAATGGGTCATGTATATTTGCAAAACAACAGAATCATAATATTCCATCCATGCATCTCTTACATATTTGCCTTTTACAGACTGAAATCACAGTAAATCCATGTAAACGTAATGAATGTTAGAGAACTAGGTCATTTGTGTAAGAAATATATTAATCCTCTCTGAAATGTCAGTGTGGTTAGATAAACATTAGGTCAGAAGGCGTAAGATCAGATGGCACAAAGAACTCCATTCACTTAGGAAGAGTCTGAATTGTGGTGCCAGCTGGCTACAACGGGCCAAATTCTCATCGCTATAGGTCTTTGGTAAGCCTAGCTGGATAAAAACCATGAATCACTGCTTTTTAAACTATTACCCTCCCTTAGTCTCTGTTTACTGCAGGCATTTCCTGTAAATAACAATGTATCCTTAGTCAACCTGTCTGGCTTGTGTTCTCAGACAGTTTGTTATATAAGTGGCAGCTGGGAGCCTCACTGCCGGGAGAGCCATAATCATGCCCCAGCCTACCAACTGAGAACCGTATAACATCGTCGGTTTATTTATACACGTTGAAAGGTAAGGAGGCTTTCGGCCTGGAGAGACAATCGAGCCAAGTAAGTGGTGAGATATGCATATAGCAAATCCTGCAGGGAGAAATGTGCTTGTTTAAAGGAGTTCACAGAATAATGATAGTGTTGCATCGACTGTTTTCTTTTGGAATCCCCATCATCACAGAGAGACAATACAGCTAATGCTAAAAAATTATTTATGGGTATCAGTACAACAGGAAATGTTTACATCAAGGTCTTAAAAGAGTTTTACAAATGGTTTAAATTAGACTCTAACAGAACAGAAATGGCTAGATTGAGATGTGTGTGGGGGGTGTGAGGTCATGCTCCACAAAGCTTTAAACAGACATATTCCCTTTTCAGCTGTCAACCCTCCCCTCTGTCTATCCTTCCATTCATCGCATTATCCCTCAAGTTGGTTGAGTAAGGGTTAGGACAGCGTGCTTGAAGAATAGAAAGGCATTGAATACTCCACAGTCTGTTGAGCCTACATGTTCCAGACATCTCCTATTTCATTTACAATTCCTATCCATCTATCTGTCATTTGATAGGATGGTCTTTAAAGTCTCTATATTCAATAAAAGTTAAAATGGTTACCAGAGCAAAAGGGCATGGGGGCACTCCACATCCCATTGAGCTGACAAGTCCTGGATGATTCTCCTTTCAGCTGTCTTCCTCCCAGACAGGAGTATCGAACAGTCGAACCGAATGTAAACTTATCTCCGCTCAGCACACCGTTAGGTGGAGAGCCAGGATGACCACAGTCGACAACTACAGACCCAAAGAAAGAGGACAGACAGTTCATTTTAGTTCAACACAACTTTACAAGAGAAGCTGTGGTGACCCCTGTCAAGACCTGGAGATTCAGATTCTGACAAAAAGACAAGTGCTGGGTAGAGACTGATACAGGAAAGGACAGGAACATTTTCTGCTAAAATTTATGAAACTTTGAAATGAGGAATAAATGAAAATACAGTACATTCATTTCTGCTGTTGTCTGATTGGTTTAAAAGTCAGAGACAAGAATCATACTAACCTATACATTCAGGTAGGGGTTTGTTCCATTGTCCAGTTGGTTGACAAGTCAGTACAGGCGATCCAAACAGATAATAGCCTGGGTTACAGTCATAGAAAACCACAGTGCCGAACGTAAAGTTCCCATGTTCTATTTTACTTTGCCGAATGGAGTTGGCTGGGATGCCTGGGTCAGAACAATTGACCACTATACAGATAGAGACAGAGAGACAAACATACACAAATACACATACACACAAACAGAGAGATAGAGACGCATGTGTTATTTGGTATGAACCAGAGAGGGTTGTTTCTTTCCCCCCCTCTTCCTTTTCCAGTGGATTCACTGGTGTGACAGCTCTAGAACTGGTTTGGGTTTATGTTAACAGGGTAAATCTGGCAGAGCTAATTTGGTGGAGGATGGTTTGTGTGTCCTGAATCCAGCTCCCCTTATTTTCAGTTTTTACCCACTGCACTGCAAAATGCACTGCATTTTTGCATTTTGCTTGCTTCATTGGCACTTTATTCTGCAAATTGGCCTGGATGCTGTTAATTTGTGTGCAAATCCATGTGAGGAAAGCTACTCTTGCTGTTGTGACTGTTGGGGAGCAGTCAGGGTTTAAAATTTACATTTTGCTGAAAACAAAAACAGTTAATTTACCAGACTGGATCTAGGAGAGGGTTGGAGAAACATCAAATCATAGAATATTAAAACTAATGGCATGACCTCATAAAAATAAAGAGGAACCATATTTTTTTTAAACTAATGTAAAATAAAAGAAAATGTGTTAGTCTTTCTGACTAGTTGATAATGATTTCTAGAATTATGAGGGTAGAAAAGGTTAAGGTAAATGACATGCAAAGGGTAGGGGTAAATCAGGATGGTGACTCTAGTAAAA
The DNA here is from genome assembly GCA_014773175.1 of Lucifuga dentata. Taxonomy (NCBI): domain Eukaryota; kingdom Metazoa; phylum Chordata; class Actinopteri; order Ophidiiformes; family Bythitidae; genus Lucifuga; species Lucifuga dentata. Next base: position 70,219 of record VXCM01000821.1, read on the forward strand.
GGTAAGAGGGGTAAATAGGGATAAGTCTTAAGGTGGTTTTGAAAGTTAGTGAAAAATAAGGTTAGGGGTGAACACACTTAACTTTTCTCCCCACCTTTACATGTTGGGGGCGGGTGGCTCCACTGGCGGTTGGCCTGACACTGAGCCCGTGCAGGCCCCTCCATCTCATAACCCCGATTACAAACAAAGCCGACCACATCATTAAGGTTGAAGCCGTTTCCCACCGTACGACCATATATGGGACTTCCTGGATGGCCACAGCTGATAGCTACAGGGGAGACAGTGTGAATGATAGATACACATACCTCTATACAGATTCAAGGTATATTTATTGCAAATAAACTTAAAATTATGTATACAATTTTTTGAATTTTAATGCATTGATGAGTAAGACTAATAACTAGGAGGAAAAGAGGAGAGTTGAAGAAAACAGAAAGGATGGGAACAGGATGGGAAGAGAAATGAGGAAAGGAGAAAACAAAAGAAGAAAACGGGGCACTGGAGGAGAGGACAAGACGAGAGTGGAAAAGTAACAAAATAAGAACTATGGTGAGGAGATCAGAGGAGTAATGATGAAGACGAGGGAAGACAGCAAAGAAAGGAAGAAGACAGGGACGTTTTTCAGTTGATCAGTGAGAATAAGAAGTTTGTTTGCTTGCCTAAGATACAAATTTATCTGACACCAGCATGCTCTGCAGCTACACACACACACACCATAGTCTCATCATCATTCTGTGTTTGTGTCTCTAAACAAGAGCCTCTCATCTCCATAATTACAGTATAATTTAGCTCTAAAATGATTTCCCTCAATAACTCCTGCATGAGTAACCTCTACAAAAACAGCACAGCACCGAAATACAGCCAGATACACAGATGTACACACCAAAAAAAACAACCACATACACACATACACATTCATTCTGTGCTGCACACAAACACAGTCACACATGCATACACGCAAACATAAGGTTCCCATACTTTACATTTCTTGTCCCTGAGTACACTTTCGTGAGTTTGCTACTCCAAGTATGTAGGCAGTACAGCATCACCTTCCTCTTTTAAACTCTGTTAAATTATTAACTGTCGCTTCTGGAAAAAAGCCTCCTTTTGGCTCGAGATGGCCTTCATCATCACCACCTTAACTGTGCCCAGTTGCTGCCTAAAACATTCAAAGTGCTCACAGCAAGTCACCAGTTTAGAGGATTTCCACAGTAGCCTGGATATGTAAAAGCCTTCTGTTTTTTCCTGGAGTCCAGCTATTTATCTCATCCAGACCACACTGGCATTGAGGCCTTCTGGCCCTTTGTATGGGACTACTGGTGTGGATCAGCAAAACCTCGAGACTATTGTTCAAGTGCCTCCAGTAAGGGATATTTCTCAAAATGTAAATGGCATGCTGGCTGTACTCAATATGAAATCGCTCTTTAAAAAAAGGTTTATTCTAAATTAGGCTATTTTCTTCTTTAATTTAAAAGTTTTACACTTGAATGAAATTCCATTGGTGTTTGTCAGCTCTAACACGCAAATACTCATGGTGAAGACACTGCTGCTATGTTAAACAGCCCCATTGGCTTTACTCAATATTCAGGCTTTGAGTACCTCAAAGCCTAAATATTCATCTTAATATTTTGTGGCTGTTCCTTTCGTGAACGTACACTAAACCCAGTATGTTTCATCTTCATACTTTGGATTCTTATTTTTGTTATTGCTGAACGACAACAGTTATGACTGCAGATGATTCTTTATTGGTATGCTCAATCAAATCACATCCATGGCTGCACTAATCATTTGCTTATTTCTCTTGGACTGTGTCTATTTGGTCATTAATAGTTATATCAATGACCACTATTCTATTTACAACACAGCTAATCACATAATTTCACAACACTAATATACAATCGATAGTTATTCTCCATTACTTACTGTATTTATGGTAAACAAAATGCTGAATTGTTTCATTGTTTCAGTTGTCTTGAGTTGCTTTGTCTTCAAACTTTGATTTGTTTTTTGCGAAATGATCAATAACTTTAAACCCATAGCAACAGCTTATCAGCACTGTTTAATCAAACAGGCAGAAAATCTTGCAAAACATACACATTCACACAAATACACACAAAACCCAAAGGCTAGGTTAATGTTAATAGTGTGTGAATTCTCAATTTTGTTATTGCTAAACCCAAAACAAACAGAGGTGTGGCCAAGTCATCATTTTGAAAGTCACAAGTAACTCTCAAGTCAAGACTTGAGACATACTGGGACAGAGTGGGAGAAGCATAGTTTCTTTTCAACACATTCGGTTACTTGAAAGTTGCGTATCAGATACCTATTTCTACTATATATGCTGATACTGTAACTATAACATATAAACAGACATGACTGTCCTTTAGAGGTACTTTGTGTGCTTTAGTCTTTTNACTGTAACTATAACATATAAACAGACATGACTGTCCTTTAGAGGTACTTTGTGTGCTTTAGTCTTTTAGTGTGTGATAATGTGGATTTAGATCATTCTGTTTCCACAGTTCAAACAAAGTATGTGCAAGAACGGATGGCATCTGTGTCTGGCTATATGTGTAGGTCCATGTGTGTTTGTACTTCCTGTAGCAGACAGGTGGTTGTCAACACCACAGGTAGTCCTGGAGACAGATATTTTTGAGTTTGGTTGCTCTGTTAGTGAAGCTGATTGGTTAGTTAAAAAGTAAATGTGTACTTGTGTGTTTTTCTTACGTATACAGACGGGAAGTTGTCCAGACCACTGGTTGTCTTGCAGACAGATTCGAACCGATGAGCCAATTAGTCGAAAACCAGGCAGACATTGATATACAACCGTATCACGGTAACCAAAATTCTCCCCGATTACCTGACCATTCACAATGCTTTCTGGGATGCCACAGTGACCAGCTGAAACAGAAGAAAGAAAGAGGACTCAGACAAACGGTAATAATGTCCAGCTCTTATCTTGAATGTCTGCTTCAATGATCAGTTACTTACTACATAAGTAACAATTCCACAACTATATCAGGAGGAAAAACTCTGCATCTCACTTTGTAGACTTAAAAATGTTAGCAAAAAAAAAAAAAAAAAAAAAAAGCCAGATAACAGCTACCAAAGCAGAATTTACTTTGGCTTCTTTACACCTTGATCAAATTCATTCCCAGAGCTTTGATTTTCCTGAAACTTATTAAATCTAAGATGTTAAAAAGAATTTCATAAATTTCACAGAGCATTTCATAGAGTTGAGACATATTTTCTCTTGTGGTTGGATTGAGTATTGATTTCATTTCATATAGTGGATATAACCTGCACTCTCTCTCTCTCTCTCTCTCTCTCTACTGCTGCCAAATGCTAACAGTATAAAGTCAGCCAGGACAGGGGAAAAGACAAAAGGCAACAGACAGGGTTGCCTACTAACACCTTTGTCATTTCCTCACATCTGAAGACCAGACCCACACACTGTCCTAATGTGAGACTATTGCGGATATTACATCTTGAAGTATATACTGTATGTACATGTGCATTATCACACCAATGTGATTCAGTACACATGTTAAAACAAATAAAATTAAATTAAAAATACCACAAATTGCAATCTGGCTTATTTGAGCAGCCAAAGAAGGGCAACTATAAAATGTCATTATAAAATTTAATTTGTTGCTCTGATTGGAAATCTGGCAGCACAAATCACAAAACTGAGCTGTTCCTAGATATGATGACTGGATGACTAGAAACAACAGTAGACTGGCGATCTGTCCAGGGTGTACCCCGCCTCTTGCCCTATGACCGCTGGGATAGGCTCCAGCCNGGCGATCTGTCCAGGGTGTACCCCGCCTCTTGCCCTATGACCGCTGGGATAGGCTCCAGCCCCCCCATGATCCTCAACAGGATAAACGGGTAAAGAAAATGGATGGATGGATGAATGGATGACTAACATTTGTATTTTGCAAGTTTTTTTTTGTTTTGCCACTTGTATTTTGATGGATAATGAGAAAAGTTATAGAATGAAAATGCTGTTTATAGCACTTTTTATGATTGAAAAAACTGACAGAATCATGGCTCATCATCAGTCTAGGTTCAGTTTCATTGAACTTTTTCTTTATAAATTGCATCTTAAATCTTTTGCAGCCTGTGAAGTATTCTGGGAAGCGCTCTTTCTAGTGAGGCTCCATGAAGATGTGACAGCGCCGTGTCATAACATCTGTTACCTCTAGCTGGCACACTGACAGAAGAAAGTGGTTGTTTTTTTGTTTTTTTTCTTTTTCATAAAAAGAACATTTCAAAATGAATTCATTGAGTTCAGAGCATGTCATTGCAGGGTTTGTAGATAAGGTGGACAGGGCAGGAGGTGAGGAGCTGTGCAGCCTGAGGAGAGGTGGAGGGCACCTACCTGCATGTGATACCAGGCCTCATTAGACTGTCTTAAAAAGCCACATCTCAGACTCCCTTTTTAATGGTGGTGTTTGAGTTTACGTGTTATTTCCTCAGCACTGAATTTCATTGGCCAGAATTACACATATGTCCAAACTTTATATGAATTAATAGTTTTAAGATATACAGTATATATCTACATATCTATCTATATAGAGTACCTAAACATCGTGTTTCTGTTCCACTCCAAAGCCCAGATGACAAGCACTCCCTGACAGCTGACCCCACCAGCATGAAGCCGACATCACAGGTAAAAATGGCCGTAGCACCGAAGGTTGTCTGAGTACCAATTTTCTTCCCATTGGTTGGAGATGGTAAATCACCGCAGGAAATTACTGAAACACACAGACACACAGGTTGAAGGCAGACATTTCCACACCTACTTATCCGCAAGGAAACTTTAATCAGTAGAACTCATGGGTTTCAGTGAGGAACAGCAAGCTGTTTATCACGCTAATTTGGTGCCATCATACTTGTAGATTTTTCCCCTCACAAGTGCTTCTTCATAAAAAAAGAGGAGTAAATGTCAAAATGTCACAGAAATCTTATTTTTAAAGAAAATAACAGTCATTCAAAATGTCAAGAAATGCCCGAAAGAAAAACTAAGAGATGATCATTTTAAATTGTCACAGTAACTCTATTGATTACAGTATGAACTGGAAAAACTCAGTCTATATTAGATGCAAACAGAATGTCTCAGTAACTCACTCTGGCAGTGCGGTCGGTCATTCCTCCAGCTCCATAGGCCATTGGCCAAGCACTGGATGTGGGCGGGGCCTAATCTGTAATACCCCGGATCACATGTGAACACGATACGTGTCCTGTATTCGTAGTGGGATCCATTGACAATCCTCCAGCGCCCATGCTCTAAAGAGAATGACCCAATGCTGGGACATACTACCACTATAGGGGGAGGGAGAGGGAGAAAGAGAGAGAAATTTAATTTATTTATTTTATAATACATTTTATTACAGTTGTTTATTACATTTATGGAGTTTTACAAGTTGTGCTTTTGCTGTATAATGCATTCTTAGCTGTTTAAGATCACCAATATTAAGTGTCAAGTGTCAAATTGGTATTGATATTGAAAATATTCCAGTGACACTGACCTGAACATCGTGGTATCTTGTTGTGGTTGCTCCATGTTCCATCAGGCTGGCAGATGGCTGATGTCAGGTCTTTATTGGAGAGTTTGTAACCATCATTGCAAAAATAGGAAACTCTCGTCCCCACAGAGTAGTCTGCTGTTAAAACAACGCCATTTACCAGAGCCTTAGGCGCTCCACATGAGACAGCTGGGGAAGACAGACACATATATGCAGACAGTAATATGTAGGTTTTATTTCATTAAAACGTATTCTGAAAGCAAATGCATCTAATACAATGCAAGGACAATTTACAAACTAAACATACACAATCAAGAGATGACTGACCTCCAGTTTCATGCACAAATCGAAAAGAAAACTATACCAGTGGGTGACCAACAAAATACATCTGTGAAAATTTTGTAATGTATAGCACTGCATCATGTTATGTTACATTAAATTTCCAACAAAACTTTGAAGAACATTGTCTAATCTGCAAATACAGACAAAAGGAAAAGAAAGAGAGAGTGATATATACAAATATTGGTAATTTGAAAATTATTTTCACTTCATTTACCAAAATAGATGCAAGTTACACAGGCCATTCACATACTCTAAACACCTAATAGTTGATTAGTATCAAGTACGGAAAAAAACTGGAATACTTCTACTATGAAGGAATTAAGCTAAATTGTGCTTGGTGAACCAGTAAGACTTTCTCCAGGTTTGGTACATGAGAGAAATTTAGCTGTAGACAATGTGGCTACAGAAAACTAGCAAATATGGCATTAAAAATAGCAAAAAAAGAAACATGCCATTTTTCAGTGCTACTTAGCATTAAGTATATGCACACAGAAACAGAAACACACCTTGACATGCAGGTACAGCTGAGTCCCAGGCATGGTAGCCTAGCGATGTGCGCCGGCAGGTTCCTGTGGCGTTGCCTATGAGACGGTAACCACGGTCGCAAGCCCAGCGCACCACACTATTAACGTGGCCGCCACTTTGAGAGGAGATGGAACCGTGGAGGGGAGAGTCTGGAGTGGAGCAGTACAGGGCTGCAGTTGGGTGGAAAAAAAAAAAACACATTAAAAAAAACACTGAGTGATTTTCTAGGAAATGAAACTAAAGAACTGTGAGAGAAACTACCAGGTTAACATTTAAAGCACATTTAAGCACATCTGCATGCATGTGTACAATATCATAACATCTAACCATGGAGAAGTCATCAAAACGTCTTACTGAACAATTATTTTTTAGTGACTAACACTGCAATCTGGTGTCATGGAGTTGTACAAAATACACTTAGTGTTTTTAAAATGCAAATATGTTATTGTGATGCATGCATAAAAAGCATAAAATTATGATGGAAGTGTGGAACAGTATGGAGGTCAGGGTGCTGAATGTTCCATCATTAATTTTCCTGCATTAGACCTGTGTTCATTAAGTGAGTAATCTGAGTAACATATTTCTTTTTACTGATTTACTACGGCTCAGTTGGTGTGTTTTAGATTGTACTGTAAACGGTACTATGGGATTGTTGTATGATCACTGAAGTACAATACTGTCAAAACACTAGTTGGGTAAGATGAAGTAAAAGGTTCTGTGGGTAGAAATATTTATTGCCACATTCATAATGGTTATTAAACCTTTCCAGCACAACTTAAAAGCCAAGTGTTTCAGCCCATTAGAAACCATCCAACAAGCTTCTGTATGAATGCCAAATGAACTAAATAATAAGCTGATGTTCTCAGTGGAGCTTTTGATTGAACAATCAATGAGCAGTGTTGGATGTTAGACACTACCTGCCCACAAACTCATCAGGATAATTACTATGATTAATTTAAGGGAATAATCTTACACCCAGAATCATTCATCATTTTTACTCAAGATGATATTGTGAGCAAAACAAGAGGGAATGCCAAAGTAGATGCAGCTTTTAGTAGAATCCCACCAGCCAACGTTCTGCCAAAAGGTTTCAGCATAGTGTCAGGTTTTGTTTTTCATTGATTCATTTGTATGGAGCACTGCAGTCTCTGTCTCGCTAGCTCTCCCTCTCTCAGTCTCTCTCTTTAACCTCTCTCTCTCTTGCTCCTTCTAATTTGTTTCTGTGTTTAGTGATAACAAACAAAGGCAGTTGTCTTCTCCGCAATGATGTCAATTTGTCATATTTCAGATAAGTTACAATTAGCATTTTCATTATATTCTTACTCAATTTGTTGGGGCAAGGAAGATGGAGAATAGGACCAGTAACCGAAAGCAGCTTTTACTGGTCTTGTTCCCTGGTGATGCTTATAATCTAGACCATCTATTTTCCCATTGGCCCATTATGTGTAATAAGCATGTTAAGAGTTAACTTCTTGACATGGAGCTCATTTCTAAAGATTTATTGCAAACACACAGTTGATGGATTTGGTGTTTTTAATGTTTGTCCATACATATTTACATACACAATGGGGACAGAATATTAGAAAAACATATCAATGTAATCCAAAATCTCAGAGTTGAATCTGTGCATTTCTGACAGTATCAACAAAGAGTACATAACGGGCTGTGCAAAGATGGGATTCATTGCAGGGCTATTATAATAGATTGCATTAGATTATTCAGGTGTACCTTAATAAACTGGAAACTCAGCAGCAATTGAGGGAAAGGAAACTCTAACCTACTGGCCTGACTGGATAACCTTAATGTTGTGCCATAGTATAAGTAAGTCCACAGTATAGCACACAGTATAGTTAAATAAATAAATAAATAAATAAATAAACTATGCAGGTATTCATATTAATCACAACTATGAGAGAGGGTGACCTGAGCAGCTGTTCTGCTATTATTGAGGTATAATTAATCACAGTGCGAGCAGAGGTTTAAGGTTAAAGAAGCAGACTCTTGACAAAAAGGTTACAGTTATAAATGTTTGGACAGGGTGGGAAAAGCGGAGTAAGCAAACTAAACACGTTCCCCTATCCCCTCTAACAACCACCAACAAAATGCCCTTAAATGAAGCATTCAGTTCCCATTACCAAAGTGAAGGTGCCTATTAGCCAACAATGCACAGTTCTATTCAGCACATCCAGGTGTAAAAGTGTCTATTTGCAAAGTTTCCTGTGTGCTCATTAAACTTTCCTTGAATGAGGTAAAGTCAAACACGAGCTCATGTCATTTAGTAAACTGTTTGAAGAGACAGACAGAAAGAAAGCACAGCAGTACATTACAGATAAAGAAATAAAATGTCACCAATTCTGTAAATATTTGTTCTTTCCCAAGAAATTTCTTTCAGTTAATGAACTCTCTTTTTTCATTTTTCGCACACAAAGTTGCGCATTGAACGACTTCTGCAACTGTTGTATATTAGTGCACAAATTATATTTTAACCTCTTCCTCTTCCATAGTATTAGTAAGCAGGGACATTCTAAGGACTCTTCCACTTACAATGTCCCTCTATCCTTCTGTCTGTCTCTGTCTACCAGTGGCCTTACTTTCATGCATTATAATAATAAAAAGTAGTAGTAAAATAAAGTTGGGATACATACTTTGGTACTCACCAACATAGCGAATTTTGAAGCCTTTCTTATTGGTGCCATGGTCTGAAGACCAGCGAACCAGGAACTGGTAACCAGAAGTTGTAAGGTTAAAGGGTGTTGACAGGTCACCGCTCAGGGTTGCCAAAGTGGGACTATTGGGTGAAGGACCTGATAGAGAAAAAGACAAAGAGGAACAGGGAGAAGAAAGAAAGAAAGAAAGAAAGAAAGAAAGAAAGAAAGAAAGAAAGAAAATTCTAATGTTGTTTCTNAAGAAAGAAAGAAAGAAAGAAAGAAAGAAAGAAAGAAAGAAAGAAAGAAAATTCTAATGTTGTTTCTGGTGCTTTGGTTCCATCATTTTTAGGTCCAGTTTTCCCATTGGGATCATTTAAGTTTCATCTTAATAAATCACAATTGAGAAAGAGAGTGTTTGTGTGGCTGTACTCGTGGTTCAATTAATTAAACATGTCTTAGTAAATTGTTTCTATATGTCATTGTTCATCTTTGAGTGTTGTTTTACCATCAAAAATCTCCAAAACGTCAAATTCTCTCTCAGATTGGAAACTTTCGAAGGTAATGGTGACATTGTATCCCTTTTCTACTGTAACGCTCCATGAACACATCTGGAGATTAGGGTAGCTGTCGGGCCAACCAGGGCTCAGGATGACACCTGATGAATCATATCGCACATCATGGGCGGGGCACTGGACTATGGACAGAAAATGAAGGGAAGGAAATAGTTATCTTAAATTAGTTTATGCCATTCCCACGTTGTTTTCAGAATTCTCAAAATCCTTATTTAAAAATATATATTAAAAACACAATGATTTGAGATGCTTTTGCAGCAGCAGCACACACACACACACACACACACACACCTTGGCATGTTGGTGGTGGTCCATCCATCTGCAGTCTTTCTCCTAGGCGACAGGTTAGAATCTCACTGCCAACCAAGGAGAATCCAGGATGGCACCGGTACCTGATGATGTCACCTGGAGTCAGAAAATCAGGGTTTGAGAAAAATGTTTAAAAAATAAGGGTCTAGACAACAAAACATCTAACTGAAGTCCAGCACAGACACCAGGGACAAGATTCTATTATGTAACAATAATTAAAAGACAATATCAGCAAGCAGTTCAAGTTATAAGATTTACTTTTTTCTCCGCTATTACTGTCAATGAGCCTAATGCATGTTACAAATGAGCAATAACAGCATTTTTGACAACAATTCGTGGTTTCATGCATCTTCACATATAGTATATATTTAACATCATCAGTTATGTTACCAATGCTCACCATTATGGCCTTTCACAAATTTAATGGATAACATCATTGTTATAGCCTGCTAGCATCTGAAAAGTTTCTACAGTGGGCAGTCTAATGTTAAGAATTCATAAGTCTCTAGTTTGCACCCTGAACTTGCATCAAATTCATGAGCACAGAGGCACAGCAGACAAAAAACTCACCTATCTCCAGCTCTCCATCCTCCATCAGTATGTCAGCATTGGGCACTTCTGGAGGAGGCTGGCAAACCCTTAATTGGTAGGCTAGGAGGAGTGAAAACAGGAGGAGAGCAGAGGAGGAGAGGAATGCATATGATATTAGGGCATGGTTCCTTCATTGCTAAATTGTAAAAATGACAACCCCAAGAGTTGGGAAAGCTTTAGAAACCATATGTGATCTATTTTCAGGTTGTTTCATTTGAATTTTGCTGCTGCAGTTTAGCTTTGCCTTGTAAGTTCACATGATCAGGTCAGCAAAGCACAGAATCAAAAAGAGAGAAAATTCTCTGATACAGCTCTGCACTGAATCATAAAAAGGATCTGACTTTCACAGCGACTGAGCTAAAAGCTGTAATCAATATTACTGCATGACCATAGATCACTCACTAACAGAGAGAGAGAGAGAGAGAGAGAGAGAAAGAGAGAATACAGACAGAAGGAGACAGAGAGAAGAGATGATGATGATGGAGGGAGAGAGAGAGCTGAGGGCTGTAAGTCAGGATTAAATTGACTATGAAAATGAGACCTGCCAATAGTATCTGCTGCTCTCATGCATATCAAAGTCCCATGGTGTGGTGTGTTGTGTGCGTGTGTATTTTTATGTATGCAGCTCTGTCTATCTTTCTGTGTGTGAGTCTGTGTTTCTGTGCTATAAGGATCAGTGTGAGTAGTCACTGATGTCTGTAAGCTTCTCGACCATCTTTGGAGCTTTTCACATTCGTGTCACATCGGCTTTCTGAGCCTCGTGTCCATGGCGACATTATTCACCACTGTATGGTACCATCTTTGTATGGAAGCACTGGTGTTGCCATTCAGTGACTTGATGAGAAGCTACATCAATACAAAAACTGTGACATCGATAAAGCACAAACAGTGGATTGATGCTTCCTTTTGGGGTTTGTTTGGCATTTCAAACCAGAACTGCACTTAGCAGCCATCTCAGCTGCAAAATGTGACATTTTCAATTTCAGTTGCAGCTGGCCGAGCTAATGACCGCTGCTAACAATACTGGTGATTTTTCTATTGACACACCGAAGGACAAATGTAGAACTCTGTCTGGCAGAGTTCTTGTTGAAAACGTTTTGAAATGAAATTATCAACAAAAAATCAATGCAAGATGAGGATGGTGAATTGAAATGTTGTGCCTGTTCTTCCAGATAACAATTAATAACAGAACTCTTCCTCTCAAGCTATCAGAGTGTTCTGTTCCCTCTGTGGGTATAATGAGTATTCGCTGGACAACTTAATTGACAATGTAAACTCTGTACTTGTAAATACTCTGGAGTCCATTGCTCCCTATGATCCCGCAGACCTGACAAATTGGCCCTCTGGTTCATGAGTGAAGCTCATGAAGTCAAACAGGTCTACAGACAGCTAGAACATAGATGGCGCTCAACCTGGTCTGATAGTTTAATGAATCACAAACATGCTCTTTCCTCTGCTAGAACCACCTATACTCCAAACTCATTAATGCCAACAAGAACAAGCCATAGTTTCTATTTGACACAGTTGCTCGACTCTCAAACCACTTGTTGCCACTAGCTCCCATTTTTCACCAAATGATTTCAATAGAGTTCTTCACAAATAAAGTGATGAAAATGAACATGGAAACTGAAAATTCTTCTTCCGTGGGGGTGATAACCACAACTGTGGATATACAAAAATCTCCACCACTGTGTATCCTCAGTCAGTTTGATATGGCCTCCCTAGATAGTTTTATTAAGCTAGTAGCCTCTTCTAAACCCACCTGCATGCTTGATCCTCTCCCTGCCAAACTTTTTAAAGACTTACACCCAGTCTGCTAAATATCATGAATAAGGCCTTTTCATGGGGGTTGTGCCTGCTGCATTTAAAATGACTGTTATCAAACCCTTAATTAAAAAAACAATACTGGATTCAAGTGTTGTTCTTAATAATTATAGACCAATCTAATATCTTCCCTTCCTCTCCAAAATTCTGGAACGTTTAGTATTGGACCAGCTGATAGATTATCTTACCTCAAACAACCTATTTGAACCTTTTCACTCTGGTTTCAGGCCATGTCACAGCATTGAAACCACCCTGACCAAAGTACTTAATGACTTGCTTCTTACTACTGATTCTGGTTCCACCTCTATTCTAATCCTCCTTGATCATAGTGCAATTTGATACTATAAACCATGACATTTTGCTTGATCGCCTTGAGGACTGCCTGGGAATCCGTGACATGGCACTCTCTTGGTTCAGGTCCTACCTTACAAATAGGACTCAATTTGTTTCATTAAATGATACGATATCATCTCATTATCCTGCAGGGTTTGGTGCTCCTCAGGGTTCTGTACTTGGTTCTATACTCTTTTCAATTTATCTGCTCCCGCTTGGTGACCTAATTCACAGTTTTAGTATAAATTTCCACTCCTATGCTGATGATACTCAGCTTTATGGTGCCATAAATCCAAATGATCAATCAGTGCTTTCTAAGCTGGATGCTTGTCTCCTGGCTGTTAAAAGCTGGATGACAAGGAACTTTCTTTTCATAAATGTCAACAAAACTGAAATGCTAATCCTAGGCCCAAAGAAAGAAAGTTTTCCCCTTGAGGAAATTTCAGTAAATTTTGACCACGGTCCCATTAACCGACCTTCAGCTGTTAGAAACCTTGGAGTAACATTTGATACAGATCTATCCTTCAGTGATCACATCAATAATGTTACCAGGATTGCCTATTTTCACCTCCACAATATATCTAGGATTGTTCCTTAACATGCCAGATTCAGAGACTTTAATTCACGCTTTTGTAACCTCTGGACTAGATTAAAAACATACTTTTCTCTGGCTTAAGTTCTACTGCTCTGAAAAAACTGCAGCTTGTTCAAAACACTGCAGCCCAAATCTTAACTAGAACCCATAAATTTGAACATATCAGACCTGTCTTAGCCTCCCTATATTGGTTTCCTATTAATGCCAGGGCCGAATTTAAGGTTTTCCTCCTTACTTATAAATTACTGCACAGCCTGGCCATATTATACTTAAGGAACGTCATTATCGCATATATTTCTTCATGTTCTTTGAGATCTCAGGAGGCAGACCTGCTCATTATCCCAAGGACCAAGACAAAATCTATAGCAAACAGAGCCTTCTCCTACCGTGCTCCTCTTCTTTGGAATAAACTCCCTGCAGCCCTAAAAGAGGCTGACTCGATCGAAATGTTTAAATCCTGACGCAAAACCCACCTATTCTTGTCACATTTTGAATGAGCATAACCCTCCATCCAACAGAAGGTAGGTGTGGTCTCTGTGGTGTGGGATAGTGAAAAGCCAGCCTATGTCTATGCTTGGTCAGCAGTGTGAGTGTAGCAGGCGGATGTGACTCACCATTTATCTGCCAGGCTTCTTCCATTCTCACATGACTTTTGCTACTGCCGTTCCCCATAAGCATTTTGCTAATTCATTTCCCTCTCTTTTTGCATACGTGGATCATCCTCACACTCTTGTATGAGTGTTGGGGTCTTGGGGACCAGAAGTCCATCCAACTGGCTGCCAGCGGCTCCCCTCTCATAATGCAGCATGCACCATGAGAGGTATATGGTATATGCTGTATACCATACAGTGTTTCTAATATTCTGTCCAGCCATTTACATACTTGAGCCAGTACAACAACACCACTAACTACAGCCTCCAAATTTACCAGAGAGGTAAATCCACACATATCTGACAGTGTCACCAGAAAGTATAAGCTTATAAAAATTTAGTTTTTGTTTTACACCAGTACAATGTAATGCAATCCACTGCAATAAATTCACAAAAGCAGGATTCATTGCTCGACTACTGTATTGAGTTGCATGAGATTGTACAGGAGTACCAAATAAAACTTTAACTCGCTGAAAATGTAAATGTGGCTTTTCCCAAAATTTTCAAAGAAAAGCTAATATTATTCAAGGTTCTTTTAACAAATGACACCACGTTTTTATTTAGCTAATACACCTTTGTAAACCATTATAAAAATAATTGGGTTCATGTGGTCATGAGTCTACCTCAACACATAAAAGATCATGGAATCATTCAAAACTTCCAAGTATAAAGAAAGAAGGAAAAATGCCATAATTGGAGCTAAAAAGTTTCCAGTGACAGTAGATGGGTAAAGACAAAGAAAAACAGAGACCAAAGTGTCTGAAGATTGATGTGCAGGCAGACAGGTGAAACAAGAAGAAAGACACCTTGGGAGGCTTTCATCTTAAACAATGATTGAAAACAAACTCTAAGGGAAGTCTAAGTGCAAGGAAAGACCACAGCTAAAGACTGAAAATAAAATATTGCACAGAGAGTTTTTGCATCGAGAAAGAGCTGCTAGGGACAAAAATACAATCTCCACAGCTTCGTGGACACTGGATATTAGCACTTAGTACTTATTCAGTCTACAATATTTGAAACAAGAAACTGGTTGGTCTACTTAGTCTAAACTGAAATAAATGAAACTAGAAGTAGACTTCTGATGCCTTCAGCAGTGAATCACACACATCACACACTGTGTAGAAAGAATGGTATGAAATGTATTAGAAAACCAAATAATATCATTTGAAATAAGTGAAAATTTGGTAACATATTGACCGGGAAAAAAAAAAAAAAAAANGGAAAAAAAAAAAAAAAACAATCCAAGCATCTCAGTCCTCCTAAAGATGATGCTATGAAATTTTGACCGAACTCCAAAGTCATCAGTGTGACTGAATGCCTGAATGCTGCCAATGCCATTCATAATGTCAAAATATCACCACTGCTGCTGGAATTAATATAATAGTTCTTTGGTAGCTTGCCAGGATATAGAAACTTCTACAGAGTGAAAAGTTCCAGTCACAGAGCAAACTTCCCGAGTCTGAATGAGTCAGAGGAAGCCAGTCTGAGTGAACCTTAATGAGGACAAAGTTGAAGAAAGTCTAACTCTGTGTTTGACATAAAAACCAAAAAAAAAAAAAAANAAAAAAAAAAAAAACGGTCGATGCCATCGCCGAATCTACACCTACCAATGAGACTGTAGGTTTACAAAGCATTCAACATCAGAGAAAATAGTTAAGGAACATAAATCAAATGACCTGTTTCTACTTAGAAGCCAATATTACAAGTTGTTTGACAGTTGGCAACAGTGTGAAATTATTACCATGGTAACTCAAGACGAAGAAGCCTGCTCCAGAAAAGTCAGAGTGGAATTTGATGAGGATGATGTTGGAGGTTGAGTAGACAGACTCCAAAGCTGTGTTCCCACTAAACTGACCGATCTGAGGGGATGATTGGTCTGGACCATCCCTACAGAGAAACAAAAAAAAAAAAAAAAANAAAAAAAAAAAAAAAAAGAGAAAAACACACACATCAAACACACACAAACTCAGCCTGTAACCTGTGTACTTTCTTGACTTCATAAAATTAGATTAAAAAGCCTTAAGTGAATGTAGTTGATCTTCTTTTATGAATCATGGGAGAGCAAAACATCATCTGCATAAGTTATTGTTGAGATCTCTGACAGTTAAACAGCTATTTATGATCACAGGATTGTTTCTCCAAGTCTAGAAACAGAGAGATAAGACCTAACATCACAAGACCACTGACCATGAATGAAGGATATGCATGTATATGGGCTCATCTCCCTGCTTAAACAACCCCAACTCCCAAGCCAAAACTCAATTAGATATAAAGCCCCTCAAAACTCCCTGTCAACAGAGCAGAGCAGCTCCTGCTTTTGTCTGGATATCAAAGCTGCCAGTACAGGCTCTCTTATTCTTGCTTTGGGATACTGAAGTACATAAACATTAAATGAATTGTCGTCAGATCATAAGAATAACAAATGTGAATGTTGTTTAGTTTAGTTTTCCCAGTGATGATGTCAGTCTGGCATTCATAAAAGTTACACAGTTACTGCAAAATAGCTGTAAGGAAGTTATCTGTCACCTACCAGGTCAGGTTCTAACTGTAATGACATGAATATATTTCACTTTTAATGACAGGCCCACAAGCTGACACCTCGAAATTAACCAGTAGTGGGGTCATTATCAGTAATTACAAAGTATCATTATGAAGTTAAATGAAATGATTATTTCCTGCTGCTAACAGTGCTTGGATGATTCCAATTACATGACATTTGATTGTCAGGTTATGGAATAATCCTCCTCTGCTCCGTGCTAGTGCTGCTCCGAGAAGACGCATGAGAGAAGCTGCATTAGTTGCTTCCCACCCTTGATTAATGCTGGTGGTAACACTCATACAAGCATTTAGGAGTACATATACATACCAAACTCGACTATGTGAGGTACCCCGACGCAAGATAACATCTGTGACACATATGATAATTCATACAATAAAGCTGTATCATATCCTGTTGTGAAGCCTCCCAGCATGAGACCAATTAGCAGACTAACAGACTGTCAGGCTGGCTGGCTGTGGACGGAGGAGACCGCTGTGAAAATCACACCTTTACCACTGACACTGTGCTCTCTACAGGGGAGCCAGCTTTGTCTGTGACTGTGTGACTGAGATTGTGAGTTTTGTAGCTCATTCTGTGTGTTTGTGTGCTTGCTGTCTTTTCATTTTGTGGGTTCAGCAGTTTGTCCACTTTTCCAAAGGATGGCAGGGTCAGGAACATGCTGTACAACCACTTCATGTAATGGTATCTGCTGTTGCAAGTGAAGACAGTGTGGATATTGGAGGTTTGAGCTACATCCGACCACATACCACATCCCAATGGTGAGGAAACAATCTGTTGAAGTTTACAGAGTTAGTATTTGCAGTAACTAACAAAATAGTAACAAAACTCAGCTTTCACAAAGTGATATTATTTAAGATCTAAAATGTAAGATAAGATTTCTGCCTACATCTCAATGCAACAACAACTCATCCAAATCAGTAAGTCAGTCAATGCATATTTAGGTGGGTATTTTTGCTGAGTATTTTCTCATGCTGATTATTTGGAAAGCAGTGGCTACACTGACAAAGCTGTTGCTCGAGTGTGTATGATATTATTTCACCTCAAAGATGCAAAACTGGCATAAATTGGTATTTTTTTCCACAGTCTGCTGCTCATCTGACAGCAGCGGCTACATTCTGACTGTCTTAGCAGGGATTCAGAGATTTTTGGGACTCTGAAGTTGCTAGCACATAATCAGTGGTAAATTTGTGCTGTTGTAAGAGATATGCATGTTGCTCACCACACTGCCGACACACCTGACAGTGGCCTGATGCAAAGCCAAGAGCAACATGCATCAACACAAAGTACCCTTCATTTTGGATTGAGCTAATCTAACATTTTGAATATAAGCAGACAGTCCAGTTCCAGTAGCTTTGTCTGACTGCTGACATTTCATTAAGCAATTTTTCTTTGGTGTTGTGTTATTGCTCTTCTCCACTTACGAACGTCTCCTCTAACGTTCTGGCATTTCTACTAATGTCACATACAGCTATTTTCTAACTGGTTGTGTGTTTTAAAGGTCGCTGGCAAACTGGTCAAAGTTGAATTTGGTTGAATTCTGAGTGCAGCGGAAACAGAGAATCACAGCATGCCGCTCAAGGTGGTGCCACTGCAAGATTGAGTGTTGAGTTGAGCACATAGAAAAGAATGAGCTGGTAAACACATTGCAGATGCAAGCTGCCTCACTGAGCTGGAAGCTTAGCTGGAGCAGCACAGTTGAGATGGGACTTTGAAATTAATGTCTGCATCTAAATTAGAACCTTCTAAAGTGAAGTTAATGCTCACAGTTAGCTAGACTTCCCTAGAGACATGATGAAATAGTGGTAGATAATTTTAGGTCAGTTGTAGGATCATAGCGAAAAGGGGCTCTCTTTCAAGCTTACCAAAGTTTCTGTTTCTTGATTTACCCTCTCTCTCTCTCTCTGGAGGAAAGAGAATATTGAAAGAATACTTAACTGTTGCAGAGTGAAATGTGGCCAATTTTTCCCCCATCAAGAGTGCAACTTTCACTCTCTGTAGCAACACGATGGTGCTCGCAAGCATTTGTACAGCAACTGGTGACTGTTTACAGTAGTTACTTAAAGGCCAACCAGGGTATTTCAGTGCAGGAGGTATATTGCAACCAAAGTCGCCAATCTCTCTGTCGATTTTTATTATTATCACTTTAGAGTCTGTGGACAGTTGTTGAAACGACCAAATCTGGTTAACATGGAAGGAAGGGTGACATGGCTAACAACAACTTAGGCAAACACAATACAAATTAGACATTTCAGTATGATTCCCTTTGGGTTTGGAAATACGTGTCATGAATGGTAATGTAAAAACAATGTAAAATCTCTTCTGTGGTGTTTTCCCTGCTAATCCCTGACTCTTCATGTTTGCGTGCCAGGTGACATTTTTAAAGCCATGACGTCACACCCTATTTTTAGAAAAGTGGGCTGAGTTCTGGACAACGGGCAACGACACAGAAATCATAGAAAGGCATTGTACACTCTATTTATAGCTTTGCTACACCTCTTACTTGCAAATAACAATGTACCTTAGCACCTGCGGACCCTTTAAACACCTACATTGACAAAATGTCTGCTGTTGCCAATGGCTGGTTCGCTCAAGAAGAATAATGAAGAAAGAAGTCAGGGCAGGTAGAGAAAGATATATAACATCTACAACTGAATGAGAGAGGTGGTGAGAGGAACAGAGTGACGGAGAGAAAACTGGATGGTTAAAGAGTTATGGGTAAGACATGGTAAGAAGGAAGAAAAATTATGTCAGAGTAGCTTTATATTCAAAGTGAGATGTCTGTAGTCATAGTAACCCTTGCAGGAACTTAGCCAATTAGTGGTCGGCTCTGAAAAAATGTTGAAGTGCATGACATCCTATGTGAGAAAAAAAGTTTCTGTGTGGAATAGAACTTCTTGGAATATAAACTAGAAATGACCGTTGAGTTACAGTAAATAGAAAAGTGGAATATATGTTTATGAAGCAGGAAGGAGCAAATATTAGTAAGTAGAATAATGAACACAACACTCACCACACAGTAATGTAGTCATATATGGGCTCAGTGCTCAGTACGGTAAAGTTGATGTAAATTCCGTGTCCAGGTGGAACTCGAACACTCCACACACAATCCTGGAAGTTCGGGTATTCTTCAGGGTGACCAGGGGAGTAGATGGTTCCATTTAACGATGTGATGTTACCACCGCAAAGAGCTGTGAGATAGAAGATTAACACAATTGCCCTATAATAGATTCCCTGCAAATTACTATTACCATTTTGAAGCTGGAGTAATTGTCTGGGTGAGCATGAGAGCACAAGTTTCTATTCTGTGATGTAATGACCGCTGCAGTGTAAAATAGTATGACAGATTAAAACCCTAATACCTTTAATAAATTCTCATTACATTTTATAGTTCAACAGCAGGTATTCCTCAGTGATGTTACCACTGTTCAGAGCTATAAGACTGAATATATACAATATTATAAATTAAAGCTCCCAAGTGAATATATTCTACAGGGTAACAAGGACTGTAAATGGTTTATTAAATGAAAAGTTTTTATAATACTCCAAACAGTATTTAGAAAATAAAATCAACACTAATTGCATTAATGGGCATTCCTTTAACCGTAAAACTATACTGCCATAGATCTCAGAATAATACCATGGAATTATATAATTTTACCTCTCCAGTTAGCCGCAAATGCATAATAGCGTGCCTGCCATTTCTCACATTTCCCCTCAGGCTTATTTTACCACTCTCCTATTCATTCACTGCAGAAGAATTCTATTTTTCTGATGAGCTACAAGTTATATGCTTGTAATTGTGTTGCTGTCAAGGTGGAAAGAGCAAGCAATGTCATTGTCAACTAACAAATGTAGAAATGATCAAGGAAAATATTGAGAGTGCTTTCAGAAATCATGAACTCACTGAAGAGGCAAGCTCAAATAAAATCCTCAAACCAGTTCCATTTTAAAATTTCCAACAGAGACCAAAACCTGTATAATGTTCACAACAGCAATAACATTATTGCTGAAATGCAAATAGGAATATTTTATAAGTGAGAATTCTGAGGATGGCCTGCGGAATAGTCTCTCAGAATTGCCTCTTTGGCATGGAGCAGTTTACCAGCTGTGCAGTAAGGAGGTTACGACACCTACATGTATAAATGTGAACTATATCTTGCAATTTCTTTCAGACCTGCATAATGGCAAAAGCTTTAAAAATGCAAATTACCTCCACAACATAACACCTTGAGTTCCTGATAAACACAAGGAACTCCTCTGATCACAGAACACTGTAGGATGCAGTGATGAGTTACCTTCACATCGTGGCAGCGGATGGTTCCAGTTCCTGCTGATTCCATGTAAACATGTCAGTGAAGCCTCTCCAATCAGAGAATATCCAGCCAGACATTCAAACGATACCGTCATGCCAACACTGAAGTCTGTGCCGACGACAATGCCGTTTCGAAATGGCCGAGGGTCTGGACAACTCTGGAGCTGGTAGGCTGAAGAGATGTGAGTGATAAATGCGTTTGCCCTGGGATAGTGTAGTTAGCTTTTGAACATGAGTGGCATTATCTTAGTAAATGTGACTTTCTAGTACCATTTTAGTGCAGACTTCAATAAATGTAAAACTTATTTCATCACTGAAGTAAACAAAACAATGAGGATCTGTGTGCTCCCTGTAATTGTCACCAAATACTTCACATGCCAAGACAGAAACAGTTTTCCCTTGTTGTCGAAAAAAGGAATAATTCTCTTCATACAAGTCACACAAGTGTCTGCGTCTAGCAACCAAATTTCTAGGTCGGTAGTTGTTTTCAGCCAAACAAGCAGCAAATTAGATTTTGTGCTGTGGATTCTTTGGCTTAGTAAATTACAAGTTTGAAGTTGCTGGAGCGACTCTTGTTGAGACAAAGCTGTTAACATTTACCTTGATATGTGATGTGGAACCCTGGTTTGTTTTGTGAATAGTCACTGTGGAAGAAGAAGCTGGTCTGGTGGGTGGTGCTGAACAGAGGCTTGGGGATGACCGGACCACTGAACCGGTCAATGACTGATCCAGTCTCTAGTGTTCCACTGCGGATCTCTAAGTAATCGTGGATAGCTTCGGTTGAGAAGTTCAGAAACTGGAGATGGATACCTGGAACACACACACACAAACACACACACACACACATACACAGCTTATGATATCTACAGCAATCAACAGAAGTACAGACAGGCTGGCAGGAAAGGATATATGGTAAAGAATGAATTGAACTGTCGTTGCAAATGTTTCATCTACAGGCAAAAAAAATACAATGCAAACAGGCTACAAAATACACTGAGTGAGTGTGCGAAGAGAACAGAAACAGACACAGAAAACACAAGTACAGACAGACGAAACCACACACACAGTTTCCTGTCAAAAGCTGAGGAGACAATGTTTCTCACCGAATCCGACAGGTAAGTTGACTGTCCATGTGCAGTCTAGTCCACTTGGGTAGTTGCCAGGGTAACCAGGACTTAAAATCACTCCACTTACATCTGTCATAGATCCACCACACTGGGCTAAAGATGGACAGAAACCCACAGAAAGAGTGGTTCAACAGCACATCATGACATGAGGACAGCAGACTTACAGCAACTCTCCTTTCAAGTGACACAACAGCTGACTGGACACTTGGGCATCTTTAACATCAAATTGTGTCTTGTTTTGAAAGAAAGACATGAATATTCAGAGTTTTGATGAATAACCTTCTAGAAGTAGCTGTGTATAGTGATTTTACCCACTTTGTCAGTACATGCTAATGCTTTTGGCACACTGTGTGTTTTTCTGGTAGAGTCTGAGCTAACTTTGCATCAGCTTAAAAGCACATTCTGATGCTTCGCAGAATACTAACTAATCGACTTATCACAGAACAGAAAATTGATCAAGCAGCTTGTTCCTCAGAAGGTCAGGGTAGTATTGAAGCCTGATTGCATCATTTATTCAGCAAGAATATCTCAGTACATCCAGATCTAACCCTAACACGTGTGTTTATACGTGAGAAGCCCTACCAAGACATAGCGGTACTGGATAGTTCCATCTCCGAACAGGTCCAGGCATACAAGTGATATGGGCATTGCCCTGAAAAATAAAAAGTAACCAGAGACAGTTATCACACACTAGTTTGAAAAATTACCCCAGACCAAAGTAAACTGTGACTCATCATATAGTTAAAATAATATTCAATAATATTTTCAATGACACCTGGAGTCATCTGTTAGAATATATTACTACTATCTTTCATTTCATATTTGTCCTCCTGTGAATAGTATAAATCTACACAGAATAGTTGTATTTTTACCTGAAGAGAGTATCCTTGTTCACATGAAAACTGCACAACGTCTCCCACCATAAATCTGTCTCCCTGTCTAATTCCATAGTTTGGTGTCTGGGGCTCTGGACACGACTCCAGACCAATCGCTGCATAAATGCAAAAATGTGACATAAATACATTCTAATTATTTTTTAACAGGAAATGCCACAGAGACAAATATGTATATAAACATATAAAGGCAAACATGGTACCTGTATATTCCAGGTGAAAACCGGCAGCTGAGACGCTGATGTCAGAGCTGAAGCTGAGATAGAGGTTGTTAGATGTGCTGTTCAGGAGAGGGGGGATGGTGGTGCCTGAAAGCAGAGCGAGTGAGAGAAAGACAAAAGGCGATGATAATATATTTTTATTTCAACAGGGCTTTGAAAGCAAATGATCTTTAGTCATCTGACATCAAACAACAAAAGCTTCTCAAACCTCCAGTTTCTTTTCTTTTTTTTTTTTTATTTATGAACTATTTTCAAAGAAAATTACTTTTATTTCAGACATGTTTTATATGAAACCACTTTTCAAATATTGGCTTGACCTACTTAGTGTGGCAAGAAAAAGTATAAAGTAAAAAACTGAACTGTATTATTGAAACACAGCTGTCACAGGTCAACAGTGTAACTGTGGCGCTCCACAAAACATAATAAATAATACTCTGTAATGTAAAGGGACAGAAAGCTACTCTAATCTCCTGATCAATGAAAAAGTCATCATCTTGGCTTTCATGATGTAACAGTAGTAAAATTTGTATGATCAGAAATTAGCCACCTATGGAAACATTGGTTTTTTTATACCAGAGGCCAGTGAGCTATAGACAAACATAATTTTGTCTTATCTGTGACGGTTCTCAGTCATCCATGTCATTGGATATCTTGATGTAGCAGTTCAAGACAAGTAGATTTGCTGTTTAGCCTTGAAGTTTTGTTACTTGTCCAAGTGGCTTCTTCTAACGACTCCAACGACTGCTATGTTTTTTTCAACTCTAACGACTCTGTGACAATGTGACTTGTTAGATCATATGGGAATCGTGAGTGTCATGGGAGTTGTGCCTCTATGACACTCACCTGATTCAAGGTGTGAACGACTCTCAGATAAATGCTGATTTATTGCTTACTGCTGACTTCGAACTGAGGAAGCTTGGATGAGTGGAGAAGCACAGTTGCCTTTAACTTCTACTGCTACGTCTTGGTTGACATGACAAATTACACTTCCTGAAGTGGCAGGTGTTCCATTAAAACTTATCTAAGATACTGATACATTCTTTTGGATGTACAGTAAATGTACAGTAAATGAGGCCACAGTAGATTTTACTGGTTTTCTGTCATGAGGGGAATTCATTAGCAGAGTTTTGAAGATTCAGTTGCAGCTCCTTTGTTGCCTGTCTTCTTATTCCTGAGAAATCTCAGTCATTATCATGACAAAAAGTCTGTTATAAGTAATTTGCATGATGGACAGGAAGCCCGTCATGCAAATTATTTATAACTTATAAATTACTTATAACACGACAACACTGACTCCACCTTTGGATGACCAAATCTACAAGAATAATTCAGTTTTAATAACAACACGATAAAAATTTATATAACCACAACTTGTGTTTTTAGACAGTATGTGGATGTGAGATTTTGGGAACGTCATTAAAAAGGATTTTGCCAGAGAGCATATTCTGTAGTTTTCAGGTTAGATTACTCGTCAAAGTGCAGCAAATTACACATTTCTGCCAAAATATTTTGGTATTGTCCTTTTATGCTCAATCACAGTGATGAACTAATGTGTCACTTGCAATTTGTATTTGTACCTCTTATTTTATTATTCAATGCAGCACAGTTTTCAAAATATAGTTAACTAAGTTAAGTTAATTCCATTCTATTTAAATGAAAAGATGTAGCTAGGAGTTAAGACCATTATGCAGAAGTTTTGGCAATATTTTTTATTTTTTGGAATCTGTATGTTTGACAGAACATGTCATATGTTGGTTAGAGAATATTCACTTCTATTCCTAGTAACAAATTATGCCATAAAAGGATCAATTAGCTATGCTACAAAATTTTCCATATGTCTTTAAAGGAACTGCAGATAAACAAGCAGGTGTCAGTGGGCGTGTTCCTCAGCTCCTGCTGCAAACAGACAGAATGAAAGCAGTTTAGCTCTAATTGGAGTCTTAGCAGGGAGCCACAAGGCCGACATCTCGCCCGCCTCAAAACATCAACAGTGACAACATGCCATGGTTTTTCTTGACTTTTCTTTTTCTGTTTCTGGCATTTAATCGTCAAGTTAGGTATCTGTGGTTCTCAGGTGACAAGAAAAGAACAAGTGCCAGGTTTCTGCTTTATTTATTTTGTGTTGCACAGTGTGAATACTTGTGCAGGTGTTCCTGGCCTCAAACTGCACACCTAACCGCCACCATGTAGCTGAGACAGACCTCTTCAAATGAAAGTACACAAAGCCGTGATTAGTGTATTCCCGGTTACTCAGTCTCATTCCTCACACTCCTCAACTGTCTATGTGAAATTACAGCACTCTCACCAAAGACAAATTTAATTATAAACCATATGAAAATGTAGTTAATTGACAATAACTGTAATATTGACCAGCAATAACTGGCCCACATACTATGTTTGATTGATCACCATCAGGGTCGAGACTCTGGAATGACTCGCCCGACAAGATCAGACATTCAAGACCACAGTCATCATTTAACTCTTTTAAAAACTACTTTATACAATTTATAGACTTCTATAGACTTACGCAGATGCTTGAATACTAATGAAACTATTAATATCATGCTTATTTTATGCTGATTAATGTAAAGCACTTTGTAACTTCTTATAGCACTGCGATAAGTGGTATATAAATAAATTTAATGTTAATAATATTATATTTCAAACTATGCTACAGATAATTCCGAGAGCTTCCTACTTCCTAGCTTCCTACTACTCATTGAAAGTTCATCTTATTTTAAATTGTTGCCATTTGCAGATTTACTTTTTGGCAAAAAATGGCCTCAATATGTGAGACTTTCTGAGTAATTCTGTAAAATTATTGTGACAGAATGGATGAGTTACCAGAGTAGCTGCCCAGTCTTGGTGCATGATTATCAGCACCATCGAAGAAATCCAAAGAGTCCCAGTTATGCTCTGTAGCAAAACTCACAACTTGTATCTAGAGAGAAAGATAAAGTAAGAAAGAGAGTTAGGTATTATACTTAAAAAAAATAAATAAAAGCCTGTTAACTCCATTTTATAGCCATCTGCTACGCTGTTCTCCCAACCACTTTATTACACAAACAAATTTTGAGAAGGGAGCAAAACATATGACATCAATTTACTGACTGTTCAAATATATGTCAAGCAAAAAAAACAAAAAAAAAAAAAANAAAAAAAAAAAAAAACATACAAACATAAAAAAAAACAACATAAAATCAAGTAATCAGACTCCACTTTGCGTCAGAGGCATCATTGCCTTTGTGTTTGTCTGAGAGAAGGGTTTATCTTACATGCAATCAGGCATTACTTCAAACGTTTTTAGATCTTATCCAGCTGTATATGGATGGTCCGCTATCTCACCAGCCATCCACCCATCCAATACTATCTTATCTTTCCCAACATCCTGCCTGCTCAGCTTTTAACAAACTTATGGGTAGGTCAAGCAAGAAGCAGTGTGTGACATGTTCTACCTGTATTCCAGCCCCTTCCGGAACTGACACCTTCCACACACAGTTCTGGTTGTTGTCATATGGCTCTGGATAACCGGGCGACAGGATGGTTCCACGTCGAGAAGTCAACACACCCCCACAAGGAACTGAGCGAGAGAGGATGGGGGGNGGGGGGGGGGGGGGGAAGAGAGAGAGAGAGAGAGAGAGATGATGTTGAAAATGAAATTCCAAAATGCACTGCACCAGATCATCTCATTTCTGTACGTTGAATTAAGGATGTGTGTGTGGCTACACCTTTACGTGTACATCTGGATTTACCTATACAAGTTGGCAGAGTGTCATTCCACTGTGCGAGGTTGTCCGGTACACTCTCACATCGAATGGCAGTGGAGCCATGCAGAACGTAACCAGGGTTGCACTCAAACTGCACCAAGGAGCCAACTGCAAAGTCATTACCGAGACGCTTCCCAAAGCGTGGCTCAGGGACTGAACTGCACTGTGTAGAACTGGTCCGTGGCACAGCTGGAGAAATTAAAAAAAAAAAAAAAANAAAAAAAAAAAAAGATGCCGCAACAATTTAAAATGTGTAAATGTCCAAAATTTATTGTTTAATATGTTACCCATTGACTATCAGCCTTATCAGAAATAATAACTAATAACTACCTGTAAACTTCCAAAACCTCACTGAAAATTGGTAAACTTATTAAATCTTGGTGACTCAACTTAAATATTATGTACACATAACATTTTATATGCTACATCCATTGAAAATAGACTGATAATGATGATCTCTGCTGTGCTGGTTTTGTAGAAATATGTAAAAAATATGATTCTTTCACAATAATATTAAATTATTGACCTTGACCTCTCATGTTTGGCTACTTGTGATTGGCTAACCTTGGTAAACGAAGTGGAATCCCTTAGCAGTTTCTGGGCCGAGTGTGGTAAACTTTATGGTGACTTGGTTACCCGAACTCAGAGGGAGAGACTCACCTAGAGAGAAAGAGAGAGAGAGCAAAAGAGAGAGAGAGAGAGAGAGAGAGAGAGAGAGAGAGAGAGAGCGAGCGAGAGAGAGAAGATGAAGAAGATATGGTTCAGGTCTCAAGTCATTTCATCCATCCATCCACTATCCAATCCAGCTATCCATCCTTCTATCCTTACCAGAGTGGGACCCAGACAGAGAAGACAGTAGTGTGTTTTGCTGAGTGGGTCCATCGTAGATTTCCACCACGTCATTAAGAGAAGTCTGGAACAACACAAACTGACCAAAGAGGACTAGAGACAGGAGAAAAGGAAAAGAGACAGAGGGAAAAGTTAAACTCTCTTGAATGGTTTCCAGATTATTATTATTCCATGCTGCTGTCTGTGCCTGACCTTCCCTCTAATGCCTCATTTAAATGTTATTAAGCTGCTGTGTCAGTGTTTATTTGAAGCTAGCTATTGGCACAAAATTACAAATCAGGACACTTAACAGTCAAAACTTCACCTTATCTTCATCACATGCACCATCGCCCCGTCTGTTGGTTATACTGCATTACTGTCTCTTCTACTGTATTTCACATTTCAGCTTTTTTAGTGTACTTTGTAAACAATTTGTCTTAGCTCACTGAGTCAGCTTGATGGCACAGATCAGCTTAAAATTCAACCCTGTGTTTCCCAGCAGACAACAGTTCTAGCAAAGCCATCAACAACACACAACAATTGTAAGGACTCCTCTTATTTTAAAAGATGGAGTTCAAAAAGATGAATGAAGAAGCGCCAGGGCCTCATTTTTGTTGAAATTTGTACAGTTCTCTCTTTTTTGCATGATGCTGTCAAACCAATCCCAAGCCAAATTATATTAAGCTTCAAATCTGAAGGTGAAGTTATATAAATTGAAATCTGTTTGTCTGCCGCACATAGCAAAGAAATGTCCTTTAGCATTTATTACATTTAGTTCAGCCTCAAAAAAGGTCAGTTCCCTCTTTCTCACCTGATATTCACTCACACATGCACACATCTCTGCTCTATCACGCCCTCCCTCTCACCCTCTCTCTCACCTCCAAAGGCTGAGGTGTAAAGGATTATATATGAACACTGCCAAGGATACTCAGCTAGAAGAAGGTCATTGGTCTCATTGTACATGGATGTTTCTCTCTGTGGATTTCTTTTAAAACCTGATCTGCATTTTGCTAAAATGTTGCTGTGACACACAAAAGAAAAGGCTACCTGCTTTGGCTTAAAGATGAGTTCATATTAAAATAGCAAAAAAAAAAAAAAAAAAAACTAAACAGTGCAGACATATTAAGGTAGACTGTGTCTAACAGCCACAGTTGTGCATGGAGGTGTAACGTTGAAACATTTTAAAACAGTACAACTCTTATAGCCCCCAGTATACTTTATACAAAGTAGAATATTTCAGGGCAAAAAGACATACTGTACGTGAAAGGCTCAAGACATTGATTCATGCTCTTAATCTCCTAATCTTTCAAAATCAAATGTTCAGGTGATACATCCACCTTAAAATTCAATGTTTCGACTCCTAACACTTATGTACGACTGTAGAAGGCACATCACTTTAATTGCTTGGTAAAAACCAAATTCTCTTGGGACACTATATTCCCTGGGGGAGCCATACATTTTCTTCTGTGTAGCTCCATGGTGAATCTATAAATTAAGTTACTTTGACAAAAAATGTAACAGACGTCAAGTTTGCAGTGATGTACTGCTCATCTCAATCATGTTTCAAATATCTACAAGTTGATTTTTATAGTGTACTGGAATGAATTCAAACCACTGGCAGTCTGAAAGGTAGGAAGAAAGTTTTGAAAATTTCAAATTTACTGCTCCATTCATATGTTTTGTAAAATGGCTGGCAGTATGCGGGCTGCATATATTGGGCTCAAACATGCAAAACCACCAGTATGCTCCTTTAATGCATACAGGCGTTACTACACACTGTTAAGGTATCAGTCGATTTCTCTCATACTGATATTCCACATTGAGTTTGCTTAGGTATTAAAATCACTGAGGCGCGTGCGCACGCACACACACACACACACACACACACACACACACACCNACTGAGGCGCGTGCGCACGCACACACACACACACACACACACACACACACACCACAAAACCTGCATAGATCTGTTTAGCCATCCACGTAGTAAAATATAAGGAAATATTTAAATCAATTTACTGGGATGGCTGTTAAAAGGATGAAGATGTTTTGTTGTTCAAAGGATTCTTCAGCCTCTTTCTGGGGAAAACTTTAAGATGCCTGAGTGGGCATCCTCAACCACATATTCATTCAACAAGAAGTACAATATCACATCAGGAAAAGTACCAAGGGGTTTTTCCCCTCCTGTGGTCAGAAGTGAAGAGGGCACTGAAGCTGAAAAATGGCAAAATATCCTTAATAATTTAATCTCAATTTAATACTTGATTTAACTTTTTTGATAATTAAACAGTCCATAAACATGTTTAAAACACGACTGTCTTTTAGCCTACAACCTTTGCTTGTTTAAAGATCACAATTACAGACATGTCTGCAAAAAAAGTATGTCATTTGACATACAAAGGCTTTTAAATGTCTATTAGAATGACAGCTGTTCATAATTCTAGGCAACTTTAGCAACAAAACAGGCTCTGAGGCTCTGTGTGGGAGGTTCAGTGAGGCTTTGTGTGTCGTCTACAAAATATAGGCCAAAAAAAGGTTAGCTTCCCTCTGTCAAAATTTCTACATGGAGCTGACACTCCAAAAAGCTTCTACGCAAATATAATGAGACAGCAACCGTCAACAGCCTCAGGGAAAGCTACTATTTATTCATAACACCATGGGGCACAATTGGACACCATCAACACTCATATTCAGCAGTTACTGATTTGTGAAAGATTTGTAAAAAGGTCAAGTCACACCTAATTAGTCAGTCAAGGCTAGTAAATTGTCAGCTGATAAGTTAATAATGTGTTTTCTGATAAACGTGTACATTTACTTGTTTGAAATTTTATTAATTCTAAATATTGAAATGAATTGTGAATATGAAATGATGAAATACGTATGTAATGATGTAGCTCTTGCAGTAAGTAACTGGAATAAACGGTTTAACTTGATATTCAATGGCTTTTTGATTTAATCAGTGATTTGGATCAGATTACTTTACGAGAGCAACCTTCCTGGCTCTGGTCGTGACTCATTGAGACTCACATTTTCCCTAAATGACACTACAGTCCCAACACAGCCCTGCTTAATATGGAAATGTTCTACATTATTAATGCCTTCATAATGTGTCAGTTATGAATGGCTTAAGGAGCAGCAATTAAACGTGGTAAGATAAAAACAGATTTATCTTCAAATGTCACTTCAATGATGAAGCCTGGAATCAAATAAGGGTCTTTTGGTTATGTGTAATATCTGCAGTGGTTGTTCAAAGTGTGGCTGGAGGGGTGGGGTGGGGTGGCTGTGTCTCTGCCCAGNGGGGGGGGGGGTCACCATTAAAAAAAAAAATCAGCCAAGGTTAAAGATCATCTCATTACATTCTGTTGTCTCCACTTTGTCTGTTGTCTCTTACTGTTGTATCATGTATGTACCAGTTTAAAGAAAATAATATAATAATTGCTACACTCATTTGCTGTCGATTGACAGAAATGGCACATGTACATGATGCTGTGCCTGTAGCCTGTCTGTACAATATATTGTGTGTGTGTGTGAACTGTCAATTGACTTACCAAACTCTCTAGGTACAGATATAGAGTAGACACACATCTGTCCAGATGTATAGTTTCTAGGGAAGTTTGGAGATAAAACAGTCCCATCTGATCCTGTAGAACGACTCCCACATGGAGCTGGAAAAAGCGAGTGTGCACGCACACACACACACACAGAATACAGATAATCACATGCAAATAAAGAGAAAATACCAGATTGATTACAACATTTTTGCTTGTGCATGCATGCATGCGTGTGAAAAAGAGAAAGAGAGAGAGAGAGAGAGAGAGAGAGAGAGAGCACTACCTTGACAACTAGGCAATGCTCTGTTCCACCCAGGTCTGCCATCATCTCCCATACTGCAAGTTAGAGTTGAATAACCCTAAAGAAAAATAAATACATTACATCCATCTGCTGTAAGAAAAAAAACTCTCTGTCTGTCTGTCTGTATTGTCAGTGACTGTACCTGCAGAACATATCCAGCCTCACAATAGAAGGTGACAGTGGAGCCAAGTTTATAATCAGATCCCAACCTCGTCCCATTCAGAACCACACCTGGGTCAAAACACGATTCCCTCAACTTGGCTGGAGAGACAGAGAGAGAGAGAGAGAGAGAGAGAGAGAGAGAAATATTGACAGAAACAGAAAAGAGACTGGCAGGCTTGAATAATAAGGTAAATTAATAATGACTAACTCGCTAGCAATCAGTGAGGCAGCAGACATTTTGTTGGCCTTTATAACAGCCTGATTGACCTTGCTGCCTTTGCTGAAGCACAAATCATACACTTTGCCTCATCCCTCCCAAAATATTGTGGGGCACCCTGCATGAGCCTGAGACTTAATTCCTCTGAGCCCCTAACAAACCTGTGCTAATGTTTATGTGCAAATGGAATTAAATCAAACCTCTGACAAACTTTGTCTGCGCTGTCGTTGCTGTGGAAGACTAAACGCATAGTCTATTTTTTATATTGAATTTCAGGCATATCTGTTGTGTTCTTTTGTTCAGCGTGAAAATTAGATATTTCTAAACACATTTTTGAGACATTTCACCTGAAACATTCTGTCATGTTAACACGCTAAGCTGTTAAAAACTAATCTCCCATGTTAGAAGCAGATAAGACAGAAAACAGCCTCTGATGCAATCATATCAAGCAGAATACATTAGTAACAGTTACAAAGTAGATAAAAACACCTGCAGCTGTCTTTTATCTCAGAAAAAGACATACATGTGTTCAATTTCAGGGAGCTTCCCTGAAAAAATGCAAAATCGTTATCTACTTTTTGTACTTTAGAATATATTTTAGTAACATACACTGCAAAAATGACGGTGGTACTGACAGCAGGATATTTTACCTTTGTATTCCAGATGAAAGCCATTGTAAGAAACAGAGCCGTCACTGCGGAATGCTAAATGTATGGTATTTGAACTACTCTCTATTCGCTCTGGAAGTTTGCTGTCCTGGAAGCTACCAATCAGAGGACTGTTGCTATCCGGACCATCGTAGATATACAGGAAGTCATAATTAGGCTCAATGTTGAAGCTACAGATATAATCAGAAAGACACAGACATGGACAATGGGTGGAGAAACAGGTGGGGAGGACAGAATAGAAAAAAAGTCAATATGAAATTCCACAGCTGAGTGTTTTCTAGTTTTAGCTCAATGTTTTAGCTTAATGTTTCACCGGCACTAATAGCTTTCACACAATAACAACCAAAGCTTCCAAGACTAGTAGTCCAAACATACAGTACGATATACAGTAAGTTGTAGTTTCAATACAACGGCTCGGTGTCTTAGTTTACCTGATGAAGGCCAGTGACAGGACGTAGTCAGAGTTGACTGCAATGAGCCAATCACAGTCTTTGGAATGTGGGTAGGGATGGGGGTAATTAGGTGATAATATAAATCCACTGGAGCCAGTCAGGTTTCCTCCACATGGAGCTGTGCAGAGAAAACAAGTTCATTAATTTTATGAACAGTTGGCTTAAAACAGAAATTTTCTCTCAAGCTCAACAATATAACAGGAAAACTTACTCACCTAATATAATTTCATCTATTTTAAGTGAGAGTCTGACATGATTTTCATTTGATAGTAGCAGGATGAAGAGAACTGGAAAAATTAATTTAATCATTTTACACTGTATGTGTCTGGTAATCAAGTCAGACACATACAGTAGATATTAACTTTCCATATCCCTGCTAGGAGTGTCATTGCCTATGCAGTACATCTCCTTGATGTACCCACACTATATATACATAGAGCTGGAGTCTAACCTATGCACACTGGCGGGCTGGGCTGCCAGTAGTATCTGTTATCCACTTGTATACAGGTGATTTTGTCGTCCCCATGGAGCTCGTATCCTGGGTCACACTGAAAGGACACTGAATCCCCCGGCTCACGGCCATCTCCACTACGACTGCCGTTCATTGGAACTCCTGGGTCTCTACAGGCTGTAGCTACTGAGCCTAGGACAGGGAGAAATAGAGAGCAGGGAGGAAGGGAGGAACAGAGGAGAAAGAAAGATGTTATAAAAATCTGTGTCACGCTATGGTTTCAGGCTAAGGCAGTGGTTCTCAAACTCTGATAGGTGTACAATCAGTGGTACTTTAAGCGTGCCCTGGTGCTACGCAAGATTATCATGACATGACAATACATTCCATGACATTTGGGCCATCATAACGGCATAAAAACACTTGAAGATGCAAAGAAAATGCACCTTTGCTCTTTCTTTTTATGGTTATATTCCCAGGCATTACTCACTAGAGAACTGAATGGCAAATCCTGACTTGCTGATGTAAAAATCTGTCTCAAACTGAACGGTGACAGTGTTCAGTGTGGAGTGGATTCCCTCAGGTAGCAGAGACCCACTGAGCTCTGCCAAAGACATGTCATTCTCCGGTGGTCCGTCCCAAACCTTCAGCATGTCATGGCTGGCTTCTGTGTCGAAAGCCAAGAACTGAAGACTGCAAAAATAAAAGATCAACGCTATAATTATTATCTTCTATTAATGATCAATCATTTTAAATTTCATAACTGGCTTCTTTGTTGACACTAACATCTGAAGACTTGAAGAAAAAATTAAGGCTGATTCCTTCATAAAAGTCTTGTGTTCATTAGACTGAATAATTATTTCACAATAACAGCAATTTTTAAAATCGGCCTTTAAAATTTTAAATGTGACCTTTTTAAACTTGTAGTAGATGAATATGTTGAATGAATAAATCAGTTTTTATGCCATCAGCTTCATAAATCCAGAATAGCTCAAGAAATATTTGTCAAATCCACATTCCTGCAAAAGTACTAAGAAGTATTCTTTGTAAGTACTGAGAACTTTTGGCTGCCAGATTTACCTCACAATATTTCCTGAGTCCACTTCAATGGTCCATGTGCAGCGTAGATTATTGTCGTAGGGAAACGGGTATCCAGGAGAAAGAATTCGGCCTGAAGACTCACCTTTAAAACGGCCTCCACACTCCGCTACAGGACACAAGCACACAAGCAGCAATTACAAGACTTTCAATATGAGTGTATACATAGAAATCCACACAAATGTCCCCGTAGCTGTCTGTCTGATGAGCATAATCAAACTCTTGCAGTAACAAATTGAACAAATAACATCAATTCAACCCAACCGCAGCACAACCGATGAGTTTGTTTGTGATGTATGATAGGTCAGCCAGTTATCCGTCTGTGGCAGCTGTTTATCAAGTCAATCAGATTCTCTTGGCGCACCACAGTAGCCATTAAACAGAGAATAAATGATCAGCAGGGAGACAAATGGAGTAATGGAGAGAAGAGAAGAGAAGAGACAAAGTGCTGAGCCTGCATTCCTACCTTAAAAAAAAATTCACCAGACATTATATAACAGAAAATAATTCCCTCACTCTTTTTGTCTCTCTCTGTAATATCTTTTCATACTCCCTTCTCCCCATCTTCCTCCTCCCTCAGGCACCCTCCTTCACCAGAATATATTATCTGTAGTAATAGGAGCAATATTAAGACCACAAGTTGGGATAGGGGAAAAGAGAGAGGAAGGAAAGGGAGAAGAAGGAGAGTAAAAGGGGGCTAAAGAAGGAAACACTATGAGTAATAATAAGAAGCAATATGATATTAAGACTGGAGGTGAGCTGAGGTCACAGTATGTCAGTGCTAAAATATAAAGTCAGAGAATATCAGTGAGTGCTTTTATGACTGCTTCATTATTGATAGTGAGAGAGAGAGAGAGAGAGAGAGAGAGGGAGAGAGAGAGAGAGAGACTTAAGCTGAATCAGAAAACAGAAAGTTCAGAGGGCAGCAATAAGGTGCGTCAATTGGGCTTGCTATTTTGTGAATATAATTTCCATCTGGGGCATGATTACAGCAGCCATTTTGTGTCTATATACTAACCAACTGTTTGAGTCTAATTATAGAGTCTAACCATTATGTACTTGGAACATCTCAAAAAGTCGATCACGAAACAATTGTAGGTGGGAGCTGTGACAAATGATTTAATTTCTGGAGTGGAATTAAATAGCTCCAAAGAGTATGTATGAAAACATTCCAGCAGTGAATGTGTGTGTGTGTGTGTGTGTGTGTGTGTGTGAAAAAGTNAGAGAGAGAGAGAGAGAGAGAGAGAGAGAGAGAGAGAGAGAGAGAGAGAGAGAGTTCTAGATCAGGGTCAGAGAAGGAGAGAATAATTTGGCGCTGTCATTAGGGGAGCCCTGAAAATGCATAGCAAATAAATCACTATTATTGACTTGTTGACATCAATATTCAGACTTGTGGAGTATTTGAGTTCAGTCTGAAGGCCTGAAAAATGAATTTAAAAGGCAACAATGTTATAATGGAATATTCAAAAATATGTCAATGCTTAAAGGGGAGTGGCTTCCCAGTAAGTTGCATCGTTTCCCTTAAAATGACCAAATGGTTTGATGTGGTGGACTGTAGCAACATCTAATCGATTACGTTTTATTTAATTTTAATACACAGGCTTATCTCTTACGACTTATATAAATACATGATAAAAAAAAGAAAATCAAACGTAATAAAGATGAAGAAGTTGGATCTGTGTGTGTGTGTTTGTCCAAAACAAAACAAAACAAAAAACTGGCCAAGATGGTTTTGACTAATGATTTCATTTAATAATGCCATATTTATGTGGCTACCAGTAAACATTAGGGCCACATAACAAAACCCATTTAGTGAAACAAACGTCTTTTTATCTGCAGTTGTATGCAAATATTTTCTTTTCCATCAGCTACATTATGTCAGCCAAATTGCTTCTTGTTTTGGTCAACTATGATTGGTCACAGGCAAAGAATGATGGGTTTTAGACCATTGTGGAGCCCACACTAGAGCAGAATTAGTTAAAAACTGCATCAAGGCTGGAATGGAGAATGGAGAAAAAAATGGAGAATAATCATGAGTACTGCTTGATCATCAAAATGACAAATAAGACGACGTATAGTCTTGTGTGCTGATGGATTTTAACATGTCTTGAATAAACTGGTTTTTTAGCTGGACTTAAGTGCTGCAGTGTATGACATTCTAACAATGATACACTGACTTTTAAATAAGTTAGAATAGTCTGTGTGGGAAAGTGGGAGATTTTTCTTATCAAAAATCAATTCTGAAAGAAAGAAGAGAGTTTTTACACTGTCAAATTCCTAATTTTGTCACTGTTTATTCAGTGAAAACATTCTGGTTTTGATGTTGTCTTGTGAAAATATTAAGAAGAGTTCCACATTAAGATGACAGCTCTGGGGTAACCGCAGCCTGTCAAATAAATTTGTAATTTAATGGCTGTGGACTATGCAACACACAGCATAAGATGAAGCAATGCAAGTGAAAGCGAAGGCCTCAATAAATCCAGCTCACTCATCTCTGACTTATTCATGAATGTTATTCAAGGTTTACCTCAGAATTGTGTTTGCACTATATTCCCATATGTGTCTTTTTCTCTTTGTAAGCCCTTCACAAAGAAAGAGACATACCGATGCATGAGGGCAGAGGGTTATCCCAGGCTCTCCTCTCTCCAGTCATACATTTGAGTGTGGAAGCTCCATGCAAAGTGTATCCTGGCTCACATCTGTATGTGATGCTGCTCCCAGAGAAATGACCTTGGTCATTCACCTTGAAACCAAACTGTGGCATGCCTGGGTCCTCACAATGAGACAACTCAAAACCTACAGAGACAGAGAGGGAAGCAGATGTTTACAGCGTTCATTTCTTGATGCTCACGATGGCAGAACTAAAACTGGAGAAAACTTAATTAGCTTGTTTAGATCCACAGCAATGTACCTTTAATATGTGGCCTACTCAAGTGTTCAGTTTATAAGCTTGTTGATATCACATATCCTCAATATCCTATTAAGCTTTCATCTTCATTAAATTAAAAAAAAAAAAAAACAGAAATAGATGCACAAGACAAACCAATGTTAGGATAGATTTGTGAGCATGAACTCACCTTATCCGATTTAATTTTTTTTCATAGTCTCTCTAAGCTTAGTTTCCATGGTAATATTCAGAATAATTTGTTTATTCATGTGCACAAATTTGGAGAGCAGGATATGAAGAGGTATAAAAATAGCTTATCTTAATAAGAACCTAACTAGGGTTTGATCTATTACCTGAAAGAAAAGATGCACCAGAATGTGGTTGACTCACTGCAAGATTACAATTGGTGCATGTGAAAATAATCTAAATTGCAATTAGCAAATTAGAAAAGCAATACAATTTGTGCTGAATTGAAACAGAGTCACAACCATATCAAATTGTATCAGATTACCTTTGAATCACAGTGTATTGAATCATAAATATGTATTATTTTTGTATTGGATGGCCAGCCATGTATCTAAATATCTATTGAATTGTCTGAGAGGAATGGATACACCTTTCCTTTGACATCTTTTTCAAATCATTGATCTTTCAGCCAGTGTTTTTTTGTTTGCATGGCAAAGTACCTTTGAGCTGCATCAGTATGAGTTGAGGTGCAGAGGAGTAAATTAACTGCCGCTCAGCTCTATTTGCAAAGCAGAGATAATGCAATAATAATAATCTTTCATGATTCAGTTTAAACAATTAGATTTTTTAATTCCATCATATTAAAATAGGAGGGCAGGGACGAATGTGAGGGATCACTGGGGAATACACCTTTAACATACCATCCTCGACACAAATCTGAGCTTTGTGAAAGCTTTGCTAATCAAATGTGAGAGTTTTTTATGATGATTTCCGTGGTTGAATTTTCAATGAGTTCTGTGATGGTTTCATAAATGAGAAACATTTAGAAATAAATCGATTCAGCCAGTATGTACATTTATACTGAATTTGTACAGCTGTCATATGGCATTTAATTGCTGAAGTGATCTGATTCTCCTGGCTGGTTGTCAGATCATAAATCTAAATCTATATTACTCTACTCTAGCTAAGGCATGGGTTCTTGTTGAGGGTCCTATATACATATATGGCCTTACCAGTTCTACGTGTGGGTTTTCCAGAAAGGTCATGTTATAGCCATACAAAAGGGGGCAGAATTAAGCAGATGGTGATGTTGAGAACAAAATGATGAGATGTTGAGATTTAGTAAAAGTTGCAAAAATGGTAAATATTCCAAGATGGAAACAATACTCCCATCACATAGTACATACTTCCAGTTTATCTGCATGCAGGCTCTTTTTAGATTACACTAGGCTTCTTTTCAGGAAGGTGTATTTACTGGGATGCTTGGCCATTTGGACCCATCTCCTACTCATAAACACAGACCTCAAACCAGGCAGACTGAGCCAGTGCCCATGAGCCTCCAGCTGTTTGGTGTTTGAACACAGCTGAGCCCACAGACAGCACACAGTCCTGCTGAGAAATTTATGTCCCCAAGAAAGAACCAACTGGCCAGTTATGCTGAACTAGTGCAACATAATTAATAACTTCTTTTTCTAGTTCAGTGACTTTAAAAGTAAAGTTGCAGATTGTGAAGCAAAGTACTGGTTTCCAAGTTGAACCAAGTAAAAAAATGAAGCAAGATGACTCAGAGGTGTCTCAGCTCTGTGTCCTGAGACAGTTAAATCAGCTGCAGGACTCTGGTTTTTAATAACATTGTGAGTGCTCTTGCCCGCTGTTTTGTTTTTACTTTTTCAAATTAAAGTTGCACTTTATTTAAAATTATTCTTTATCTGCAAAGGCAAGACATGCCACCACATGGCACTGCACAACCTAAAGGAACAAGTAACCATGTTGTTGTTATCTCTGGGCAGTGCTCAGTCTGCTCTGTGGGTGTAAGTTCCCACAACCCTCTGAATCGTGATGAGCTGCAGTCACACAGCTCTTGTCTTCAGAAGGTGCTTAGCACCCAAACTATTAGCACTGCTGTTTACCAACATGTGCCCTTTGACTCAAACCCAAAATAAACCTCATTATCTTATTCTACAAGATCTGTAATTTGTCTTTGTGTGTTTTTCTCAGACCCCAAAACCACACACAGATCGAATAGTCTCAACAACACAAAGCCGTTTTGCTATTCACTCTTCCCAAGGTCTTCAATGCCGTGCTTTTTCCACCCAAACAAAAAACAATAACACATCCTAAGTAGTTGACCGAGGGTTTGGCAGAAAAATATCTGACCAGCTTTCTATTGAGCATATCCTATTTTCCTATTTTTTGATCCAAATATAATAAATTCAGTTTTGCGTATATGGAGAGATATCTTATTATTGAATATCCAGTCTTTGATCCTGTTAAATCCCTCACGTAAAGTGATCTTCACTGCATTCTGATTTTTATGAGAAGCCAAGATAGCTGAATCATCAGCATATATGAGTTAGAGATAGCAAGCTAGGCTATTCTGTTGTCCAGAGAGAGATCATGTAAATGAATTCAAACTAATCTACAGTGTACACGTGCTATCATGTCCATACCAAAGGGAATCCCTGCCAAAAAACCCAATATGCATACTGAATAGCTGTGTACACTTACTGGAGTAAACCAGTTTGAATCCTTCCCCTGTACTCTCTGGGTCACTGTAAAATTCCAGCCAGAGATGGTTTGAGGTGGAAATCAGTGTCAAGCCCAACATGGATGATCCGGTGAATGCTCCAAGAACGTGGGCTGAGTTGTCTTTACCATCATGAATCTGTAATAACAATAGTACAATACACCAATCATTCAAATGCAATATCATGACCAATCACAGATGATCCAATTAAGTCTGAAAAGTGGACTGACTTTTCTTCATCATTATTGATCAATTTTAGAGATGGATATTACACAGTGAATGACAGAAGGGCCACAAAACACGAGGTGCATTGCGTATGTGCGTTTTGAGTGTGTGTTTGTGTGTGTCTCTACCTTGAGTATATCCCCTTGGGCAAGATGGAAGGTTCTAGCTGAGATGTTGATGCCTTTCCCAGCCTGCACCTATAATTAACATGAAATCTGCATGAGCTTTATTCACCAACAAAGAACACAACATATACACAAACAAACGTTTCAAGATTGCCAACAAATTCAGTGCATTAAATGACTAAATTTGGATGAAATAGTTTGATTTCTAGATAAATTAACAAAAAGGGCAATTATTACATTACTTTTATTACTTCAGGTTGAAGGTTGAACGGATTCCTTACCTGGATGCTGTAGATGCACTCATGATTGTTATCATAGTTCATTGGGTAATTGGGAGAGAGAAGGATCCCTTCATTGTTGATAACTGAAGAACCACACTCAGCTGGAGACAAAAACACAGAAAGCAGACAGAGACAAGAGAAAATTATGCACGCGGCTTAGTGATGAAAATAAGAATTCTGAACAGGTACTCTGAGAACGGTTTTGAAATAACATGAAGTGGGGATGTGTGGGGACATCTTACGTTTGTGAAACCACAGAAAAAGCTTCTGCATTTCACACTCCACTGGAAAAAATTATAGGTATTATAACTTATACAAGTTTGGTAAACTTTTATATGGTCCAACTGTATGAAAGCTTTTGTAAAAGCAGTCATTCCACACAGAATGACAAATCCCTTTTCTATAAATGTATGAATATTTCAATGTTTCAGAGTGTATTCTCTTCCGAGACTGTGTGTTCTCATAGTGTTCAATCTCCCCATAAGACTAGACAATAGAGAAGAAAATAAATCACTTGTGGGGAAAAGTATGCCAGTCTGTCTTCACTTTGTGTGTGTGTGTGTGTGTGTGTGTGTGTGTGTGTGTGTGTGTGTGTGTGTGTGTGTGTGTAATTTAACAACCCTGTTAAACTGTTGTATTGTCAGTCATCCACTTCTGTAGAGGAGATGGGCAGGTAGTAAAAATTCAGAACCTAATTTTCCTAAGGATACTCACTCTGAGTACTTTCTCATTTGCCCTCTATCTACAGTATCTGTGTCCCTTTCTTCTATCTTTCCCTCCTCTCCCTCCCTTTCTCCCCGCTCTGTGTCTCTACTGGTGTAATAGTCATATTACAGCTGTCATATCGTCAATAAATCACGCTGCTACAGTTTCCATTTAGAAAATTACCTCCACCCTCTCCCTCGTTCCTCTTTAACTCCCTCCCTCATGCGCTTTCTCTCTTTCTCCCTCTCTATGAATAGTGTCTCCTTTACCTTCCTCTAATTCAATCAACCTGCCTTTTCCTCCTCTCTTCCTCTTCTCCACTCCTCTCTATCCTCCATCCATTTCTCTCTTCTCCTTTTATTCCTGTCTCCCTCTCCTTTTCCTTAGCAATAGTTTTAAATAGAAGATCATTCTGTGTATAAAGAGGAAAGCAGACAGGCCACAAGCACATTTCATTTTGCAAAGTTACTCTACATACCCATTCCTAGCCCCTTTAAAAAATTCCTTTTAGGCATTACTAAATAAAAACAACAGGTCAAACTGTCTATGTTCAAAAGAAAGCTGCAAAGCAATTCATGTGATTATGTGATATAGCTCTTAAATTAAATTAAAAACCAAATTCCAAAATGCCACAGTACACCAAAACATAACCGCAATACTACTTTAGCTTCTCATGTCTTTACATGATCAGTTTTTACATGATGGCAATGACCATCAAAAAGTAGCCAAACAAGTGAAAGTTAACCCTTAAAGAGCTAAAACTACAAAAATACCACCTAGAACTGTATGTGCTTTGTTATACTGAGCTCATTCTGGCAGTTGGCAAAGCACTTTTCTCTGGGCTTGAGACACTTCCTCATCTCATTATCTTTTCCCACATGCTAAAGTGCCACTGAGTGAGAGAATGCTATATATTTCTAAAAAGCAGAAAATCTTCAGAAATTCACCTTTACCACTCCTGTTTTGGACACCGAGTTAAAAAGTTATTCTGTATTTTTTTAAACAAAGAAATAACCCGCAACCTCTAAGAGTTAACCAAACTAAGATATTGGTCAGCTATCAGGAAAAAAAACAGGTACTTTGGGAATCTGTCTTTCCTCTCATCTTTGACGTCTTCTCTGTGATGTGCAGAAATGCAACACAACACACAGGAATGGCACGGCATCATACTGCATCACCCTGCAACACCGCTCCCACCTCTCCGCATTACCAGTCTTTGCACACTGATGACTAGGTGCCAAAAACACACACACCAGCACTGTCAATATCAGGCAAAGCTGCAAATAAGATTCAGCAACAATAATGAAATAGTGTATCTGCTTTTTCACTTGAACTGTATGTTACTGTCTGTCTTGCTGCATGTATATTGCCCCACATTTCTCATATTAGATCTGAAAACACATCACATCCTGCAAAATGCAAAAATATTCAGTGCTATCCCTTTTGCTATGTGTTATTATTAGCCCTTATTGATTCAACATCTGCAACCCAAATCAAATCCCATTTAACTCATTTCTTGCTTACAAAGACCTTGAAGTTAAATAATATGGTACTGATCTCGTTGGGGAAATTCAT
This sequence comes from Lucifuga dentata, assembly GCA_014773175.1. NCBI lineage: Eukaryota > Metazoa > Chordata > Actinopteri > Ophidiiformes > Bythitidae > Lucifuga > Lucifuga dentata. The sequence goes on from VXCM01000821.1 coordinate 113,258, forward strand.
CCTCTGCATCTGACCCATCCTAACTATGGAGCAGCAGTAAGCAGCCATTGTTTGGTGTCCAGGGAGCAATTCTGAGGCCAGTGGATTGGACAAGGGCAATGACAGGAGTCTACCTAACACACGTCCTAATTCACCAAGAGGAAATCCTCTGTGGCACTCTTTGCCCTCTGTTTCTTTTGAAGACTGATTGCATTTGTCCGCATTATTATTTCCTTCAACATTTCTGAATTTGACCACAGAAGTATATTTGCAGGTCACCACAGTGTGTACAAACAGTGTGTGTGATAGTTCACACTCAGACTGATAATCATTAAATGGCTTCATACCGTAAACGAGAATTATTTCACTTGTTTATTTTCCTGCTGGTCTTCTCTTTTTGCTCCTGTCTCTGTACATTTATTAACATGTGATACAAACTGGGATTAAATCATTTTTGCACAAGATGAAACAAATTTGAACTCAAATGATGCATCTTTGCTGCAATTAGAATCTGTTTCTCACTTTGTAATCTTTTCCTTTATTTTTGTATGCATACACAGTGTCTCTACCTTTGTTTCACATTGTATCTTACACCATATTTTATCCTTGGTTGTTTGCCTATGACACTCCATTAGAGATCAGAATTCTCGGCTAAGTTGTTGTGGATAAGAGTCTATAATTGGGCATTAACCTATATCTGGTCCTTCATCTGTCACAGCAGGACAGGAGTAGAGGTGCATTCTGAATAACATGGTCCCAGATTAAATCTAGTTTCCGCATGAAACTGTTCAAAAATATCTGATCAAAGCAAGGAAAATCTTTTTTGGCATTTTTGTTCTAAAGGTCAGTTTCTTCATCGGCCTTTACCCAGCAAACATGTTGTGGTGAAAAAAGGTGAAAAGACATCTAGGTATCTCAGCTAAAACTTGGACATATTTGGCTGCAATGTGACAAAAATTTAAAGTTGTCTGTATGTACTTTATTTGTATACTGTATAAAAACTGAACAACTATATATATATTTTTTTTTTTAACTTTTTGGGATTAATAACATCTTTCTACTTCTATCTGTTCTCTCTCTACCTCTCTCTTCTGCTATATAAAAGTTAAAAATCTAAATTCTATAATGTTTGTTCAATGAAAGTTGGTTTTTGCATGGACACTTTCTAGAGCATCCAGACATCCAGAACCTACAATGAATTCAAAGGAATGACTTTCATGGTGTATCAGATCAATATCTGTGGTGGTTTGTGCAAAACAAGTACATTAATGTAACAAATTAGGAAATTGGTTAAATGTGGCTTATGCTTAGACAGTTGATTATATGACTATTTGAGGGCTGAGCCTGTCAGCTGCAGGATTCACAAGAGTTTAGATGTCAACACAGGGTCAAGTTCTCAGGGAGTGTGGCCATCTGCTTGTTTGTCTGCCTTCTAGTCTTTGTTTAGTGATGCTGTATTAAAAAAAAAAAAACATTCAAGATCGCCAGGCTTTGCAAAACCACAGGCATTCTATTTCCGTTACTGTCCATGGAAAAGTCATAATCACTGGTAACTCAACTCTAAGAGATATTACTGGCATTCCTTCTTCATGTAGTAACTGAAATATGGCTTGTATAAGTGTGGCTATACGAATGTTGTTTTTGACGCTCCGATCCAGTTTAGGGTCAGTTTAGTTCACTCTCTTTCATGGCTTTTTGGCTCAAAACTTAAAAAGTGATTCTTGGAATAATCAAGGACATAGACACATAAAAGCTGAACAGTGATTTCTTAGGTGGTGCTTGTTTAATCAACAAATTCCTTTTACTGCCATTCTTTATTCTGAATGAAGTAGTTTTCTTGTCTTTTTGTTTTTTTCTTTGGCTTTCAGTTTGATTGTGCCCCACTATCTTGTAAATCTGGAAATGTTTCTTGGCCTTGTGTGACTACTGGCTTTTAAACAGTTTTTAATGTTCTCAGAAAAGAAAATGTCACACTCAGAACTTCGGTCTGTGATTTTTCCTTTCACATGTGGAGTCTCTGCGTTTGCAAAGAAACTCAACACATCAGCAGCACAGCAGCTTTACACATTACAGAGAGACATTATCACTGTGGGTGTGTGCTCAATTCCATTAACTGTTAAATAATTTAGATCTTATTTCTGTTTGTGAGTCAGAGAAAACTGAGAAAGCAACATATTTGCGCTGCAATGACAATAGAAGGCAAACTAATCACTATTTTCCAACAAGTGACAGGAACTGTGAGGAAATTTTTCAAATTTACACAAACAGTTGCTTTGTCTGCTTTGAACAGATGCACTTTACATAAGTGCTGCAAGTGAATCTCACAAGAAATTTCCAGTGTCTGTGAATGGAAAATATCTAACTCAACAAAATGTTCTCACGGCTATAGAAATCTGACCACAATATGGATAACAAAATAGTATTAACACATACCAACACATCGTGGCAGAGGAGTGCTCCACATTCTCCGACCACCTCCCAGACAGATTAACTCTCGTGCCCCCTCTAGGCGGTAACCCATATTGCAAGAAAATGTCATCGTGTCTCCAACACCAAAGCTATAACCATTTCTCCTGCCAAACCGAGGCAACCCAGGGTCCTCGCATGGCTCCAGGGTATACTCTGTAGAAGGTAAACAAATACGAAAGATTAATATATAACAATGCATAAGATTTTAAATATATGTTGACAGAAGCATGAACTTGCAATATTAAAGCAACTAATAATTTGCATTGTATAAATAGATTAATCTGTGGCTATATTATCACTATTTTAATTTTATGATGTAATTATCCCCATTGACTATCAACACACTGATACCCGTTGCACCCCTCTCACATTTCTGACAAACCAGAAAAAATATGTCAATGCATTGCTGAGACGTGATAGCAAGTAAACGCCAAACTAAGTATGCCTGAAAAAAACCCTCTTCCTTCAAAATAAACAAATACATGGATAAATGTATTATAAACGTACGGAGCCCGGAAGGTGTCTGGGAGAAAAAAAAAAAAAAAAAAAAAAAGTCGTTCCCAGGAGTTAGCTAAGTCGTTCGCACGACTTATTTGACAGGAAGTTCAGTGAACCGGAAGAAGTTAACGCTGTTCTTTCACTGTTTTGATGTTGTTATGGCTGGGACTTCGTGTATCAGAGAGCGGGTAAAACTGTTTTACTGCCTTCAGGCTTACTGGCAATATTAAGTGTGTAAATATCACGGAAACGCTCCATACTGTACGTGTGTGTTTATTCCATTCTGAAGATGGCATTCTTCTTCCGGTTCACTGAACTTCCTGTCAAGTAAGTCGTGCGAATGACTTAGCTAACGTCAGAACAGCGAAAGAACAGCGTTAATTTCTTCCTCCGGTTCACCGAAATTCCTGTCAAGTAAGTCGTGCGAATGACTTAGCTAACTCGTGGGAACGACTTTTTTTTTTTNTTTTTTTTTTTTTTTTTTTTTGGTAAGAATTGGTATTCATAATTGATACCTACCAATAAAATATTATCTACTTATACAAAAATGTATGTTCAAAATTGAAAACTAAATCAAAACAGTCATATAACAATTACTATTTTGGAAATTAACTTGGACTAAATAGATCTGCAATCTGATTGCATCCCTGTTTTAATGATGAATTTGAGAGTTTTGCTCTGAAAATGTGGAACAGCATTTTGCATGTGTTCAGACTGGGAAAGTCACACCTCCCACATGTTAGTTTCTGAGTATCAGATTGTGCCATCTGGAAGATTGTGTCTACAATGTAGACTCAACAGATTCCATTCCAGGATCAATGATAGAGCTAAATGAGCATTTCAGTATGATCTTGACTTACAGCTTAAGGCTTCCCCTCGTTTTAGAGTTTTACTTGATTTGGACAGACCAGTCCCTCTGGATGGGTGTAGAGGGCCATCTTTATTCCTCCTCTAGTATTGTTTAATGGTGGATTGCATCCAGTTTAATGTTGCATTACCTCTCTGTACCATTCATCTTTATTCTGGAGCTTTTCACAAGGTGTTATGGACAGTCCTCGAGGCCGAGTACAGTTGTTAAAAATCATGTGGAGGGAGAGCGAGGGCTAAACAATCACTCCACAGAGAAATGCTGTGTTGCCATAATGTGTCACATACACAAACAGAAAGGGGGAAGAGAAGAAAAAGCAAATAGCCATAGTGTAGGTGTGCAGGGATCCTGGTATATATGAGTATGAGGTCCTCCACCAGGCTGATATATTTAACATACTGTATATTGTCATAGGTGCATTAGGGTGCACATTGTGAGGATGTGTGTTAAGCTGCTCTCGCGTCAGGACAAAAAACTTCCTTAAAATAATAAATTAATAAATATAATAAACAAATTAACCCTTTTGGTTGATTTTAAGCTTTTATTCACTGTATAGTAATACAGTATTTGTTATAACCAAATATTGATTTGGTAAGCACTTTCTGACAACCCCAGATTTATTACTACAGATATACTGTTATCGACTTGATATTGGTTTCTGAGGTCTGTTCTCTATAAAGAGTAAATTTATTAATTCATTTCATGCACAATTTATTATTTATTTATGCACAACTGATAATTGATGTTATTCCTTGATTGTCTCAAATTTAGCCTGTTTGGATTAATTCCTACATTTCTAAACACTCATAAGTTGAATACTTTTTTTTTTCCCTGGTATTTCACTCAGGAACTTGATAGTATAACAGAACAACATGATGTTAACCATAGTTAAGTCATTTACCAGAGAAAGTTATGTTGAATCCCTCATATGAAATGGAAAAGTCAGATATGAATCGTAGCTGGGCTTTGAAGTTGCCATAGAGACCAGCATTAATGTTGCTAGGCAACTCATTGCCGGTCAGGCGAATCAGTGGTTGCAGAAAACTCCCATTCTCAGTAACTAAGAGGTAGTCATGTTGATCCTCCAGATGAAAAGAATTAAACTGAAACTGGACTCCTGTTGGAGACATTGACAAAGCCAGAGTAAGATACAGGCAAAGATGGCAAAGATAGATAGATAGAGGGAGAGAGAGAGAAACATATGAACATGTAACATGACATTCAACCAGTAGAAAACAATGAAAGCAGAAACCCTATAATATGCAGGTTTATATAATAATATAGAATTATATAAAGCCATATAATCTGTGTATATTATGTGTCTGAGGGTCTGTGTGTGTGTGTGTGTGTGTGTGTGTGTGTGTGTGTGTGTGTGCGCGCGCTACTTGCCACTCTCTCTCACTCTGACTCCCTCTGTTAGTAAGTGTCAGTCTGTGTGTGTGTGTCTCTTGCCTTTCCCATGGCTGACTTCCACAGTCCAGGTACAGTTGAGAGATGAAGGGTAGCTGTCTGGATAGCCAGGACTAAGGATGGTTCCCCAGGGGCCTCTAACATCTCCTCCACACAGAGCTGGAGAGATTGAAAGAGACAGAAGGGGAGAGTTGGTGACAGTCAGAGAGAGAGAGAGAGAGAGAGAGAGAAGGAGATAGAAGGATATCAGATTGTTGATAACTAAATCAGATAATGATTCACTACAGATTTTTTCTTCTGTATTTATACATAACCCACTCTGTCATATAAACACTGAAAAGAAATTGAGAGATGACATAGAGAGAAATACTATTGTTTGAATATCTATTCACCAAAAGGCTTTACTTTCGATGTTTATATTTGATTTTGCTTAGTCATTTTCCCATTGTACCACAGACAAACCTAGTGGCATAATAGTGACAAATCCCCCAAACAGCAGGATTATGAATAATGGATTATTTGCTGTTTGTATAGTGTTTACTGTCCCTGAGATGCACAAACTCCTCACCATCAGGCCACTATTACTCTTGACTTTATCTCTGCATACACTTCCGCCCACATTTTTTACACAAGCAGCCTTTCTCACATTCTCCCTGCTGTACTTTTAAGTTAATTTGGAAGATTGAAAACGATATCCACCAGGGGGCAATGTGAGGCCCGAAACGCCATCAGTGGTCTGCACCAGAACACCTTAATAAGTACTTCCGATTTTGTTCCAAGGGGTAAACAAAGATGGGACAATCAAGGGGCTCATCATTTAAGCAAAGGAAGCAGAGATGGTTTAGGTAGCAATTAAATGAATCCTGCTGTGCTCAACCAGCTTCTCCTTGTGGATATCACACATTTTGATGGCTTTCACTGTTGCTGCTCAACTGACAAGAAAAATTGACATGACTGCCCCGAATGTTTTTGTCAGCACTGCATCTTGCAAACATGTAGTCTTAATTCTAGAGGATGCACACAACAAATGTTCAAACAAACACAGGATACACATGGCGGCCATGTAGTGTATGTGTACATGGAGCAAACAGTGAGTATAAATCTGGTTCAAGGGTCTATACAAGGGTGATTCGAGTTTGATCTTTTTTCAGTTCAGCACAGTTACATTTGAATTCCACAAACTTATTTCAGTTGCTTCAGTTTGCTCCAATGTATAGTTTGCACAAGACAGCTTTTCAACACATCTAGGTCAGAATATATTGCAATATATGATTGCAATGCCACCACAATTCCCTGGATGGTGGAGCTGGGACATGGTCACCAGGCAGAAAAGAAATAATTGCTCTAGCTTGATTAGAGGAGCAGTCTTGATAAACTAGGTCTCACAGTAGTTTCCTATAAACTCTGTATTGTAGGAGAACACATACAATATCTCTGAACATTCTCTATACAATAACTCTGGGTATCAATAACAAACTAGAATGTCTATATACTGTATGTATTTAACAAAAACTTTGAAGGATATTTGATTAATATTATGGGGAACAAATAAATTACATTCAATAGATTTGTTGTGTGAGTGAGAATGTGAGAAAAACAAGCACCAAAAGTTTTAACTTTTGGAGTTTTTGGCTAAAATGCAAAAAATTTTTGATTTTATTCTTTGTTGTATAAATGGCCATCTGGCCATAAAATGTAATTTCTTTTGCTGAGAAGTGCGGGAGATTCAAAGCCTATTTACTTGCTTTGGGAGATACAGTTCTCTGAACTCCAGATTGTGTAAAGGAAGAAAACAGAGCAACTGAAGAAAAAAACAAGAAAAACACTACTGGGGCTGGATGCCGAGCTATTATTTAAAGTAACTTTCTTCAGCATCATTAGTGTAGCTTCATAGTGTGCAAAAACCATAAAATGTCTGTTAAATATACAAATTTGTTTCTGAAAGCATTTTTCCCCCCAGTGTGAATACAGTTTGATTTCAGTTGATTTAAAGCCATGAACCAATAAAAATAGTTCCGGGCCTTAGGATGACCCTGCATGTTCTGCACATGATTTAACTATGCAGATTAATATACAGTAAGGCAGCATTTCTCTTTACATACAAATATAATCAGAGTTGAGACCAGCTGTCAGAAAAAGTTGACAATATTTCTTCCTCTTACAATCAATAATAATATCCATGCATGTATATCAAGGGGCTAGGTTTCTTCTTGCTTCATTTTTTTTCATTTTATTGGCCAGTTTGGACTTTTAGTCTATCATCACTGACAATAAACCTATAAAATACCACAACACAAAAGAATTCTCAAAAAAACTCAAACGTTAAGGATCATGGAGAATGTCAAACTTTAAAATCCCGATGAAGTTTCCTTAAACAAGACTTAATTTTCCTTATTTATTTAATCTTTGTTTTTTTTTTTTGTTTGTTTGTTTTTTTTGTTTTTTGTTTTTTTTTTACTAATGTTGGTTTGAAGCTGAATTTTTCAGGAGAGTAGTAGAAAATCTGTTAGATCTGCAATAACTGATATGTTTGAATATTAACATTAAATAAGTCTCTTACTTCATTGTTTGGATTTCTGACCTACAAATAAACTGTGTGGTTGCCCCTCAACAGTTCTCAACATCACCTCATATGTTCTCATCACCTCAAAGTTGAACATCTACCAAGCTAATACTTTTCCTCATGTTGCTAATTGTTGAATGATTTACTTTAGTTAAGGGGACAGAAACTCCACTGTTAGCAATAACAAATTGACTAACTCACAGTACATCAGGGCTGTGTGTATGTCATCTTATTTGGAAACTTTCCTGCCCCCGAGCAGCCAAACATCAATTAATGTACCTTTAAGCCAACAGGTTCTTCACTGCATCTTGAATCTTGGGTGGGGTGACACACGGCAGCAAAATAACATGCGGAACAATGCTCACGATTATCCGTACTGACTGTACATTTAAACCGAAGCATGGTTACATCTTAAGCAGGAGAATGTGTGGAAAACCAGCAGAACAACATAATATAACCTGTCAAACGTAAACAGACAACTGAATTTTTTTTTCTTTTTCTGCTGCTTAAACACTCATGGGCCTGTGCTATGACTCATCCCTCGCAAGATTGTAAACCCGCCATGGTTTTGATGTACAGTCAATGAGCATGGTCATGGGTGGTTTTTCTAATGTTACTCCACACCCAAATCTAAACCCCGCTTTGGGATCCAGGATGAAGCAAAAGGTATTTGTTTGAGCCAGATACAACATTAATTTTATTTTCTCGCTTTCCATCCCTGACAATCACGATCCAAACCGTACAAAGTTTTGACTATCCAACACTATAAATGTACACAAGGCAAGTCAACACATCTGAAAATGTTTCCAAATCACAACATTGCATCAGTATCTTCACACTCAGCCACCATATTGTTTTTAAAAAGCTGCATCTCCCAAAACAAGGGTGAGGAGTTTAAGTTTTTCCAGACTAAACACAGACACACACACACACACATACATTTGTACAGGCACAAATGTGTGCGCACAGTGCTGTTAATTATTAAGGCTGCCAGGAGGCTCTTAATGCTGAATGCTGATCTATGTGAGAAATCTGAAAGACTGCATTACATTATCTCTGCTGTTTTCATTTGTTTTTTCCATCTCCATGTCTGTNCCCCCCCCCATCTTTCATTTTCTGAACATTAATGGACACTACTTAAAAATATTAGGGTCTAAGTTAGGTACTTTTCATTCACTTCTAACAATACATAGGGAAAAAAAGACAGACTCAACTTAAAGAAAACCTAATTTATGATAGTCATTCTTTAATTCTAAACAATGACAAAGTTAATAAAATATATAACCTACAAATCTTTACACCGCTATCATTTTGCACTTGTGATAATCATCATTATTGGTATCACATTACATTTTATATAATATGACACCATTGAAAATTGCTGCATCCTTGTCCCAAGAATCACTTTCATCCCTTTTCACATTTGGTTTTCAACTGCCTTTGGAATAGTCTTGAATGTATTCATTATCTACTACTTATCAATCATTAAACTCAGACCATTTCTTAAAAACCACAGGAGCAAAGAGTGTAAACACAGTTTAATGGCATTCAGCTCAGCGTGCCTCAGCGTGCTTGATGTTTATATGCTCAAACTGCCTCCCCAGAGGAAACCACCGCCGGTCTCAGAAACTGAGAAATTCAAATGTGGCTAAGAAGCAAACAATTCAACAAGATGAACCAAAGCCGCCACAAAACTGAAGCATCTTTGCCTCTTTCTCTGTCTGTCTTCCTCCTCTGCTGCTCCATCATCCCCTCACCTACCCATGTGTGCCCCCCCCCCCCCCNAAAACCCTAGCTCCTTGATTTGAGAGAGAAGAGAGGGGAGGTGACAGGCAACACAGGCCATCCACAGCCTTACCTCAGACCTTTCTGTGTTTATGGTTCACATTGGAGAGGAGGTGACAGGAGGCGCGTGGATAAAAGCACCATGCAGGCAAACACACACACACTGTACGCAGGCACGAATGCACACATGCATGCACACACACACACACATGCGCAGAAGCACACACTGTGCATGTGTAAAGATCTCTAATCCTCTCCTCAAAACATTCTCATCAGGAGCAGCAGCCTTCATAGCAAAGTGCCCCAGTATGCACTGGGGTGCTTGTGTGTTTGTGTGACTGTGGGTATAACTGTGTGTGTGCTCATGAAAGCAACTCAACCAATGTTTTTGTCACAGAAAAAGTGTGTGTTTCTGCCCTGATGGCAGGATTCACTGAGGATCTCTTTCATGGATCTGTTTTATACTTGATAAAGAATGCCATTAAAAAAAAAAAAAAAAAAAAAAAAAAAAAAAAAAAAAAAAAAAAAAANTATATATATTATTCTTTAGAAGAAAAGAAACCATAAGTTTTCAGGTGACTTCTAAGAACATCTCAATGATTAACTTAAAAAAAAAATAGATATTTGACTTTTAATAAAACACATCATACTGAACAAAAACTTATAGTATAATTAGTGGGTTTGTGGGTTTGAGGTCAAGTTGACCTTGTACAATGTCAGTACCATGCTGTAAAACTTTGCATGATGCTTGTCAAAGTCAAGACAAAATGTTCTGGTGCGTTTATTGTACTTGATACTAAAATTTATATAAAGGGAGTGATTTTAGATTTAGTGAATTAAAAAAGAAAAATGAAGTCAAAGACTGTAAAAGAGTTAAATAGTTCAGATGCATTGGAATCAGCACATTGAGGATCAGTATAAATTGTTTAAAGGTGAGGGACATGATTTACGTTGATGTAATGTTAGCATGATGTGTCTTGATGCAATGTGACATAACACTGAACACTGACACAACCTTGTATGTTTTTGTGATTGAGGATATCTCCAGTAAAGACCTCTTTCATATATATTCTGTAAAGCACACCTCCACCATTGTCTATAAGGCTAAAGGGAGCTTTTGAGATACTTACCATCACACGTAGGTAAGGGGTGGCTCCACCAGTGGTTCTTTTCACATACTAGTGGTTCCTCGTGGCTCAGTCTGTAGCCGGAATCACAGCCAAATGACACAGTGGATCCTATGGAGAAATCCTGACCATACCGAATACCATTCACTGGAATACCAGGATCCAGGCATGAGTAGCCATCTACTGTAACGCCTGGAAAGAAAGAACATAGATATTTAGTTGTTGAAATGGGCTGTACATATTGTATAAATTACTAGAAATCTCTCCACATGAAGAGGCTACATGAGTACGTGTTATATGTATAACTTACTCTCATATAGTATTTTGAAGCCAGCATTTGATCGGCTGTTGTCAGTGGTAAACAGCAGGTACAGGAAGTTGCTGCTGCTGAACAGGAACTGGGGCACCTGGGTTCCATTAAGGGAACCAATCAAAGGAGATAGGAGGTTGGGCCCATCATGGATCTCCAAGAAGTCATAACCCAGCTCAGTCTGGAACCTGTAAGACAACAGTATCAGAATATTACATTTTCTTGATCATACAGTATATCAATTTATCTACAATTTCATTTATGTAAACACATTATTGTACTATCAAAAGTATTTTACAAGAAATGGTCTTAGAATAACAAAACTTTATGTAGTCTTATAATGTTTTTTAATTCCATGCTGCTATGTGTTGCTGTAGTGGGCAACAATGTTCCTGCAGCAAAGCAACAAAGGTTTAAGAGATTCACTCTTTAATGGCTTTCAAGTCCTCAAAAGGTTGTTGAGACAATACCCTTAAAGCCCTTTTATAATGAAATAAAACTGAAACAGATATTCAGACCAGTGAAAAGTAATTCTAAAGGATTCACTCATCACCATTTCACTACACAGAGAATTTATAATAGCTTGATCAACCAAGATACAGTCTACTTGATCAATGTATAACTCTCATTGACAATTGTACAGACTAAGAGATCTAATGGAATATAATTATATTTCTAGCAAATCCCCATAAACCTTAAGTGTTGAAAATCTTTGCTTGTCAAAGCTAGATGGTGATGAATCATCAGGATTCTCTCTTAAAAAAAAAAAAAAACTAAAGAATTATCCCACCCACCTGTCAAATGTGATTTTGATGGACCGCCCAGGTTCAGATTCAATCACCCATTCACAGCTGAGGGAATCCTTATAGTAACCAGGCCAACCAGGAGACAAAATCACTCCATTCGGGGCAGAATAGTGTCCTCCACAAGGGGCTGGAGCAGGAGAGGGAAGTGAGGCAAGATCGGAGAAGAACATGAGGGGTGATTTGGAAAAAACTGTAACAAGGTTATAGTCAAGCTCAGCCTTGTCTAGTCCAAATCCAAAATAAATCCAAGGCTAAATTGACGAGTTGTATGACAGACTCTGGCCAGCTCTACTTAGACATGTAGGCATCATGAATAACTGGTATGAGTTCTGAGACATTAAACTACACAAACCAAATGTAAAAAGTGCTGCTGATTTTATAGTTTAATTTTTGAACAAATATAAAACTTTGCATGTAACAACGAAAAATATATTCATAATTCATAACAACAAGAACATTTAATGCAAGATAGTAATGTTATTACAAGGTCAACTACTGTTATGTTCAACTCTTAAGTACGATCTTGAAGTGTTTAATTTGAAGTCACGTTGTCTGGGTCTATAGCTCTGAATATAACAGAGTGGTTTTCCATCCAAGTAGCTAAATTTAGACACACATTAGTAAATTGGACCTGGAGATATAAAATGCTTTAAAGCACAATTAACATGGCTTTTCCTTTATCTCACAGACAAATCTGTTCCATCAACAGCAGCTGTACTACAAATACACATATGTTGAGTCGTATTTGCTCTTTGAGTTGTAACTAATGTACTTTGACCCTTTATAAAGGTCAAATGTATTTGTCTGTTTTCTGATTACACTCCAGGCTCAGTGCCACTTTGACAAATTTAAATGGTGAATATTATTATTCTGACTGTGATGGATGGCAGATGATAGTGTGTGTGAAAATAGATATCAACTACAGATGTAGTCAAAGTGGAAGCAGAATGAGTAATAAAAGTCACCTATTAAAGCAAATGATGATAGATTATAATATACAGTATCACACACACACACACACACACACACACACACACACATATACAGTATATATATAAAGGAAAAAAANATCACACACACACACACACACACACACACACACACACATATACAGTATATATATAAAGGAAAAAAATATATCTGGAAATTATATTCAATTTTATGTATCATATTGTATATTATTTTCTCATTTGGATTAATTAGTCATCTCCACATCTTCTTACAGGAAAAAGTAGTCTTAAATACAGTTAGGTTAGAATATTTGTTATTAACTGGCTGTGACAGCCGTGTATTAGGAGTTTTTTCCCTGGACATTTAGGATAACTGGCAATCTCCACATCTCTTCTCCACTGTCAAGCAGAGAGGAGATAATTTACACCTCCTGGGTCTTTATTATCTAATAAAGCTGACAACTTGGATGACATATGGTTCCCAAGTTAATAGCTGAATCAGCAGTCTAGTCAATATTTACCTTCACATTTTGGGATGGGTCCACTCCACATGACTTTTCCTCTTTCTAGCTGACAAGAGATGGTCTCACTTCCTTGGGTTTTGATGAAACCATCCTCACAGACCACAGATATGGAGCTGCCAAGCTGAAAACTGTCTCCAAAGCGGCGAGCGTTGATGGGAATGCCAGGGTCTGGACACTCATTATGGCCGAACGCTGGGGAAAAATGATTCCGGGAGACATAGATGTGATGAGGAAGATATTGGAGACTGAGCACTCACATACAAGAGAAATGTATCGAGGGATATGAGCCTGGTGCGTGAAGACCCACTCATATACTGCGGATCTAATGCTGCTACATGACTTCTTTGAGTATTCAGCTTTATGTAGTTTTTATTTTTATATAATCTAAGTCTGCTGTATATCCCTGCTCTGTCTACCCATCTCTTTGCTCATATGCTCATTTTTCATACTGTATTTTGCATTTGTATGGTTTGGATTTAACAATGTAACTTCTAATAAAAATGCATGTGCACGGGTCTGCTTTGGGATATGGCTGGCTCATCAGATTAGAAGGACAGAAGGACAGTAAAATCCAATTTTGGAGTTTCCACATTTGCCAGTGAAAGGAATCTGGTGTGAACAGATGAATGAGGATAAAAGACAGATACACCCAGCAGAATAAGGTTATGAAGGGAAATCACAGATCTGCTGTAAAACAACTTATGGACAGACACTCATTTACAAAAAAGTAAAATACAATTTCATAACAATGATGGATCTGTCTGACATTTACTGAGGTTTTGAAACTTTGAGTTTGGTGTATTTATAGAGATGTATTCTAAAATGAGACTTTCAACAAAAACTCTTTTAAGGATAAAACCATATTTTGATGCTGACAGATGACTTCCACAAAATCTTTTCGCCTATGAATGGATATAGTGTTTTACATCCTGTACCTCACCTCTAATATAAGAAATAGAGGTTTTAGAGTTGAACTCAGGCATAAAATTCATATAAAGTCATGTAAGACTTTATAAACTTCAAAACAGAATAAAGCCTCAACCTTAACTTCACATTTCCTGCATTAAATAATAGACAGGAGGATAAATGACATTCTTCTTTCATAACCATATATCAAACTTCAACTTGTCAGAAAAATTATTCATATTTTCTTCATAAAGAGTATTTTACAATACACCTCTAAACATAAAGCATCTCAGTATGATTTCAAGACTCTTCCCTATTCTGAACTTGTTTGGCCATTACCAGACAGATATTAATAGAATAAATTTTAATTCAGTGCCTTTCTTCTTTGGTTGTATAGATAGAAAAAAAAAGACATACTACTATAGGTGATGTTGAATCCCCTTCCTGACATGGAGTGATCAGCTTGAAACTCCAGCCTCAGCGTGTTGGTATTAGACGTCAGATGTGAAGGACTCTCAGCTCCAGAAAACCTACCGATAACTGTGGCATCATTTGTCTCGCCATCTTTTACCGTTAGCGAATCATAGGGCGCCTCGAGGTCAAAGTCATTAAAAGCCAAGTGGATTCTGGAGCCTGGCTCTGACTGGATCAGCCAGATGCAGTTCATGTTATTCCCATAGCCTTCTGGGTAATCTGGGGAGAGGACAGTTCCTGAGGGGGCTGTGAAGTTGGACATGCAGGGGACTTTGACAGAGAGAGAGAGAGAGAGAGAGAGAGAGATGGAAAAATGACACAATTAAATAGAAGACAAAAAAGGGAGGAGAGAAGGATACAGAGAGAAATTTTCTGTTAAATATTCATCTCAATAGCATCATTGGTCACTAGCCCCTTCAGGCCATAATAATCTCTACACCATCACCATGGTGACAGGTCAGACTGAATGTTATCACCATCGGATTCGAGCACAAGCCATGATTTTTTTATTCTCTCTGCTGTCTATAGACCTGAAAGTCAGATGAATCTAAAATGCACAAGAACTGATTACAAACCAACTCGAGAATGACCAGCTTGATGGTGGTACATAACCGTAAAAAGGCTGATCATGCAGCAGTGTGTGTGTTCTTTACTGTTATCACACTCACACTGGTTCACACTGCCACTGTGGGTGTGTTGTGTCAATGCTACTGACAGTGTCCAAGAAAAAATTTGGAGAATGTCTGGATAGGACACAGACTGAGTTGGCAAAACAAACAGCAATAAAAACCTGATGGAAACTGTGCAAATTAAACAAAGCAAATAATATCATGCTTATACTACAGAGAAAAATACCATAAACTCTCCATGGAGCAGCTACAACAGAAACTGAATGTGACACACAAAGCAATAAAATAAAGCTGGATAAAGTCACAAGTGAAATAATATTATCATGAGTTACTACAGCAATATTTTACAGTATTATAATCACAATAAATCTTCCCGTAAAATTTACTGTGGTATCATCTGTTAGTTTTGAATTAGTTTATAGCCTTGTTTTTACAACTGTATGTCACCTTGTGTGTGAAACCAAATCAATTTTGCAAAAAACCGGAGCTTACGAATAGTAATGTGAGAGCACACACCACACACACATTCATGCATGCTCATGTCAGTGATCCGTTGACCACGAACATTTTTTGATGCAGGTGACTTTATATTTTTGATGAGCTTTTAGGCACAGCAGCCTGCCTGTGCTGTCACCAACACCAAAATACACCCAGAAAGGTAGGAGGTGCTCAGTGATTGGATCATTTTCCACTTTCCAAAAGCTACATTATATGGTTACGTAGTTGGTTGTCATTTCCATTCATGCCTTCAAACGTCCAAAAACAGTTGATTATGGTATACTGCGATCATACTACAGCATTAATTTAAGTTATAAATGTATTTTAATACTTACATATACATATGGGGATGTTGGCGGACCACTGATTGTTGTCTTGACAGGAGATCGTCTTCTCTCCAATCAGCTCAAAGCCAAACTGGCACTCAAACCTGAGGATTCCTCCGTTTGAAAAACTGTCCCCATCTCGTACGCCATAGAGAGGCGTTCCAGGGTCGCCACAACTCTCTTTGTCTATTTCTGTAGAGACAGTTTCATAAGGAGACATTACCATCTGTGTGGAGCAGGCAAATGCAGACCAAATGCACTATTTGTCCTGTGACTGTTTCTGGATTCCGCTATTAAAAACATGTACAAATGTCACCAGACGTTATTGTTAGTGCAAGGAGCCAATGTTTCCTTTTTTCCTTCTTCTAAATGTTATGCTGTACCAAAAGAATTCATCATCCATTTTGGATAAAATTATATGGCAGACAGGATAGATTGCTGGATGAAGATGATTGCCTTTTTCTTTGCTGCGCCAGGAAAATTTCTCGAATGCTTCAATGTCTTCGTTTGCATAGCCCAGAGCAAATCTGGATCCATTTCATTCCGTTTGCCTCCTTCCCTGAGTTGCAAGTGTTCATGGCACCATTTTTTACATTAAGTCTGACCATAGGGGAAGTCAGATCCTTCTTTAATTCTATATAAAGATACCAACATAAATCTCCATACCTGACATATTTTGTTTGGTATTTCTGAAAATATATCATCTATTTCTCTTGCCGCTCTCTGTTCTCTACTCTTTTCCTCTCCTTTCATCCTATTTTCTCCTACTTTCAGTATTATTTACAGGAGTGGTCTGCAGCGGGGACCAAAGGTGTGTGGTTTGTGTGTGTTTCACTGTTAATACGAGTGTGTGTGTGTGCTTTTGTGCGTGTGTTTGTGTGTGTGCGTGTTTGTGATGTATTGCATTAATTTTCATCATGACATCGTCTTTATGAGACCCACAGACTCAACCAATCACAACTTACCTAACACGTAAGCATGTACGTGCATGTGCACGTGCACACGTGCACATACAACTAGCAGAGGAATGGTGAACAAATTGCTTTGGAGAGAAAACAGGCATACTGTCGGAACATTCCTCTCAAACACATACCAGTACTTTGCATGCATATACCACGCACGCATGCACATATACATACATGCACGCACACAGACACACACACACACACACAGCTGCACATACTTGATGAAAACCCACCTTAAGCACATGCCACCACACAAAATACACACAAACACAATGTGTCACGTTCATACATATCCCTCTCTATCGCTCAGTTTCTCTCACTCACTCACTCACTCACTCACACACACACACACACACACACACACACACACACACACACACACAAGCGCATTTAAACATTTAAAAGGAGTGTAAATGCACTAAAGGTCTGAAGAAAGGAAGGGGATAGATTTGCAGGATAATGGGATTGGAGAAAAATGCGTATTGGCTGTTTCTTTTTTGTTACATTGTGAAATTGATTTCACAGCTGGGCTGGTTTTAGTGATCAAATGCTGAATGTATAATTGTGCAGTTGTACACACAAGTCGACTGTTTATCACGTGCCTTAAACTGTTGTCTTGCACTTCCTGCAGGTTCTTAGGGTTTTTAAAATGTATACTTGTGTTAAAGTCACCAAAGCAAAGGCAGGTTTGATCAAAGAACCAGATTAAGACTCATCAAATGGTAATTTACAGTAAGTGAACATTAGCGTGTGGTGAGCTGAAGATGTGTCCTTATTATAAAGACGCAAATTATCTCATTTCTTACTCTCACAATACTTTTTGTTTTGTCTTATATTCCAAACCAGGCCACAAAGGCACGAAGGACTATTTATTTTAACAAAGACATGTATAACAAAGACGTCTGTTTTCTTTTTTCATTGAAAACAAAAAACTCTCTGTCCTTCTTATTTAAAGTGGACAAAATGTATTTTACATTCAATAGTGCAATTACCCAAAAACTCTGCAAGTTGGCCATTGTGATCGTTGACAAAACTGGCAGAAATTCAGCTGTTTTCTTTGTTTTGGACACATTGTACATCAGCTAACAGCCGAACACACCTGCTGCTAAAGCTTGTGAACTGAAAGCCCACATTGTCTCATAACCTTGTCACAGTCTTGTCATCACCACATGTGCTTCTCTTCACAATCAATTTTGAACAGAACATGGAGGCGAGAGAACAGGACGTCCGCATCCAGAAGCATGCCTGTGACAACGCTCTGAAGACATTAATGCCACTTCCACTCTCTGTCCCAGAACAGCATGTTAAAAAACCGAAATAAATGAATGTGATGTTAAAATATGCTGCTCTATATCAAAACAAGAGAATAAACCCAATAAGAGCCTTTCAAAACTACACTTAACAAAGGTTAAAGCAGCCATCTGCAAACTTCTTCCTATCCTATACAAAATCAAAGATTTTTATTGTGCCCTAAACCATCTGGAGATCCTCCTTGACAGGGCTTTGAAATGACTTCATGATCAATGAGGCCCACAGTGGCATCTCATTTGATGCCTATTTTATATACGTACAACAGTGGCTTTAGTCAATACCTGTCAGGTTCGCTATTATTCCTTTCATTTTAGGAGATTTTTAAATCCCATAGTGAGGGACATTACTAATGAGCTTTAAAATGACAGTCAGTCAAAACAGGAAGCAGGAAATTCTTCATACGGTCACGCTGTCCACTCAATTTTCCTGTGCGATACATGATTTGAAATGTATTGAATATATTATTAAGTCCTAAGGAGAGGAACAATCCATTCTGTGCAATGAAACAAAATGAACTACATATATGAATTCCAATGTCAGAGGCTACTGTATATAAGGCTTGAATATTACATGAGTCAATAATTCATGACAAGAAAATGAAATGCTGTTTACAGCTGTGTGATTAAGTAAGCCCTGCCCTTCACAAGGATCTAAAGCAAGCACGCGCGCACACACACACACACACACACACACAAAGCTGGCTTTGGCTCAAAACCCCAATACTAAGGTTATTGACCGTAAAATGGAAGCACATTTCTGGTTATGTTGTGAATGAATATTTTATGAATTCATATTTCATGGTGTTTCAGCCGCTCTGAATGAAATTCAGTTTAGCGCTGTGTGATAAGTGAGTTCAGTACCTGCACCTTTTTAAATACACACAAACACACACCAGCAGCCACACAGTGACACATATTGGTGCAAAAATGAACAGAAACATGTTTTCTGTCTCTCAGTCTCTCTGTCCCTAACACACATGTAACACC